>CM062292.1:44552805-44945962 GCA_031216915.1 Pictodentalium vernedei | reverse complement strand
AATTTAGATAATCGAAAACAAAACAATAGTTTTTGTTTTTTCAACTGGAGAAAAATCGTATTTCAATCCAGTGTATACAATTAAATTAATCCATCGTAAACGACTAATCAGTAAAAGCTCAGTCACATGTGATGCTGCCGCCGCGCGGTTGTGCGGTCTGCAGTTTGTAGAAGGGATTTATACAAATCGTATGGGTTTGGCGGGCTGCGGCAGCAGTGTTCACAAATGTTCCGAGCTCCGGACGGCAATCGTGAAAGTCATGAAATAAAAAATCCGTGAGAAGACCGCAAGGCACCATTTAACAAACTGCGAGGCGCCCTCACGGCGACTGCAAGGCAATCGCACGGCGCCCGCACGTTTGTTGCGGCCACCGCAAGGGCGCGGAATGGAGACCTTGGGAACGCCTCACGGCGGCCTTGCGGTTTGTTGCGATGGGTATATAAGGTACAGTGACCTTGCGATGATACCTGCTGTGGGGTTGCGTCCTCCGGCCTTGCAATTTCCGAAAAAAAGTTTAATATCAAGTTTAAAAAATCACAAGCCCCTGCAACGAGCGCAAAACCTTGAGATCATCTCATGGCTGCCGTATTCTACCATGCGGACACCGCACGGTTATGGCAATTTTGGGGACTTACGGTCGCCGCCAACACGCCGCAGGCCATTTGTGACTGACGCTTAAGTTTTCTTTTCCGTGTAATCAGACCAGAATTTGATAATGCGAGATCTCCGGTGGGCATGCAGGTTCAGAAAACATTCTGCTGTGGGGGCCATATTTACTACATAAATAACCAAATTTTCAGTGAATCTCAGTCAGTCTGGGTTCATTTAAAATACGGAACTTCTCGATCCCAGGGGTGTCCCTATTTATTTATTTATTGGAGTTTTAACGACACTTTCGACAGTCAGGGTCACCTCGTGTCGGGCAGTTTTACGGGCGGAGGAACCTGGAGTACCCGGAGAGAACCACCGAGCAACATTGAGCAACTGTCAGAGTCCCCAACGTACTAACTCCACACATGCAGGGTTAGAATTGATGAAGACAGGTGCACCATCGACGTGCAGTAAGCCTCAGTACACAGCGCCATCGTGCCGCCACATGGGCAATCGGGAATAAGCGCCTTGTCCAAGGACACGATGCAGTTACCCCTGGTGGGGATCGAACCGTGGATCTATCGGTTTGAAGTTTAATGCCGTAACCACTGAGCCACCGCACTTCCAGGGTATCCCGATTCCAAGGAAGTTCGAGGAACTTTTAAATACGTCAAGGAATAGCCGGTTTAGTTATAGAAACCGTCATCACAGAATCGGAAAGGGGTCGGGTTTTTTTTTTTTGATAATCAACTTTGCGTTTTCGCTATGACTCAATGATTCAATCGAGACTGCTGAAAGTCTGAGACTATCGAGACAACAGCATCATTATTTCTATATGTTGGCTATTGTATCACTGAATGTTATATGGTATACAATTTTTAATGTTGCGATTTGCGATCCACTAAGAAGTTTGTAGATTATTTAAACATATATTATCTCGTTCGGGTTGATATCCATTGCATTTCGATTTTCGACGACAAAAAACACTGACGAAAGTATTGAAGATATTCGGCGTCGATTGTCGATTCGAATTCGAATAGAATATTGTGATCGAATCGAATACCATTTCGAATACCGAATATTCGCGGGGACGTGACAATCGTTACTTATTCCGAGTTCCTTATTTGACATTCGTCATCAACCGATTTTATCGGTTGATGACGAATGTCGAATAAGGAATTTGGAATAAGTAACGGTTGTGACGTCCGCAATATTAGCAGGGGTCCCAGTGTCTGACTCCTATTACATTACCATTTTTTCTCGAAGTATCACACAAAAATAATTGACTATGGTCTTACTTTCTTAATTTGGATAACGTGGACCTTTGTGATCCCTACTAATCGTATTTTGGTTTTGGAGTGGCCAATCAGACGGCTGCGGAAGTCGGTGTACCAGGCGATTACCACTAAACAGCAACAATTGATGATTGCCTGGCCTATAAGTGTACCAACTGGACACAGGTGGGCCTTGTATACAGGACAATGGCCTATTAGTTGAATGTACGCTGTTCCACTGCGACGCCACTAGAACAAGTAGATAAGACATACTGATCCAGATCACACGTGACATTGCGGATCAAATATGATTTCACGATTGCTCACGACCTGTCGATCACTGGGAGATTCAACACGCTAACGAATGGGGCATTACGTCGTTAAAACAGGGATGTGGCGACAGGGGTGTGGGGGTGTGGGGATGTATCACCCCCCCAATCCTGGCCAAAACTTCCTATAGTTGGAAATTCGGAGGGCAAGTCATGAGTAGTTTTATCTGGATTTTAGAGCTTCTTTGCTGATGCTGATGTCTCCTTTACTTCCCAAAATTCCAACTCGATTTCAAATCGGCAAAAAATTCCAACTGTTACTATTTACAACTACAGTGTACGCAATATCGAGCTTCATAAGTATGTATGATGTTAGTCGGTACGAGATTTCTATAGTACGTTTACTTATCGTAATAAAAAAAATCCTCGAAATGAACTTCAAGAAAATTGCATTGTGCAAAATCGTTATCCTGAGTTAATTCCATCATTCACTGTTACAAACGATGAAACATCGAAAATTGATCATTCCTGCATAAGATCTGATTTAATGTTAGGACAGTGTGAATTGTTCAAAGTTCTAAGCTTGAGCATTTGTTTAGCACATATTCAATTCCCAGAAGAATACCAAATAATAATAACCTGATAATTCTATCATAAATGTGTTAGCATCTCAGTTACTAGGATCAATTTTATGCCCCCTTTCATTGCTTCATTTTCAAAATCTTTCTCGGTAGTGAATTTGCAACCACGGGGAAGGACCGGGAGGGGGTTTTCCCCTGCCGGTTCCTCCCTCTAGTTGAAAATGCACCACCCTACACCCCCAATCGGAAACCTCTAGCCACGTCCCTGCCTCAAAAGCCCGCCATATCATAAGATCAACATATTTTGATAATCTGTACGGTTAGTGGTTAACGGCGCTTAACTTTTACTTGCAGTGTTTATTCTAAGCCGCGATTGACATAAAAAATCAAGCATTATAAGTAAAGTTTACACATGATCCTTGGCTTGAGGCTTTTTATGTGAAAACAAATGTCAGAAAAATAAATTACCTTGAGATAACCAGAGGGAGTTGTAAACGTCAGAGAGAAAAATGCTTTGATTTCCTGAGTGATTGGCGAATGCCCAAAACACTTATACTAAAACTAATCTAAATTATTGAACACCCCTTTTTCATAACTTTCCGAGTTGTTCACTGGTTTATCGAGCATAACTTCTTGAATTCATCCAATCAGGATAGCTGCATTGCACCGATTTCATCGGACATGTCTTCTTCGGCAAGGCACTTCACCATACACCTTCACAAAATCCTTCTACACATTCTACACAAACTTTTCACAATCGACATGTGGGTTTTTCTTCGTTCAACGGAGACGTTACTAAGAGGTCTTGGGTTTGTGTGTGTGGGGTGGGGTGGGGTGCCACCTCTATTGATTCCCAACTGCTATTGATTCCCAACTGCACCCGCACCCCTGTAAGCAAATTTCCGACTACCACTACACAAGTTCCAACAAGTGTGAAATTCCATTAGCATCCACCCCCACCAACCCACTCAGGGACGTGGCGATGGGGGGGGGGGGGGGGGGGGGGGTTCACCCCCTCCCCTAATTCCTGGCCAAAATTTCCTCTAGTTGGAAATTTGGATGGCAAGTCATGAATAGTTGGAAATTCCATGTATCTGAATTTTAGCGCTTCTATGGTGATGCTGATGTCTCCTTTACTTCCCAAAATTCCAGCTGTTACTATTTACATCTACAGTGTACGTAATATCGAGCTTCATAAGTATGCATGATGTCAATCGGTACGAGATTTCTATAGTACGTTTACTTATCATAATAAAAAAAAATCATCGAAATGCACTTCAAGGAAATCACATCTTGTGAAATCGTTATCGTGAGTTAATTCCATCATTCACAGTTACAAAAGGATGAAACATCGAAAACTGATCATCCCTGCATAAGATCTGATTTAATGTTAGGAGAGTGTGAATTGTTCAAAGTTCTCAGCTTGAGCATTATTTATTTATTGGTGTTTAATGTCACATATTTCTGCACAAGGGCTAATCATGACCATGACAGTTTTACGGGTGGAGGAAGCCGGAGCACCCGGAGAGAACCACCGAGCAACGGCTAGCAACTGTCAGCTCCCCAACATACTAACTCCACACATGCTGGGTTAGCATTGGCTGAAGACAAGTGCACCATCGACGTGCAGTACGCCTTAGTACACAGCGCCACCGTGCCCCCACCAGGGCAATGGGGTGAAGTGTCTTGCCCAAGGACACAACGCGGTTTGCCGCAGGTGGGGTTCGAACCGAGGACCACTCGGCTTGCAGCCTGCACCTCTACCTACTGAGCCACCGCGCCCCCAGCTTGAGCATTTGTTTAGCCCATATTCAATTCCCAGAATAATACCAAATAATAATAACAACCTGATAATTCTACCATAAATGTGTTGGCATTTCAGTTATTAGAATTAATTTTATGCCTCCTTTCATGGCTTCATTTTCAAAATGTTTCTCGGTAGTGAATTTCCAACTATAGAATAGAGAGGGACCGGGAGGGGAATTTCCCTCTCCCGGTCTCTACTCCTAGTTGGGAATTCACTACCCTACACCCTCCCCCCCCCCCCCCCCACCCAATCGGAAACCTCTAGCCACGTTCCTGCTGAACCCACTTGAGTCAAACGTTTCCAACTAAAGGTTTTAACACTTTGAACTCTATTGGTATCTTCCATGCAGTTCAATGGCAGCGATTAGAAGAGTCCATATTAATTATTTGGGGTAGACCAATCAATATTTTCAACGTGCAGCCTCGGGGCTGCACGTTGATAATATTGATTGGTCTACCCCACACAATTACTAAACAGCCATCCTATATAATGACGTTATGACGTATCATGTTCCTGGTCGGAAAAGGGGCCGCTCCTTTTCAACGGGTTAAGATGCAGAATTCTATTTTCACACCTCCTTAATTGCACACGATCCAACCGAGGGTCAGGGTAGTCACAAATTCCAACTTCAAATCTTTATTGTGGGGTGGGGGTGGTGTTTTCTACTTTTCAATCAATACTTGGAGGACCTTCACTACTTTTAAGTGGAAAAACACCATATTTTGGCCAAATTCTGTACGTTTGGAAAAATAAATTCCACTCCAAACGTGTCTGAATTTCCAATCTTTTCCAATTTAGAGATTTGAATTTCCAACTATTGTAAATTGGACGATTAATAGGGTCCTTTGAAACCCACATTTCATGACTCCTGACGCTCATTGAGTGGAACATGGCAAAACCCCCAGGACCCAGTCAAATCCTGTCCATATAAGCTATTGTTTGAGAGAAAAACAATTTTTTGAATGAATAATTTTTTTTTTTTTTTGGGGGGGGGGGGGGAGGTGAGGGGGGGGGGGGGCAGGTATACCTTCGTTTGCAACGTGTTTTAGGAAACAAATTAGTTGTAATCATATGGACTTGGCAAGTGTTTTCACATCCAGGCGCGTAGCCAGGTATTCGAACTCTGGACCTCTAGCCTAGAAATCCAAGTCTACCACTGAGCCAAAGCTCTCCCGTTCCAATCGATACATTTTCAACTGGTTTTTCCGCTGGACTGAAGTCTTAGATATTCATCGCTCTCGCTTGTAATCATACATTTTTTTTAAGACCATGCAGGGACCAATACTTTGGAACGTTTACAATTGAATTTTCTAAAATTGTATTTTCTAGTTTTGACTTTAAATGGGTTAAAATAAACTATTAGCATTTTCAAAGGTCTGACAATTTGCCAGCTGGCAAATTGCCATATCCTTTAAAATGCTAATGATTCATTTCTGTCAGTCATATAAATAGGTAGAAAATACAATTGTGAAAGTTTTATAGTATTGGCCCCAGATTTGATACTAGGACTTCCATCATGCACATTCGGTTATACAAGACGAGAACTGGTTGTACCCGATTCGGGTTGTTATATACCCAGCATAACCAATCTAGACTAAGACCACGTATCACTATGGAGATGACGTCGCAAGATGACACGTGTTAATTAAATAAGATGTGCAAAAAATACATTTAATAGAAGTCTTGAGTTTTTCTTAACTTTATTCCTTTTCAAAGTGTGATTTACCGGAATTTCCGGGTTTGATGATAATCGATAACTTCACAAGTGAATTATACAATCAACAATTGGGTCATGTATGTATCCGTTCGCGCAAACGAAGACGCTTTGCCGTTGGTGTAATGGGGACTTCATTGTTTTTTGTTTGTTTAACTCTTTACCTAACATGAAAAGCAGACGACACTTGCAAAAAAATTCTTTAATAACTATTATTTTCATTTTTGTCTCAAAAACATAGGTAATGATCTCTCATTGGAACGAGCTCGACGAGCTCGTTTCAATGAGAGGTCATAATCTATGTTTCAGAGACAAAACATGAAAAAATAATGAAAATTAATTGGCGAGTTTTGAGAATAGAGCTGGCCGTTTGGGGCCTTTACGTTAGGTAAAGGGTTAGATAATATAATTATCTTTAATATTGAAACGTAATAAACAGAGTAATCGCTTGACTGGACTGGTTTCGTGAAATAATTCATTCGGGGCGAGGGACTATATTGTAAAACTAAAACACTCGTGCGCATTCGCGCACTTATGTTTATACAACGTCCCACACCTCACATGAATTATTTCACGTAACCAGTCCAGTCAAGCGATTACTCTCTACATATTCCCCACTGACTAATATTCAATCTCCATCATCAAGGCAATGTCTTTGTTGAAGTCTTTGTTGAAGGAATGCCTTGATGATGAAGTTGGAATATTTGATCACTCAGAACTTTTGCCACCAATGTCGGGAGAAATAAACTCTGTTTTTTTTTGTTTTTCTTTTGTGGGGGGGGGGGGTGGGGGGGGGGGTGTTTGTGTTTTTTGTTTGTTTGTTTGTTTATTATCTTAAACGTAAAAAACAAGTTTTCTTTTAACGAGTGCTTCCGATTTTCAACGACTACATTTTTCAGGCACTTGTCCGCTGTATGGGTGGTTTAAAAACGTATTTCCCTGAGCCCAACGATGATATAATTATGACTTGGTAGGGGAAGAGATTGGGGAAGGATGTTGTCCGAAATTTAGAGGATTTATTGTCGGTATCTTCAAAATTTTACTTTGCCCATTCGCGCTAAAATTTATTGCCTGTTGTCAGTTAAAGTCAAGGTAAATACGCTTTCAGACATCCAATTTTAAATCATTTTTCTGTGCGGAGAACTCCTCTTAACTTTGAAGAGGACGGTGTTCGAGACCATTAAATCAAATCTCTCAAGCCAGAAGTTAAAGAGTTAAATTCTGCACGGAAATCGACGCTGTTATGATCTGGAACCAGTCTAGCCATTAAATAGTCCATCCCCTGTGTTGAGATTCACTCGTCCGGAACATTTCAGCTGGTTGGAAAAGCTAACCCGCGGTTCGCTTTTCCGATGAACTGCAGTATTCTAGACACCAACTGAAATATTACGGGCAGATGATGAGATCTAAAAATGACCTCAACAACAATGATTTTCTTTGAATTAACGCGAGAAATATTTCTCGATCGAGACTTTGTTTGACCGAATCTTTAATGACTTTATCAATACTTTTAGACATGTTTTTACTAAAGAATTGTGGTAAAGACTAATCACAGCTGTAGTACGCTACGTGGTTCCATTATGCTAATATCTTGGTGTTTTCTAGGCGAAAATATACTTATTGATTGAAATATCTAGAACTGTGCTGGAAAGAATATCTGTGAATAAAGGGACGTCACGTTAACCCTTAGAACCCTTGTGGTATCTTCCATTTCAGTTCAATGGTAGCAGTTGGAAGAGTCCATATTCATTATTTTGGGGTAGACCATATAATATTTTCAACGTGCAGCCTTGGGCTGCACGTTGACAATATTGATTGGTCTACACGGGCGGGGGACCACAAATTTGCGATACGTTATGTGGGTGGGTGGGTGGGTGGGTGGGTCTCGTGGGTGCGCTAAAAACGTGTGTTCTCAAATTATGCAATTTTTCATAATTTTCTGCAATATATCATTATTCATGTTCCAAACCGCTGAGATAATGCTGTAATCAACCCTAATAGGTTGACTCCAACATAAGGGGCCTTTACAAATGTTAATATGAGGTGAAATGTGTGCTAATGTCACAAAGAATACATGTTGGTGGAGGGGTGGGTACCTAGTTCTCAATGTAGAAAATATGAAAGACAATTGTTTGGGAAAATGCTTTATAATGCACGAGATACAACATGAATTAATGTACGGGTGTCTGGTTCTCAATGTAGAAATATGCCAGACAATTTTGGGGGGAAAATGCTTTATAATGCACCAGATACAACATGAATTAATGTAAAAATGTGCAAGTATCAATTAATATTCTGTTCGCTTCAAGGGCTTCACTTATTCACTCAAATTACGCGTTGTCATTACTTTAGTATTATGATGGAAAAGGAGTGTTAGTGAATTGATTGTGACAACTGCCCTGTTTCAACTTGGTTAACAGTTCCAACACACTTTCAAATTTCAAGTATTGTTGCATGGCCCAGTCACAATATAATATCAAGTACAGTTTAACTTGCTATTATTGTGTATTAAGGCATGTGTCATTGGTAACTTGAGATTTTGGAAAATTGACAAATATCATTTTCAACTGATTTTTAATTGAAAAATAGGCAAAAATAAACAAAAAATAAATACTCTATACTAACAAAGTTAGTACTTGGAGTCACTTATGGAATCAAACATGCAGACTCCTGCCAGAATCAAGTAAACAATAAATAAATGGATCAGAATGGATTGAATTTTTTGTCATTTTTCGCTTACTCCTGTTGTACAAATCAGGGGAATAATTTAAGAATATTTTATTTTCATCAGATCAGGGGGAAATGGGGTTGGGCATATCTTAGGCCATCATTCATACGTTTATGGACATTGAGCTGTTCTGGATGAGTTTTTAAGATTTTTGAAGCCTCATTTTGCAAACAGAAAGTGAAACTAACCTTTCTGGGTAATAAAAAGTTGTAACAAGTACCTGGAATCACTGGTGGAATCAGACAAAGCAGCGAACTATTCTTCTTTCCCATACCTATTATGATGTTTGTCAAAGCAATTCGTAATTTCAGTGAGAAAGTGGGGATGGGTGTCTGAAAATAGCAGCAGAAAAATTGCACAAGGTGGTGGATGGGTGTAAATAAGTGCTAAACCGAAAAATGGGACATGACGTCTGCAAATTTTCTACTGCCCCTTCCCCCCCCCCCCCCCTCCCCCGGTCTACCCCACACATTCACTCAGCAGCCATCCTACTTAATGCAAATATGACGTATCATGTTCATGGACCGGAAAAGCTGTCTCTCCGAACAGACTGCACGAAAAGTGGGTAAATAAACAGCGTCAGATTTACTATGGGAATAGACTGGACCTAATAGCTTGCACTGAATCCTGATTTGCACTAGGTCTAAAATTGATTGTTCTTCTTTGATGTCATATTATTTTTTTTACATTGTTTATACTCACCACGTAGATAAACCGGTTTATCTTTGGTCTTGTAAAAGCAGTGGCGATGCCCACTACTGGGCTCCCACTGGGGCCCCCAAAAGTGATGCGACCTAACACCTGTTGGTACGTGAAATTTCGTGAAAATGACCAAAAGGCGAAATGGATCTGATTGCAAAGACTGCCGGTATATCGAAATGTTCTCCATGTGGACTGCCACAGGCACCATACCTCCAGTCTAGTCTGCCACAGGCACCATACCACCAGTCTAGTCTGCCACAGGTAGTCCACATAAGTAGTAGTGTATGTTCCCCTACAGGGAATATTGGCAGGACCCCGGTGCAGGACCCCGGAAGTGACGTCATGCCACGTGACCTAGTGGCGCCATGTTGTGTTGTCATGGTAACCCGCGTGAGTGGCCATGTTGTGACGTCATCTCCATAGTGATACGTGTTGTTAGTGCGCATGCGCAGCGCGTGTTGTTAGGGTGATACGTGTTTCCGTCGTCCATTTTGTATAATAGAGGCCTCCATCTTGGTTTCTATGGTGGCACGTGATTGCTATGTTACCTAAGGCCTGCAATAAGACGGGGATATGTTCTGGGGATATGTTCGATTGTAGAAGAGTATTTTCTGGAACGACTTCCCTGGATAATTACCACAAACAACCCGACAATCCTTCCAAATCACCAAAATCCACCCGAAATCACCGTATTTCCCAATAAGAATAGCACGTAGTGCTATAGGACAAATTTACCCAGAATTCTCTGCTTCTAGCTATATACGCAATAGTTATCGTTTATCTGGCCATGTTCCTTTATTCCGGAGTATACTCCAGTAGCGTAGAAGAGCCTATTATTTGGAACAGTTTATCTTATTATTACTATATTTAGCAATTTCTGGTCTATTCTTGTTAGTTCTGACCCTATACTCTTGTTGTTTCATTTATCTAGATAATAACTAACCAATCAGATTGCTTGATTTCCCATAACCTGTATGCAGAGTTATCTCCCTTCTGTATAATAAAAGCCTATATCCAATGGCTATATCCCATGGAATCCCAATTTTAGCACCTCTTTTTTGAAAACACCTGCGGCTATGGAATCCCTTTTTGTCATATGTGCTTATGTGAAAAGGCACAATGTGACACAATATGCCCTATCACATAGGCACATGCTTTATGTGCCGATATGTGCTTATGTGACAAGTCACAATGTGACACAAAATGCCCTATCACATAGGCACATACGGGTATTTGAGGATACCTATGGCCTGGTATTGTATTATTTGAGGATACCTATCGAGGATACCTACTGGAGAATCCCTTTTTGTCATATGTGCTTATGTGAAAAGTCACAATGTGGCACAATATGCCCTATCACATAGACACATACGGGTATTTGAGGATACCTATGGCCTGGTATTGTATTATTTGAGGATACCTATCGAGGATACCTACTGGAGAATCCCTTTTTGTCATATGTGCTTATGTGAAAAGTCACAATGTGACACAATATGCCCTATCACATAGACACATACGGGCATTTGAGGATACCTATGGCCTGGTATTGTATTATTTGAGGATACATATTGAGGATACCTATCGAGGATACCTTTATAGGATACTTATCTGAGGATACTATATAGGCTGTACATATCCCTATAGGTCTCTTGCTGGTCCTTAGTATTATTAATCCACCTGATGCATTATGTTATCCTATGACTGGTATAGGTAGTATGCAATGCTAGCATAGGGGTATTGTGGGTAGGGGTACTGCCTGGTAGTTTAGAACGGTACTATAGTATGGCGGTATATACACCTATAGGCCCATGTTAGTGTTTGGTACTATTAACCAACCGATTGCTTTGTTTTATTATATGGCTGGTATATGTAGTACGTTATGGTAGACCTAGTGATTTTGTGGGGGTGGGGGTAATGCTTGGTAGTTTAAAACGGTAGTATAGCATAGGCTGTACATATCCCTGTAGGCCTCTTGCTGGCCCTTGGTACTACTGATCCACCAGGTGCTTCATATTATTGAGCGGTATTCTGGGTGGGGGTCAATGCCTGGTAATACAGAACGGCAGCAGAGTATGGTTGGTATATTCCCCTATAGATCCCATCCTAACCGTTGATAGTATTAACCTACCAAATGCTTTGTATCGTCCTGTTACTGGTAAGGTGGTACGTAATATCAGTAGTTCCTACCTTATTCCGAGTACTCTTGTTGTTTCATTTATCTAGATCATTTATATAAATTATAATTAACCAATTAGATTTCTTGATTTCCCATAACCTGTACTTAATCGTACAGAGTTATCTCCCTTCTGTATAATAAAAACCTATATCAATGGCAATATCCCCGGCACACCAATTTCGGCACCCCTTTTTTTGAAAAGCATATGGCCTTCGGCACCCCTTTTTTCTGAAATGAGGATAAGAGTCGTATTAAAAATCCCTCATTGAGGTCTAATTTACTACGACTCTTATCCTCATTTCAGAAAAAGGGGTGCCGAAGGCCATATGCTTTTCAAAAAAGGGGTGCCGAAATTGGGGTGCCGGGGATATTGCCATTGATATAGGTTTTTATTATACAGAAGGGAGATAACTCTGTACGATTACGTACAGGTTATGGGAAATCAAGCAATCTAATTGGTTAATTATAATTTATATAAATGATCTAGATAAATGAAACAACAAGAGTACTCGGAATAAGGTAGGAACTACTGATATTACGTACCACCTTACCAGTAACAGGATGATACAAAGCATTTGGTAGGTTAATACTATCAACGGTTAGGATGGGATCTATAGGGGAATATACCAACCATACTCTGCTGCCGTTCTGTATTACCAGGCATTGACCCCCACCCAGAATACCGCTCAATAATATGAAGCACCTGGTGGATCAGTAGTACCAAGGGCCATCAAGAGGCCTACAGGGATATGTACAGCCTATGCTATACTACCGTTTTAAACTACCAAGCATTACCCCCACCCCCACAAAATCACTAGGTCTACCATAACGTACTACATATACCAGCCATATAGTAAAACAAAGCAATCGGTTGGTTAATAGTACCAAGCACTAACAGGGGCCTATAGGTGTATATACCGCCATACTATAGTACCGTTCTAAACTACCAGGCAGTACCCCTACCCACAATACCCCTATGCCTAGCATTGCATACTACCTATACCAGTCATAGGATAACATAATGCATCAGGTGGATTAATAGTACTAAGGACCAGCAAGAGACCTATAGGGATATGTACAGCCTATATAGTATCCTCAGATAAGTATCCTATAAAGGTATCCTCGATAGGTATCCTCATTAGGTATCCTCAAATAATACAATACCAGGCCATAGGTATCCTCAAATACCCGTATGTGTCTATGTGATAGGGCATATTGTGTCACATTGTGACTTTTCACATAAGCACATATGACAAAAAGGGATTCTCCAGTAGGTATCCTCGATAGGTATCCTCAAATAATACAATACCAGGCCATAGGTATCCTCAAATACCCGTATGTGTCTATGTGATAGGGCATATTGTGCCACATTGTGACTTTTCACATAAGCACATATGACAAAAAGAGATTCTCCAGTAGGTATCCTCGATAGGTATCCTCAAATAATACAATACCAGGCCATAGGTATCCTCAAATACCCGTATGTGCCTATGTGATAGGGCATTTTGTGTCACATTGTGCCTTGTCACATAAGCACATATCGGCACATAAAGCATGTGCCTATGTGATAGGGCATATTGTGTCACATTGTGCCTTTTCACATAAGCACATATGACGAAAAAGGGATTCCATAGCCACAGGTGTTTTCAAAAAAGGGGTGCTAAAATTGGGATTCCATGGGATATGGCCATTGGATATAGGCTTTTATTATACAGAAGGGAGATAACTCTGCATACAGTTATGGGAAATCAAGCAATCTGATTGGTTAGTTATTATCTAGATAAATGAAACAACAAGAGTATAGGGTCAGAACTAACAAGAACAGACCAGAAATTGCTAAATATAGTAATAATAAGATAAACTGTTCCAAATAATAGGCTCTTCTACGCTACTGGAGTATACTCCGGAATAAAGGAACATGGCCAGATAAACGATAACTATTGCGTATATAGAGAGAAGCAGAGAATTCTGGGTAAATTTGTCCTATAGCACTACGTGCTATTTTTATTGGGAAATACGGTGATTTCGGGTGGATTTTGGTGATTTAGAAGGATTGTCGGGTTGTTTGTGGTAATTATCCAGGGAAGTCGTTCCAGAAAATACTCTTCTACAATCGAACATACCCCAGAACATACCCCCGTCTTATTGCAGGCCTTAGGTAACATAGCAATCACGTGCCACCATAGAAACCAAGATGGCGGCCTCTAGTATACAAAATGGACGACGGAAACACGTATCACCCTAACAACACGCGCTGCGCATGCGCACTAACAACACGTATCACTATGGAGATGACGTCACAACATGGCCACTCACGCGGGTTACCATGACAACACAACATGGCGCCACTAGGTCACGTGGCATGACGTCACTTCCGGGGTCCTGCACCGGGGTCCTGCCAATATTCCCTGTAGGGGAACATACACTACTACTCACATAGAGGACATTTCGATATACCACCAGTTTGTCTGACATTGATCTTTCAGATGAAAGGAAACGGCATTCAATTCAAAAAATTAAAATTTTCTCCGATTAGTCCGAAGTAGGATCTTCCCGATGTCCCTGCACCCCTCCCCGATAGAACCATTTTGGTCGATCAATGCAGACAATAGAAAATACCATCGAAAATTCAATGACCTCGACGTGGACTTTCATTGACCGCTCAGATTCAAGAAGGAAGCCGCGTTCGTTCAGTTCGCAAAATCAATATTTTCTCCGGATCTGGGGCCCCCTGGTGCATTCCCGATAACTTCTACTGGCCCAGTCCGCCCCTGTGTAAAAGAGTAATGTTGTTCGTGATTTATTTCCTAAGGTGACGACTGGAAAATCCACAGTGCACCTACAGTGAAGGCGTCGTGGTTTTGAAGCGTCCTTGGTGGTGCACTCAAATTTGATTACTCCAGAAGCTCAACTGACACCACAGACAAAATCAATAATTTTCATTCGGTTTTAATGGAGTCTCCAGGAATGAGGTAACTTCAGCTGATTACTACATCAGATCCCGCGACAGTTCCTCGACTGCCATTATTGAATAATATAGAAGAGAATATGCCGCCTTAGACGGTGACAAAGATTGAGTAGAAATCAATAGATCTTCATCTCGGAATACATACTGCCACGGATGTAGTCTAATGAAAACAAGACGGGACATTATGGAGGGAAATACTTGTTTTATACTTCAGCCGAAGACTAAGAAGTCTGGAATTGGATTTGAAATCGACCCATGGGAGTATTGCGACACAGCTGGGCTAAAACTGAATTTTTAGCAACAGCTCAGATCACCTGAGTGGCAACAGTCGAAAATAAACAGATTCGCTATAATCAATCCAAGCTTACTCTTTGACTAGAACAGTAAATGAGAAATGACACAAACGAGATTTTTAAAGAGAGAAGCTTTATTTTATGATTTGGACAGTGATATGAACACGGGACATCACTTGAAACAACCTTGATTACTCGTCTCATCCCAAATAATGCTCAAAAGCAGAAGAATAATAATATCCATTTTCAAAATAGTCCTGAAAGCAGAAGAAATGTGCAAGGGCAAAAATTTGGTGGGTCCGACAGTAAGATGAAAGCTTCTAAATCAGAGAGAGAGAGAGAGAGAGAGAGAGAGAGAGAGAGAGAGAGAGAGAGAGAGAGAGATCATGTCTCAAACACAGTCACCTGGGACTTATAGTTATACCATGATTACCTATTCTACAATATATGAAAAGCCTATGACGTAAATTGTAGCTTTATACACCAACAGTGGTGAACACGCCAGCAATGGAATTTCAATAGTTAAAATTTACACCTCCAGTGGGACTACATCCAAGTTGACATTTGGTGACGTCGACCTGAATGCGAACTTGTCTAAATTTAGAGCACGTCGCCTCACGAGAGTGAAATGAAAGTGGCAATTATTTATTACGTTTTTAAATGAGTTTACCCCATAAAACACCAAGAATTAACAAACATGCATTGTCTCATGTTAATAAAGCATACACAACTCGAAATAGTATGTTATTATGTTATTAAAATGAAAAAGGTCCCGTTTCTTTTTCTATTTCGTTTCGGTGATCAAATTGACAGCGGAAGTACCGCCCACCGATGCTCATGTAAACAAAAACAAATTCGCACGTATGTACGGCTGCTGTACAGTAAAATCGAGAAAAAATAATAGCAACTCTTAATAATCTGACGCTCATGGTATAAATAAAATATACCCGAAGTAGCTTGGTGTACCAAATGTTCACCACTCGTGGTGAAGTGGTGTTAACCGCGCGCCGAAGGCTCGTGGTTAACACTACTTCACCACTCGTGTTGAACATTTGGTACACCAAGCTACTATGGGTATATTCTATATTTCTCCTTTGGGCCATTGGAAGTTTATTGAGAATTAGCAGAAAGGCTTGCAATAATTCATTACTCTTCAGTTGTGACCAAAACTCCCTTCGTATAGTTTATCTCTTCCACAGCCTATAAAAAAGGAAAAGGCACAATTTGGGTCCCCGATGGGGAGATTGAAATATGGAGCCACTAATGTTAATTTTTCTCTGTATGGGTGGGCGTTAGTCCCAAAAGATAACCTTGTGTGTTGTGTAAATATGAATTTAGAGTTTTGATTTGGGCAAAGTGGATCTCAGTCCCCAAGCATGTCGCATGTTCCATTGCATTTCCTCGTGGCTTTATCATAGGCGACGATAATGGGGACACAAAAGTAGTAAGGGAGGGCCACTGGGAGTGAAAAAAAAATTAACACTGAAATTCCCATAGACGACCCCTAATTCCGTGTTAAATAATTTACTCTATAAGTTTTACGCAAGACGTTTTACGCCAGAGTGCATCCAGGGTCGCCTATGGGAATTTCAGTGTTAAAATATTTTACGCCCAATGTCCCTCGCCTCTTAACACAGATTTCCCCCACAGACAACCCTGGATGCACTCTGGCGTAATTGCAACATTTTATGCCATACTGTCGCGTACTGCACGTCGATGGTGCGCATGTCTTCAACCAATCTAACCCTGCCTGTGCTGCAGTGCGGAGTTCTGACGTTGGGGAGCTGGCAGCTGCTCGTCATTGCTGGGTGATTCTCTCCGGGTACTCCGGCTTCCTCGACCGTAAAACTGTCACCGACACGATATAACCTTGGCTGTTAAAGTGTTGTTAAACCTTAATAATAAATAAGTATGCCATACTGTTTTCAGGATAGCCGTAATCATTCAATACTAAAAAATTACTCACAGAATGGGTGATGGGACTATGACTCTCTTTCTAAGACTTTTGTTTTTGAGAAAAAACTTGTAATGTGCAAGAGAATCAGTTTATGAATGCAATGCGTGGGCGCTGAAAAGGGCTGACACGTAGGTATTTATGAAGACACTCGTCCTGTGACACCAACACGTTAAAATGAAGTGTAGAGATGAGAAGAATTAGGGTGAATCAGATTAACTTGTATCCTGAATGTATATCAGGGTAAAATGTCAAAACCCTACACTTGAATTTTAGGAATCCCCATGGAATTCACTCAATTCCGGGTATAGGTTGTTGAATTTAATCTCCCATTTTTCTATTTTCTTTCAGGTTGCCAATTAAGATCAGGATACAAATCAACCTTTTTACCCGGTATTTCTCCAGTTCATAACCACGAGTTGCTAGAAACTGGCTTATCCCTGCACGTCGTTCCAATTTGTCAATAAGTTGCTGCCACCACTGACGAGTATACTCCAGAGGACCAGTACTGCGCATATGTCCAAAACAGTCTTCTGATAACTGTCTTCGCCGCATCTTCTCATTCTCTATTCTTTCATGTTCTTCTTCCAATCGTTTCTTCCATTCGCATTCAGATATTTCCCCGGTCCTCCATTTTCTGTACACTTCTTGATCTGGAGAGAACATTACATTCATTTTCATGGAAGAAGAAATGATAAGCACATGAAATGTTCAATGGTTTTTATACCCAATACAAAGTGTCATTCGGATCAAAATCTCCCCAAACAACACTCACGTGCTATTTTGATTAATAGGCTGGAGAAAATGAAGCATTTACGACGTTTACTATCATGTCGTTGGAGTAAGTATAAGATTACCCACTCAAGCTGGGCTATTTCGTCAACATCATCAACCTGATTTTATTCGCTAGAGATCATGGAAACAACACGGATAAAATATTCTACAGCAGACAGCTACTTGGAAACCATGAAGACGAGAGCTGACGAAGATTTTGTTGGACGTTCTAAGAAGATGGTGGTCAGCAACACTACCGGTCAAAGAATATAGAGAAATGATGGAGTCGTTCCATACTTCTTTAGAAACCAAAGACCATTCGGGGAGGTTTAGTATCACAATAGATTGAAGCAATTGTTCGAACTCCCCCTCTTGATACAGGAAGAGGTTCTAGTTGGCAAAAATGAAGATGGGGAAGAGGAGTGTTTCACTGAGGAGGAGATGCGTGGAGCGGTGGGTTGTTGACTTCGTGTCAGCCCTTTTAATTGCCCACACATTCTCAAAAGAGATTCTCTAAACACATTACATGTCTTTGTTCATGAAAAGACAAAACCAGTACCCTTCCCTTTTATTCCCCTTAAAGAGTGAGACTACGTGAGGTTGAAAATTAATTTGGCTTTACTTTGCAGGATTCACACAAAAAGTTGTCTTCATGTAAAAGTTTTTTTAGAGTGTGTGTCTCTTTCAGACAAGGGATTTGTTCAATATAAAAATTGTGATCAGGTATATCTCTTTCTATTAATTTGAGGTAGCCCTAAAAGGGCTTTTGTCTGTCAATGTATTCAGTTATCCATTCTCTTCAAATATTTTCCAATTCCATTGAAATATACATGTTTCATGTTGGGTAGAGGGATGAGTGTTTTTTTGATCTGCTCTGATTTCTCCTCTTCAGAAATCTGTTTAAGTACCAGTGGATATAAGTCGTTTACGTGGTTTTCTTCCAGGTTTTTGCCATTGTGGAATTATTATTGAATTCTCTTTTATCATCTTGAATTTCACCGGTACTGTAAGTTTCTCTGGTGACAGGACTATTTGGTTGTGACAAGATTTCATTTCTTGTATAGCTTTTAAAATATCCTTCAGTAAAATTTTATTACGATCTGTTGAAGTTGTGGTTGATGTCGATTCAGTCACTGTAGATTTGACTTTTCCATCTCCTGATGTTAGTATTACAGTATCAATGTTTATTAAATCGTCAAGGACTGATAAATATACATTATCATGACCATGTGCATGTCCTGTAATTTGTATCAGATTCGAGGTTGTGTTTACAATCAGATCGCAACGAGCCCATCAAGGCGAGTTGTGATCCGATTGTAAACATGACTGAGAATCTGATACAGATTACAGGACATCCATTTGGTCATGATATAGAGATTATTACCATTATGTTGATGTACAAAATATGTATACGAGTCGAGCCCCGGGTTTTAAGGGCAGATCACGACGAGTCGAAGACTCATCGTGATCTACACTTAGAACTCAGAGCGAGACTCGGATACATATTTTGTACATCCACATAATGGTAATAATCATTTTATCTTACAATATATTGGGGATAAGTCAAGAATGTAGATGAATATATAACAAACTATTTATTCGTACGGATGAACAAAAAGAAGAAAAAAATGAAACTCTCACGAAAGGAGCATGCTTGTATCCGACCCCTTGATACAAACATCTGTATCAGGGTGTCGGATACACGACAGTTGTGGAGTTAATACAGACAAAATACATGTTGATTGTAAGATAAAGTACATTTATCTAAAAATCCCGGTACATAAAGCCTTTTTTCCGTTTTTCAGTTTAAATTAGGTTGGAATTGGTCAAAATTTTGAATTTCATATTTTAATCGTAACAACAATGTATATAATGATATCATTTGTCATAGTGTGGTGTTTACCGGAAGTTGAATCTATATGATACGGAATCAGAATGGGTCGTCTATATGATACAGAATCGGTATTATGTGATACATACCATTTCTCGTGGTTTTTCAGGCAAAAATCTATATGATTGTTAGATAAAACTTTAGCTCTGCCATATTTTCTTGACTGAACAAATACAATCATGACTTTTTATTGCTACGTGGTATTTATAGGCAAGGCAAGCAGTCATTTCGGATCAAAATCTATCCAAAGAATGCTCACGTGACTATAAGGTGGGAGGAAATCATTCATTTACAACGTTTACTCTCACGAAGATATCAAAGGGGAGAAATGGGATTGGAAGAGGTGGAATGAAGCGGGAATCAACCATTACTGTCCAAGAAATAATTTATGTCGACGTGCAAGAAGATCTGGAGTCAAGTGAATTTCACCATTAGTATTTGATGAAATTCAACAGTACTTACAACAATTTCTATGGATTGTCATCAGGGTTACCATCCGATACACAAAATTAAGAGGGGGTGAAGAAGCCCTTGTTACTGTGGATGATATTAATAGAGGATGTAAAAAGAATGGAATAATTTTTCTCAGGTAGTGATTAAAGAAAAACAAGGCAAAAGCCCTTTTCAAGGCCATCACATATTGTAAAAAGAGAAAACTCTCGATACACAAGCTTGGCAGTTTCTCACTTGAGTCTTGGCGTGAAGACTTTTATCCTATCGAAAATGGTGTAATGCAAAACGTATATTTGTGTTACACATAAATTTTTAGTTTTAAAAATTTGTGGATTGTACAAATTCTGAAAACAAAAAAAATTATGTGCAACACAAATACGTTTTGCACTGTACACCAAATTATTTTAGCATGAAATTATTTTTTACTTGCACGTAAATTAGGTTTTTCAGAATTGTTCTGTGTGTAACATAAAAACATTTTCGCAAAAATCTTTTGAGAAAATTATTTTATGTTTTGAAAACTTCAGAAAATAAAAATTATTTTTCTGTTTGCAAATTATTTTTCTGAAAAAGTATTCTATAAAAACAGAAAACTTTTTCAGAAAAATAATTTGCAAACCGAAAAATAACTTTTGTATGTTTAAGTTCAATGAAAATGTTTTGTACTTGCCTGACAAATAGTTTTCTTGAAAACTAATTGTCAGGCAAATATAAAAACAAATTCCTAACCGAGAAATATTTGAACAAACAACATAAGATCATTACCTTTTCTGAATTTTATTCCATGAATATTTTGCGTTACAACAAAGTTATGTTTTACTTTCCGAATGTCACGTTTTGAATGTCACTTTTCAAATGTTCATTAGAATTTCTTAGCCAGTTTTGACACTTTTGATTTAATGTCCTCAGCTTTACATTTTCTTGAAACTTTCATTGGTGGTGGTTCCTTCTCTGGAAATAATGTTTCTAATTCATCATCTGTTTTTGTTTCAATTGGTATATCCATATTATATACCAAACTATCTGTTTCCTCATCCAAATCTCATAAAAGATTGTCATCAGGTTGTTGTGGTGAGGCATTAGGTGTTGTGATATCCAGTGGCGAAATCTGTCATTCTGTCTGCTTCGGACGAATGCTAAACCCTGTAGTAGGTGTTGGAACAGCTGGTATCCTCCACTTTGGTTGATTAGATAATTAATTTTGTCAATGCACATTCATTAATCCAATGTATTTTTTCATGACAGTAAAACATGGACATGTTTTATCCAGATGTTCACACTTCTTACAAATATAACAGTGCTCGGTATTTTATAATCTTGATCGATAATACTTTTTTCTTCATACCATGTACTAGGTATTATCTCATAAAGATCCACTACAATAAATCTTACTTCTTCTTTATAATGAATACTGTTTGGGTTACTTGTTTTCTCTAATTTTTTGGATCTCGCTATCTCTCGGTGTCTCATTTTATAATAAATACTGTTTGAACTTTGCTTTTTACAATCTTCGATCACTCACTTTATACATCTTTGCAGCAGTATGAAATTCAGTCTTAACCTCTTGATAGTCTAAAAGCAAGTGTGAAGAAAGCTGAGAATCAATGGCCGTTTATACTGTCCTATTAGGAAATGTTTCATGTAATTATTGAAATAAATCTTGTGCATCTGTCACCTCACACTGGGAAATAAAATGAACTGGAGGCAATTCATTACATTTTATTTCTAGTGTGAGGTGGCAAATGCACAAGGTTTATTTCAATAATTACATGAAACATTTCATACCAAACATGAATAGTATGGGTCTAAAGAGGGCAACTTATAGTGTGTTTAGAAATGGCAAAGTAAAACATTGAACAGGCAAGATGCCTCTGCCACTTAATCCAGCATATCCTATATACCTATCAGAAGTTACAAGACTTTCGAGTTTTAGTATGACTATAAATCCTATTTTACAATTCAAGAAAGAAGAATTAGCTAAATCTTGAAATTTCTATGTGGGTGGTAGTAAAGAAAAATGTATCTTTTGTGGATAAGGTTTAATGAATTGGGAACCTAAAGATATTCCTTTACAAGAACATGTTAAGTTCTCACCAAATTGGACTTATGTTCAACTTATTAGAAATTGTCAATTTTACAAACGACCATCCTGTATGCAAACACCTCCAGATAAAATATCATCACTAATGGATAATGGATACAGTTAAAAACAAATATTTTCGATTATGAAAAATATGACAAAACTTTAAATGATATTCCTAATTTTTTTACATTCACTCATGATATTAAAGAATGTAACTATAACATTTAGTGATGTGATTGCAAGAAAAGCTGCACTTGCAAATAAATTGAAAGAAAAGTTTAATAAAATGTTCATAGATGGTGCAGAAAATGATTACCAGGTTTACAAAGTACATCACCTCAAGGTGAAGAGAAATGGGATAGAATAGAGAATTGTAAGCATTTTTTTAGAAAAGAAGTGACGAAAAAAGGGTATAAATAAAGGGGGGGGGGGTGATTCTCACATATCTCACACTTGCTGTTTGGATGCCATGAATACGAGACTAATTTCCAAAGCCTTCTAGTTGACAAGAGACTACTGAAGACGAAGAGAAGATTTGAAGATAACAGTGTGAAAAAGAATGAAACAGAGGGCGTTAGGTTAGTAAAGAGAGCAAGAGAGGAAGGTTAGAGAATGAAAGTGAATTCTATACAATCCATCCACAGATGCTAAGAACATCAAGAAATTTCCATTCAAAATCCCATGTATATAGAATAACATTCAAAGAATTTCATGAGAATTTATTTTAAAATCTATCCAAATTATTTGGCAGCATGTTAGCAGAGATTAAAGATGAATGTGTGATAAAAGAGAATGACCACATAAGAGTGTCTGTGAATAACCCTGGCTTGGATATAGGTATATTTATTCCATTTAACAGAGCGTCTTCTATCACTGGTAATACAGTTTTAGATTAAATTGAAAGAGTTGTACAAGCCAATGATAACTTTACTATCCATTTTGAAAAATTATCTTTAGAAGTAACACACACTTCCTTACCACAATGGTCTCGACAACGCCCACCTCTTTCATTTGAATCTGCTGGTTGGTAGTAAACAGAGTATTGTTGATATTAAAAAATGTTAATGATTCCATGTGTCTCACGTGGGCCATTGTCGTAGGAAAGTGGTGTCATGTAGATGAAGATGGATCAGAACTTTGGCAAAAAAATTAGAAAAAATCGTGATTCAAGAATGAAGTTTCAGGAAACTGAAGCTAAGATACTGATGGACAAAGTAGGGCTTGATTATAATATTCCCTGTGGATATGAGGAGTATTATAAAATACAAGATCTGCTTTCCCCTGACTATGTCAACAAAATTCATACCCAGTATAAATCCAATTTCTTATTTGAGCCTCCAGAACATACATAGGATAGTAAAGTTATACATATATACCACCATCACCATCACTTTTGCACCATTACCAGCAAAACAGGATTTTTAGGGTATGAATATTATTGTGAACTTTGCAATCAAGGGTATCGATCTAAGGAATGACACATGTGTAAATCTGGCAATGTTTGCTATGTCCAATCAAAATGTATCCCTGAACACTCCATCACCTGTTGCAGTTGCAATAGACAGTTTGTAAGTTCATAATGTTATTAAAGCCACACTACTGCAAACGAGAAAGAACAGAAAACTATTTATGAACAAGTTCAACAATGTGAAAAAGGTAACATGTTAATTTATCACAGGAATGGAAAACACATTTATGAGTGTTTTAAAAAATGTAAATATTGTCACCAAGAAGTAAATTCTGAACATATATGTTTAATTCCAAAATTCACTTTACCTAATAATGACACAATACCAAAACTTCCATTTGATTTTGAAACCACTCAAGACTCAGGAGATCACATTCCAAATTTCTGTATTGCTCACTGTGCTTATACAGATTGTATCAGTAAATCCATAGTTCATAAATGTATTTCATATGATCAGTCTGGACAAAGTGAAACAATAGTTAAAGGGGATTCTACTTTGATTTTTCTGAATTGCTTTTCAGTAAAGAACATAAAGGGACTACAGCTATTACTCATAATTTAAGAGGGTTTGATGGACAATTTATTTTAAGACATCTTGTTGAAAATGATACCACAACTTCAGAAGTTATTATGAATTATTCTTCTTCAAGCTTATGGTATGAGACTAATTGATTCTTCAAGTTTTCCTTCCATGAGATTGGCACAATTCCCTAAAAACATTTGGTTTGACTGAATTAGCAAAAGGTAATTTCCCTCATTTGGCAAACACACAAACTTATCAAAATTATATTGGTCCCTATTTAGATGCAGAATTGTACATGCCTGATTCTATGTCTCCATTGGGAAGGGAAGAATTCATCAAATGGTATAATCAGAAACTCACCAGCAATGCTAGATTTGACTTTCAAAAAGAAATGGAAATGTACTGACGATCAGATGTATATATTTTATAGAGAGAGTGTAGGGAATTTAGGCAAAAATGTTTTAGATAGTGATGGAACAGACCCCTTCAGAGAAGCAGCCGACGCCTATAATAAAGCTTGGAGAAAAACATCAATGCCAGAACGTATACCCGCCATCATTTTAGACATAGGTTACCTAGCTGCAGTCAAATACTCTATAAAAGCTATTAGATTTTTACAGTTCCTTGCACAAGAAAAACACATATATAGAAGATATGAAATGAGTGTTTTTCTCATATGATATTTATGAAACGAGTCTAAGAATTTTCCGTTTGGGCGAGCCTCTGGCGAGCCCCAAACGGAAAATTCGGACGAATTTCATAAATATCATATGAGAAAAACACTTATTTCATATTCTATTTATCATATGACACACGTATGCACAAATTGACGACTTAGTATGACTTTTAAACACTTTACCTAACGTGTGTTGCAGACAACACTTGGAAAAAACATCACCATATAACTAAAAGTTTTCATTTTTTGCTTCCAAAACATAGGTTATGATGCACTTGTTCCAATGAGGGTCATAACCTATGTTTTGGAAGCAAAAAATGAAAATGGTTCGTATATAGCACTGACCTGTTTTTGTTGTTATGTTAGGTAAAGTGTTAATGCAATATAACCCAACCTAAATAGGACAGATAACATAAATTCTCCCTACTCAAATTATGCAAATGTGACCCAGTTGTATTTTGTTCAGCCAATCAGACTGTCCATATTTGAAATTGACCAATGAAATCTTTGAACCCCAAATATGCAAATTATGAAAATATGGCCCAGTTGTATTTTGTTCAGCCAATCAAATTGTCTAGTTTTGAAATTGACCAATGAAATCGACTGAAGGCTTTATTTATCACTGATTAATATGAAAGCAAAATATCAAATGTTTTAAAGTGAACAAAACGGACGAGTCATATGATAAACATACAACATGCACTGAATGGCAGGGAAGTTAAAATAGGAGATTATTATGTAGATGGATTCCACAAAGACACAAGCATCATTTTTTTAATTTTTTGGATGTATGTGACATGGGTGTGAAAAAAGCCATCCAGACATGAATGCAAAAAATCCAGTCAATTTGATAGGTCACATAATTCTATACATTCAGACACAGGATCACATAGAACATTTTAAGTCACTTGGGTACTCTGTGAAGGAGATATGGGAACATGAATATGACACTTTATGCAAAACAGATTCTGAATTAATGACAACACTGAATTCATTTTTCCAAACATGGATCCAATTAAACCAAATGACATTAAATTAGACCACAAAATAGATCAAATCTCAAACACTGAAATAAAATGCATAGATATCTGTTCACTTTATTTGTATATTAATAAACACAGAGAATATCCAGTAGGCCATTCAAATATACTCACAAATGAAAACATGGATACACATAATTTAAGACAGTATAGGGGACTCATTAAATGTAAAGTTTTACCTCCACAAAATCTTCACATGACAGTTTTACCAGTTCACTGTAACACGAAAATGGTTTTCACACTTTGCAATACATGTGCAGAACAAGATAATGATCGCCGTGAACACACACCAGAACAACACAGTCTTGTAGGTACATGGGCAACTGCAGAACTTTTCAAAGCAATGGGTATGGGATACCAAACATTTGACACTTATCAGATTTTGCGCTGGGAAGAATGGTCTACAGACATTTACAAACATTACATGAATAAATTTTTAAAAATGAAACACGAATCCAGTGTGTATCCAGACTGGGTGAAAAGAGATACAGATAAAGACACTTTTAAAAAAGATTATACAGAAATTGAAAACATGAATTTACAAGATATTGAAAGAAAATCCCGGAAAAAGATCATTTGCAAAAAAACATGTTAAACTGTTTATGAGGGAAAAATGCACAAAACAATGTCAAAACTAAAACAGAGTACATACATAATCCATCCAAGTATTGTGACTTGATATAGGACCCACATATCATTGTTAAAAATGTAGAAATATTTGAGTATGATCAATGTATTTTAGTGAATTGCACAGATACAATACAAATGTATGAGCCACACTGTTCAGCTAACGTTATAGCTTCTTCTTTTGTCACACAGGGGATATTTTTCAATGAGAATCCGAGAATCCATTCACTCAAAGATTCGCACAATAAAGCCAGCAAGAATCCATGTAGATTCTCACTGCACCTCTGCTATGATTCGAGTCAAAAGAATTCAGTCAATTTAATCCTTTACCTAACATAGCAGCAGGAACTTAACCAATACAAGGCTAACATGACCTGAAATATCCTGACACTTTGTCAATAAAATTGTACAAATAGAGCTATCATTGAAACCGGGCCAATGAGCCAGTTCCAATGGCATCCATATTTGTAAGGTGTTAATGATAAATATTGTTTATTTTTTTAAAATTATCAAATTCAGTTTATATGTTAAAAATTAAAAAGATGTGTTGGGTTAAGTGCTAACATGTGTTATCAGTATACAAAAGGGGTTCAATCATGGTGACATAATGGAATCCCGGAACACTCATAGCAGGTATGGATTCTTGCAACCACTTTCACGAAAATCCAAATGGATTCTCCCAAATTTAGATGAAATATAAGCCCTGTCACAGCATATGCCTGTTTGGAATTGTACATAAAAGTTATAGGATGATAAGGCAAACAGGTTTTATATTTTGATACAGATAGTTGCATTTATATACATAACCCATCACTTTGGAATCCTACAATTGTAAGCAGTAGGTAAATGGACAGATGAACATCCAGATGGAAACGTTATTGAATATGTAGGTTTGGGTCCTAAAAACTATGGTTACTAGTTTTCAACTGGTGATCGGAATCGACCACCGCAATCGGCCGATTGTGGGCAATCGGATGACAACAGCAATGGCGCCTGAAACACCAGCTCATGGTTGCCAAGCATTTTTTGTGATGATTCATTAACCACATTTTATTATCTTCTGCAATTGTTCAATTGTTAATGTAAAATGATGTCAATGATACCATTCAATAAAGTTGAGAAACGACCACAATGTGTATTCTTAATTTCTCTAGACGCCCCTTTTTGGGATATACAAGTTAAACGGCATGTAAAGCTTACAATTGAGCGTATTTGCGGCAATCACAAGTTCATACCAGAAAAAGTGAAGGCTGCAATCCACTGACTCAGGTCGCAGTAAAATGACAAGTCGCGCGGAGCCACGTGTACCGCCCAAGTGTGCGCATCTGGTCATTTTACTGCGACCTGAGTCAACGATGTTTAACATTGTGAAATATGTTCAATTTAAGTTGTTCTTTCAAACCTCGACTCGTCTAGAAGTACACAGTATTACAACTGGAATCGGCATCTGAAATAACCAGTAATCGGTCAGCGGCCCTTTTTGGTAATCACTTGAACACTAATGGTTACAAATACATTAAAGATAGACAAATACACACTTCATGTGAAGTCAAAGGGATTCATTAGATTACAGCACATCACAAAAAGTTTTGAAAGTATGTTTGAATGTGTTCAAGACACAGAGTTACAAAATAAACTTTGAATATACACATAGAATTACATGTAACAAGAACGGACAAGTGAAGCACAAAGCAAAGCATTTTGATCTGTATACACAAGAAAGTTATGTGGTAAATAAATATGATACATTTCCATATGGGTTTAAGGTATAAATAGAATTAAACAAAACAAGAACAGACAAGACACAAGTGGAACAAAAACCAAAACATTTCAATCTGTATACACAAAACGTTATGTGGTAAATAAATAAATATGATACATATCCATATGGGTTCAAGGCAAGGCAGAAAATAAGCAGCCTGTCATCTGCAAAATGAGGTCTCCAGAGGGTGAATTTAGCGATGCTACCCTGCACAGCAGGGCAGCATCACTAAATTTTCCCTCTGTGAACCTTAATCTGAAACAGAAAGAGGTACCCAAAGGATAAATTGGCCCACTATATGGGATTGCATCATCAAATTCACCCTCTGGGGACCTCATTCGGCAAATGTCAGACTGCTTATTTTCAGGCCTGGTTCAAGGCATAAATACCCCCCCCCCCCCCCCCGCCATCCCCACCCATGATGTCAGTGGAACATTTGGATTTCAACCATGGACAGGCAAGATGTCTTTTAGAAAACAAGATCTCACGTAAGGCATTATTATATGCTTTTCAACTTATTACTCGTAGACACCAAACAATAACAAAAGTTATTCAAAATCAATAAGAAAAAATCCAAATGTCTGTTGAATTTTGTGATGAATTATACATGATGAATGCTATTTTCAGACAATTTACGAAATATTTGGACTAGAGTTATGTGGGATTTTATTATTTATGATGAACAAATCATAGATTATTTATATAAACAATGTGTACTGCAAATTGCTCAAAGAATAGATTCTTCAGAAACCATATTTGAGTTAAAAGCACCTTTAAAAAGAATACTTTGTCATCGATTTGAAGAAGCCATGGAAGAAATATACAAAACCACACTTATGTTTGAATGGGTTAACGATTACTGGACGCGAGCGAGTGGCGCAGGGATACCACGAGAGCCGGTATATTACACACCCAACCATGAAAAAGAATTCACTGTAATTAATCGCTAATGTAATTAAATAGACGACAATTTGAACGGTTGAAAGAATTTTAGAGAGAAACGGGCAATTTTGTCAGCGAACCAGTCTTAAGTCTTTGACATTGCCACCTGTAGAATCGCTGTTGATTCATTTTATTCGCAAAAAAATGTCGATCCGAACACTCAAAACCCCAAAGATTGCGTGCAGCATATCAGACGTCACAAATTATGAGGTCTCAAATGTGTTTTCAAAATTGTGTGTGCAGGCATCATTATATCTGGAGGATGGAAATGTACAAGGGTTTTAATTTGAATACGGTGCGAACTGGCCGCTCTGTTTAAATTTCGTGCTTTTTAAACTGAAACTAAAAATATAAGTTTGAACTCGGCTTGACGATACATGCACTACTGCCACAAGGGCAAGGCTATCGCATGTGGACATCGGTCATTTCTGTTCTGCACTGTAACAAACGTTCACACTGGACGAGAAAAGACATTTTGTTTTGTGCAATAATTAACCTTCCGGGGCATTCATTCGACCGTTTGGAGTAACTGAGCCTGAGGCAGTTTGAGATTCCATTCTGACTCTGAGTGAACTCTGCAGTCTTGGTAAGTTAGCACTTTATTTTTTAACATTATAAAGTTTCTGACTTGAAATTTAACCTTCTTTTTATTTTACCTCAAGTCTTGATAACCTTTGTTTGAAATGGTCTGCACTTACAAATAAAAGCTTTAGGTTGTCCACATAATACTACAGATATACAAAGGGAGAAATATATTGCATGATAACTGCAAGAAAATGTCATGTCTTGTCTCCACAACTTCACAAGTAATGTAGTTTGTATATCATTTTTACAACCCCCTACCCCCCCCCCCCCCCCCCCATCTATAACCTGACACATTTTCTTGAAAGCTCACGAAATGAGTATCCAACAGTCTTAGTCAGAGGCTGAAAGAGAAATAAGGGGGGGGGGGGGGGGGGGTTGTTCTCACCAGTAAGCTCCAACTTGTTTTGGTTAATAATATTTTCAAAGATTGATTAATGGTTACCAGTACATTATTTTGTACTAGTAGTACTATACTTCACCACTTAGTTATCTGAACGATTCTGTCAATATTTTTTTTTTGGTATCTGGTTCAAAACAAAATAATTTTTTATGTGTCTGCTCCAATATCTTGTCAGTCTTAAATTTGGAATTTAGTATGAATTCTGAATTTGCATTCAGTAAGTAGTTTTAAAGAGGACTGATAGAATGTGGCTAAAATGATAGGCTTTAGGAGAACATTTTCTTAGGGATGGGGGCTGACCAATCAAACTGCCCTGAACTTTTGTTTCAAAATGAAAATGCAGGCCCTTGCCTCGAATTTGCCTATGAAAATGCTCTTCCCACTACCCTGATATTTGCCAAAATTATAAAAATACCCCCTCCCTCTGAACAATCTGTTCTGAAAATACCAGTCCATTTCAATGAAAACTGCAAAATTAACTGCTTATTGGTGAAGGGGGTGAGAGTGCGTCAACCCCCTCCCCATCTCATACACCCATGTAGCTAAGTCACATAGGTGGCATTCGATTTAAGTTTTGTTGCTGAGAATTAAAGCAAAATAATAAATATCCTTGTATAAAACAGAAATACTAGCAAAAATCCTAAATTAGTCATTTAAAAATACACTTCAATCTGTGTCTGGAAAATATTGTCATATTGTCTATGTTTTAAATATTCTAATAATTATTTTTGAATTTCATGGAAGTCATCTCATAAAACTGACAACATATTGCATTCATCAGACCACATGTATTTACCACCCCTCCCCCCTTCATGGTCTCATTCCCACCCTACTCGAGACTTTTCAGAATTTCTGGAATGGGTAGCTGGTAACATTTTTAAATTTCCCCAGTACAAACTCCAGAAAGTCATATTTTAGCAATACTATACCCCCCCCCCCCCCCTAAAAAAGCCCTTCCCCCCTGCCCCCATAAAAAAAAATAAAATAAAATAAACCCCAACACCCACTAGCACGTAAAAACATTGGTTCCACAAATGTAAAATACCGAGTTTATCTTATAAAACCAGGCTTTTCATTCTTCCGAATTTACTTTCTTTGTTCAGCTATCGGGGGGGGGGGGGGGTGGGGAGGTGGTCATCTAGTAAGGGTGGAATTGGAGATAGTTAAAGAGTAACTGCATGCACTAGCTGTCAAACATCTTGACTTCAGACGCTGTCGGCGTGTCGCCGTCTGAACGTGCTGCTTCATTGCCGAAGTGTGAATCCAACAGGATTACACAGTAGACCTCGTAGGCCTATCGACTCGTCGGCAGCACGCAATGGTGAGGGAAACATTGTAACAAAGTTTTTTTTAGAACTGTACTAGTGGCTGGCTGCAATATCGAACCCAGCTGGACTTTTTTGCACTAACTTTAATTCAGTTTTCCTCGATTTTCAATAACGAAAGCAAAGGTTGAGTTTCACTGTTCAATTTCTTGGCAGAGATCATGTGTCTTTCATGACTTTCAACAGTTTTTAGCATAGTTGTGCATCAAACATTTTGTAATGAGAATCGGTAATTCCGACAGATAAATATAGCCGATGGTTCTCATTGGTTATATTCCTCTGAACGCTGCAAACTAAAAGAACCAGTCTAACGAGAGAACTTGTGCACGCGAAGGGTACTTTTTATCGGATTGCACTAGAGCTTTCTGGTTAAAATTACCGCATGCCCCTAAAATCCATGTGATCGTGACAAATACAGTTACGGGTGTGTAATAAAGTAGCATATAAGTTAGTGATACAAAATTAATTTTTTCACAAAAAACAATTATGTCATCAAGTGAATGTTTATTGTTTCAACATTCCTGTAATATTCTCATCTCAGGACTGAGTGGTTCAGGGAAAACAGAATCTGTTTATATACAACTTATTTCAAATTGTACCTCAAAAATCACTTGGTGTTATAAAGAATGGCAAAAGGCATATATTTTACTTAACGAAAGCGAAGATATAACATTTATAGAAGGTATTCCTGAAGATGAATTTGACATTGTTAATGATGTCAGTATACCACATCTTGTAGTTTTCGATAATACGTTAGGAGATAAAGATGAAGAAAAAATCAAATTATGGTTTACTCATAAAGGACATCATCGAAAATGCAAGTGTTATTTAAATGACACAAAATATGTTTCAACAATTTAAATCTAGCCATACCAGCAATTGGAATGCACATTATATGATTTTATTTAAAAATACAAGAGATAAAGGACTAATTAAAGTATTGGCAAATCAAGTTCAATTACCACATTTAATTACAGCTTATCAAGATGCAACAAGCAGTGAACACGGTTACTTATTAATTGATTTTCATCCTAGAGCTCTGATTCATTAATATTAAGAACTGATATTTATTTATTTATTGCTGTTTAAGGTCACATACTTATGCACAATGGCTAATCATGACCATGACAGTTTTATGGGTGGAGGAAGCCAGAGTATCGGAGAGAACCACCGAGCATCGACGAGTAACTGTCAGCTCCTCAACATTCTGACTCTGTTCAAGCTCTGCTCAAGCAGGGTTACAGCGGTCGAAGACATGAGCACCATCGATATGCAGTACACCTGAGTACAGGGCCTCATCGTGCCCCCATATAAGCAACCAGAATAAAGTGCTTCAGAACTGATATTTTTCATCCTTGAGTAATACAAGATGAGCGTGTGAGCCCATCATTTATACAAAACTATAAAAAGGGCAGAGTTATGACATTTGTGTCAGTTATTTCAAATCTGTTTATGAGTACACATCATCCTGGTATGTTTCCTACATTCTTTGGAAAAACTTTGTCATCAGACACATCCATCTGAAAGAGAAAAAATACTTAAGAAAGGGTTTGAGAAAATTTTAAAATGGTGTATATTAACAAGTTAAGTCATACTTAATAAGAAAATTAAATTACCAAAACAAACTTTAGCTTATATATAAACATAACGAAGATCTTGAGCAACTTGCAGATCTTCCAACAAAACAAAACATTATTTTACAACCAGGTGGTGGTGGGGTTTTGGTGGTGTTATTATTCATAATTTAATGGGATTGTTATAAAACAACTAGAAACTTTCAATCAGCATTCCAGAAGAAGAAGAAAATATATAAGAAAAGAAAGTCACCTAGAAAACGTTGAATAATTCATCAAGTTATAGAGGGATAAATAATCAACGAAAGATAGGACCTAAATACATGTACAAAATTTTTTTAATTGCACCTCATAATTCTCCAACTACCAAGCATACAGAAACAAAATAAATATTTTGTGAAAAATCTTCAAAAGCCAAAAGTATCACCACTTAAGTTAACATGTGAAGTGTCAATAACAAAAGATAATGTAAAGAAAGTAAATCATGACCCAATGTACAAAGTAGAGAGTATGCACCACTAAAAGTAAATATTCCCACAGTGTCACGTTTTACAGCTTCAAATTCTCCTAAACCTATTCATGGAATAAGATCTTACTCAGTGGTTGGACTTGCAACAAATTGTAGAAATAAATTAGTAAGTAAAATATGAAGAAAATGGCTATTGCTCCTTATCAACTACTAGAATGCAAAAGTTTACAAATGAAAACGCTCAACATCCTAGATTACCACCAAATCCACAAGTTTTTATAAATACAGCACAACTTCAGAATAATTTATCATCAGTGTTAGAAAATTCAGAGTTATCAGAAAGTGTGAAAGAACTTAAGAATGGGAAAACTTTGAAAACATTTCAAATGTCTCACAAGAAGGCAATACAAGCTTCACTGATCATACCCGATTCTGAAGAAAAATAATCATTATCTTTACAGGTTTGTATTATAAAAAGTGTACCTGTTACTATGAGATGTAAAACGATTTCATTATTATCTGCTTTATCAACTCATCCAAACATGATTTGGGAGTCCATGGGTAAGGCATTTAACCCTGATTGTCCACTTTGGGGCATGGTGATGCCGTGTACTAAGGCGTACAGCACATCGATGATGTGCATGTCTTCAACCAGTCTAACCTTGCCTGTGTTGCAGCACGGGGTTACGATGTTGGGAAGCTAGCAACTGCTCATCATTGCTTGGTGGTTCTCTCTGGGTACTCCGGATTCCTCCACCCACTAAACTGTCTCTGACACGATATGACCTTGGCTGTTAAAGTGTTGTTAAACCCTAATCAATAAATAAATAAGTTGGGATGATCAGGGTATATAGAGGATCTCAAACGAGTGATGTTTGGATATAAGATTTTTTGAAACGAGTTTGATGAATTTGATTCACAACGAGCATTTAGGCGAGTTGTGAATCGAATTCATCAAACGAGTTTCAAAAACAAAAAATCTTATATCCAAACATCATGAGTTAAAGATTCTGTATATCACATGATTTTTTGAATGTTTTTTACACTTTTTATTTAATTCATTGTCAGTAAATTCTCCCAAAACAACCGACAATCAGTTCGTTGGCTCAGAAGCTTCACACCATGACATCATGAATGTGCTTTACTTGAACCTGTTGTGATTGACGTCATGTGAACGTCATGTCAAGAATACAATGCTGCTGCTATGGGACCACGTGCCGATTAGACACTAGTTGATAATCAGGAAATAAGACATGGGTTGTTACGTCGAAATTAACGACGTTTCATGTGATTTACTATGTTATGATGTAGAAGCCATACAAGGTTCAAACATTGTTGATTTAGTTAATGATGTTCTTAGACATCGAAAAGGTTTCACACCAAGAGGATGGGAAATATTCACTCATAGATTAAAAGATATAAATATACCACAGTATTGTTTAGGAAATCGTGAACTTTGGCTTTGTATGGATAGACATCACTCTCATTTATTTATTTATTTATTTATTTATTTATTTATTTATAAGGGTTTAATAACACTTTAACAGCCAAGGTGATATCATGTCAGTGACAATTTTATGAGTGGAGGAAGCTAGAGTACACAGAGAGGACCACCAGGAAATGATGAGCAGCTACCAGCTCCCCAACATCGTATCTCTGCAATGCAGCACAGGCAGGGTTAGATTGGTTGAAGTCATGTGCACCATCGACGTGCAGTACGTCTTAGTACACGGCACTATTGTGCCTCCATGTGGACAATCAGGGTTAAGTGCCTTGCTCAAGGACATAATGTGGGACTCTGAATCGATTACTCAGACGGTCACCCATCCAAGGACTAACAGGCTGGATATTGCTTAACTTTGGTGATTTGACGAGAATCAGATACCACAACGCCACCAAGCCCCTAACAACACACTCATAAATCTAACAGTAAATGTCAGAGTTCTCCTGAAGATAGTTGGTCAGATTCTCCTTCATTAATATCTCCAACATGTAAAAGTAAGAAAAAAAAACAGTTGACTGAAGATACACCAAAATCATTACTAAAACATAAATTATCCTGACGAAAACTTTTTGATAGGTTGGAGGCCTATTAAATGATTTATTAACTGAACTGTATTACAATACAAAACATCTTGCTGGTTATGGTGGTGTACACCAATTATATAAATCAGCACATCAAAAAGATAATTCTAATACACTTGATCAAGTAAAAGATTGAAGTGAGAAAGAACATAAACTTTACATAAACCTATCCGGAGACAATTTTCAAGACGTAAACCTATAGTAGGTGGCATTGATCCTCAATGGCAAATTGATTTAACTGATTTACATAATTTATAATTCCATAGTGATGAATTTCATTATTTAGTTTGTGTCATTGATGTATTTTCAAAATATGCATGGGTATCACCTGTCCGAAATAAATCTGGAGAGACATTAACAAAATCGTTTCAGACTGTTTTGAAAACTTCTGGTCGTAAACATTATCATTACAATCTGATAAAAGTTCTGAATTTAAATATAAGGTGATACAGACATTTTTGAGGAGAGAAAATATTAAGGTTTTCACAACTGAAAATCCTGAAATAAAAGCAAGTATTGTAGAACGATTTTGAAGTACATTGAAAACATGTATGTGGAAATATTTCTCACTTAAGCATACATTAAAATATATCAATGTGTTACAAAACTTAGTGAATAGTTACAATCCTAGTTTTTCAGCAGAGTATTCTAAGAACTCCTGCTTCTGTTTCTAAAAAAAATGAAGTAAATGTTTCTCAACATCTGTATGGACAAAAAATTCAAAACAAAAGAATTACGATTTCAAATTGGTGATTTAGTGCATATTAAAAAAAATGAAACGTACATCTGAAAAAGGGTATTTACCAAATTCGACAAATTTTTTTTTTAAAATTACACATGTGAAATGTACAATACCACCTACATACATACTTGAAGATTTAGGTGGAGAAAGAATTCAGTGTACATTTTATCCCCAAGAAATTCAAAGTATAAAAGATGATAAAAATATATTACCAAATCAGTTCCTGATAGACATTCAAGACGGTGTGGGTAGAAAAATTATTAAAGAACATAATGTGGTTGAGAGCAATTTGCATTGTTATAATGGATTCAACTTTTTATTTTACAGGCTAGATCTACTAATAATTATTTGTTGCAGGTACAGTTTTCTTTTGCGCGTCGGCTTAATGTGTCTTGGTTTTGTTAGTTGAAGGGTTATTCTGTTTGTATTCACTGTTTGTAGGTTGTTGGCTTGACTGTATTTCTGGCAGGAAATTCTATTGTTTTGTAGTATCTCGGTTTGAAGTTCAGTGTTGGCAAGAGAGTACATGTTATGGAGAATGTTGCTGCTTGTTTGATCGTTTAACTTCTTGAACCCAAGTCTTTTCGAAATGGTAAGATCATTTAAATTATTTATATTTAGCTTATTAATTGCTCGCAAAACAATCCTTGCTGAAACACTGATTGTTCGACAGTCAGGTGAACAATAAATCGCTTATTGTACCATTTTTTGGTAAAGGGTTAGCTTCCATACTTTGATTATTTAAAGGTACTTATGTCGTTTTAATTATATTTTTCTGGGTTTATAATGTACTACGGCATATTTTTGTATTATTATTAAATGAAATGGAGTGAATGCAGATGTGATATGTAAATAAACTTGTGTATATAATATGATTAGAAAGGAGGTGTTATTCATTTATTTTCAGCATGTTTGATCAGTGAACAGAGTCCACAGTTTATTGAAAGGAATAAGCTCAACTTCCAGGAGTACCTGCGACCCCTCTGCAATATTAAAGTACATTGGGAAGGATATCCAAACAAATTTGATAGTTGGATAGCAGAATCAGATCTGGTATAAAATGTCAGCAAAGGAAACTTCATTACCTAGTGAAAGCACAAGTGCTGAAGTACAAAGTCAACACAGTCAACAATTTAAATTTTGTGGGACGCGTGTTCCAAAAAATAAATAGAGGATATGGAATGAGTGTTTTTCTCCTATAATATTTATGAAACGAGTCTAAGAATTTTCCATTTTGGCGAGCCTCTGGCGAGCCCAAACGGAAAATTCGGACGAGTTTCATAAATATTATATGAGAAAAACACTCATTTCATATTCTGTTTATCATATGACACACACATGCACAAATTAGACACTTTTTAACCCATCACCTAACTTGAGTTGCAGATGGCACTTGGAAAAAAACATCCTCGTATGACTAAAAATTGTCATTTTTTGCTTGCAAAACATAGGTTATGACCCCTCATTGGAACGAGATCATAACCTATGTTTTGGTAGCAAAAAAGTGAAAATATAAAAAAAATGAATGGCGTTTTTCTTGTAGGTAAAAGATTAATACAATATAACCCACCCTAAATAGGACAGATGACGTAAATTCTCCCTACTGAAATTATGCAAATGTCACCCAGTTGTATTTTGTTTAGCAAATCAAATTGTCCAGTTTTGAAATTGACCAATGAAAGCTCTCAACTCTAATTATGCAAATTATGAAAATGTGGCCCAGTTTTATTTTGTTCAGCCAATCAATTTGTCTAGTTTTGAAATTGACCAATGAAATTGACGGAAGGTTTTATTTATCACTGATTAATATGAAAACAAAATATCAAATGTTTTAAAGTACAAAACGGACGAGTCATATGATAAACATTTTATTATTTTACTTATTTTACACAGATTATTATCATTTATGTATTATAATTACTACCATTACGCATCTCAGTTTACAAAGCCCTGATAACAAATTTTGATTAGTGTTATTAAATAGTTCTTTAGAATATATTCTTTCAAGTCCAGGTTTAAAATATTTGAAAAGGGCACAAGATAGGAAAATGAATTCATTTTATGTAACTCTTCTGAGTGATAGTTCTATGAATATGCTTCCAAATAATACACAATGTTGTTTTCAAACACAATTACCTAAACCCATTCATCTAGATAAAGAACGACGGGAAGTAGGTTTATTTGGAGGAATTTTACCTTCTGAGAAAAAATATTACAGATGAAGAATATGGTTTTAAAATCATTGCAACAGATAGCAAAATGTCGAATCATATCAACAAAACATCTCTGAAACATTCAATTCACAAAGGTGTTGTTGTTGTTGAATTAGGTATTTTACCAGGTTCCGATGCAAATGGTGGTCATATCATAGATGCAATGCAATCAGAAATTCACGAAAAACTTGGAGATTAAAACAATTCATGTATCATTTCATTTGGGGTATTCACCTCGACAATCCTGTATAAAAATAGTAGGAAATAGTATTGGAAAAGTTGGTTTTGAAATGTCACTCAGTTTATTTAAAAAACTGGAATGTAAAAATATTTTTCCTGATATTTTTCCTGATATTTTTCCTAACACGTCAAGAGATGCATTTAAATATAATCTGGATTTAAATGTTGATTTCAGTCAACTTTTTATTTATTTGGATATTACAGTTATACATTTTTAGGTGTCACTAAAGCACCTATTTTAAGAGTACTCCATCTAAATTTTGTCTGATTCGTGGTGAACATGAAAAAATTGAAATTCAAAATACTCTTTTTAAAATACCAGCATTAGATTTGATTCCAAAATTTACAATTGATCCTAATGCACAAATTTATCTAACAATCATACAGAATTTGGCCTGAAAACCACGAGAAACGGTACATATCACATAATGTGTTCCGATTCCGTATCATATAGACAACTCATTCTGATTTCGTATCATATAGATATAGCGCTACGGGCTATCATAACAGGCGCATGGATACATTCTATGTGTGTTTCAGTGATCGACTGAACATTATGTCCCAAAAATGTTTAAAAATAATTTAACCCTTTACCTAACATGAAAAGCAGACGACACTTGCAAAAAAATTCTTGAATAACTATTTTTTTCATTTTTTGTCTCAAAAACATAGGTTATGACCACTCGTTGGAACGAGCTTGACGAGCTCGTTCCAACGAGGGGTCATAACCTATGTTTTTGAGACAAAAAATGAAAAAATAATGAAAATTAATTGGCGATTTTTCAGAATAGCATTCGCCGGTTTTGGCCGTTACGTTGGTTAAGGGGTTAAGATTTAATCTGTTTATGTGACAGAATTGTTATATAAATGAATTATCATGATAATGTGCATGTCCTGTGATTTGTATCAGATTTTCGGTGGTGTCCAAAAATTGGATCACAACTCGCCGGCAAATCTGGCCCGTTGAGATCCCATTCTGGCCACCACCTCGGATCTGATACAAATCACTGGATATGCACATAATCATGATAATCTCTATATATCATTCAAATTACAAAATGCCCATAGGGCGTGTTGAAAATAAAACATTTACCATTTGAAACAGCCTTCATTCAAAAATAGAAGACCATCCATTTCATAAACCGATACCAAAACGAAATATTCTTTGCTTAGTATCTAATAGAGATATAAATGAACATATTGGCACAACTGCATTTAATTTCCAACATTTCAGCTTGAATAAGTTGGAAGTAACAGTAGATGGAAATTCCATTAAATCAAGTCCCTTGGAATCAAATTTCGAAGATGGACTTTATCTAAATTCACATCTTCCCCTATATGAAGATATGGGGTATTTTGGACAGAATCAAACATTTGATTTATCTTTGCAGGATTATGCAAGATGATATCCTCTTTGGGGAATTGATTTCACACCTGGTCAGTGTAGTAGTGGACCATTGGCTCATCCTAAAAAATCTGGTAATCTTCAAATTGAACTTCAGGTTGCTCAAACCCTTCCAGAGGTGGTCAATGTTGTCGTCTATGTAGAATTTGATAATGAGATAGAGATCAACAGATTAGAAGACCATCTGTTTCGTAAACAGATACCAAAACAAATAAATCTTAGCTTAGTATCTGATAGCAATATAAATGGAGATGTTGGTACCACTCCATATAATTTCCAACATTTCAATTTGAATAAGTAGGAAGTAATAGTAAATGGACATCCTATTAAATCAAGTCCCTTGGAATCAAATTTCGAAGATGGACTTTATCTAAATTCACATCTTTCCCTATATGAAGATATGGGGTATTTTGGACAGAATCAAACATTTGATTTATCTTTGCAGGATTATGCAAGATGATATACTCTTTGGGGAATTGATTTGACAACTGATCAGTGTAGTTGTGGACCATTGGCTCATCCTATAAAATCTGGTAATCTTCGAATTGAACTTCAGTTTGACAGTGAGATAGAGATCAACAGATTTAGAGAAGTGATATTTCGTCCACTGAGTTCCAATGTGTTCTATGTGCCTACTGGCACATAGAACACATTGGAACTCAGGGGACGATTTGACTACTAAAAGATGTTTCATAAACAGATGCCAAAACGTATTATTCTTGGTTTAGTTAGTAATCGAGATATAAATGGAGACATTGGCACTAATCCATTTCATTTTCAACATTTCGATTTGAAAAAGTTGGAAATCACAATAGATGGACATTCCATTAAAGCACGTCCCTTTGAACCGAACTTTGAAGGTGGACTTTATCAAAATTCATATTTATCATTGTATGAAGCTATGGGCTATTTTGGACAAAATCAATCATTTAATTTATCTTTGCAGGATTATGCAAAAGGGTATACCCTTTGGGGTATTGATTTGACACCTGATCAGAGTAGTAGTGGGCCCTTGGCTCACCCAATAAAGTCTGACAATCGTAGGTTTGAACTTCAGTTTCATCAAGCTCTTCCTGAGGTGATCAACGTTGTTGTCTATGCAGAAGTTGATAGTGAGATAGAAATCAACAAATTCAGAGAAGTGATATTTGACTATTAAACAAGATGAGTCAGTGTGAACATTGCAAGATGTATGAAGAAAAAATACAAACAATATTTCAAAAATGTGTAGTAATGGAACTGACAAAATCCATTAGAGAGAAAATGAAAAATATCTGCGAACAATGTCAATCACACCCAAGAACATTGAATAGATATGTACATTGCAGAATATTTAGAGAAACTGCGTCCAGTGCCTATACTATATAATCTACACAAGAAAGCAAGAAGAATGAATTTATTAGAATATTGTGCAACTGTGAACTTTGAAATAGACTGCCATAAAGACATTCAAACGTGGGTAAATTTTGTAAAAAGAAACTGGTCATATTATACAGCATATCGTTGAATAACGGCTCCGCGCCAGCCGTTTTCAGGGTTAAGAAGATGGAAACTATACAATTACAATATATACTTGAGAGTTCTCAAAGGTTATCAACCTTAAATAGAAAAGTGTGTTCAAAAGCCTTGTTACCAAAACGAATACCTAAACATAGACAAGCATATATTGTGAACACAGATTCTTCGAAAGAACCAGGGGAACGTTGGGTAGCAATATATTTTAAAGACAGCCATTCTGCTTTCTACTTTGATTCATATGGTTTACCGCTAATGGATAGAGACATATACAATTTCATAGTGAAAAACACAGATTCCTGGACAATAAATACAATGAGACTACAAAGTGATTTTAGTGCTGTGTGTGGAATGTACTGTATATTTGCTTTAGATTATCTTGCAAACGGAAATGATTTAGAGACATCTTACTATCAAATTTCGTCCAAGCCATTTCCAAGAAAACGTCAGAGATGTTCTTCGTTGGTTTGAGCAAAACTACAGATAATATTTAAAATGACTTGTGTAGGAATAAAAAAAAAATCAAGTATCAAAACAAAACTCCAAAAGTATTTTTTTCATTATACTTTTATATTTTCTCTTAAGTTATTGTCAGAGATTAAAAAAAAATATCATCCATCGGTTATATGAATGTCATATCAATCCATTATGTAACGCAACTAGGATTTTTTAGCTCTTTCTTATTTTGTATTTTCAGAGAGACTGAAAACTTTCATTCAGTTGTTTTCAAACACCTCGAGGTAAATAGGTTTTCACAGATAGGTAAACTCAGATCTCGATGTACGTATGTTCAGTTCATGACAATATATTGTATTAACTTTAAATAAATTTTGTTATTTGATTATTTGGTAAAACTCATGTTACAGTTTTGTCGAATTGTTAGGCTAATCCTTTTTTATCCCCACCTCCTGCACATCCCATCAATAAAAAAAGAGTCAAGAGTCACTTCTCTTTTTTTACTGTGAGTGCTAGGATAGTATTGTATGCATCTCTATCAAGTTTAATATTTTGAATATAATCATAAATATGTAAAGCAGCTATCTGGAATAACGAAAAATATCAAGATGTTCAACAAACCAGTGTATTTCAAAAAATGGGAAGATAACGGGGTTACATTTATTAACGATCTTTTGGATGAAAAGGGGATTTTTTATCTTATGAAAACTTCAAAGACATCTATAAAATAGAGACAGACTTTATTACTTTTTCTGGAATCAAGAAAGCGGTCACCACCTTTATTAGGCCTATCTATAACACAAGTAATTTTCGTGTTTTATCCCGCCCAATCAGACCCTTTCAGCTAGACTACCTTTTTTCAAACAGGGACTGTAAAAGCACATATATGATTCTCAAGGTACGGAGGGACGAAAATAAATTTAAAGGAAAATGGGAGAAGGATTGTGGTATAAATTTTGAAAATAACTGGTGGCAATCCGTCCTAATATGTCTCTTCAAATGTTGTATTGATGGTAAATATCAGTGGTTTCAATATCATATAAACTCTCAGATTCTTGGAACAAGGTCCCTTTTACATAAGTGTGGTATTCCGTCGGATAACCTATGCACATTTTGTAAGACGAAATCGGAAAGAACTAGAGAAACAGAATTTACTGCACCCAGTAAATTCAAGTCTGTGTGAAAAGGGTTAAAGTATCAGGAATAAACTATACAGAAGGAGAATTTATGGAGGCTTATTTTCAAGAGTAAATTATTTTCAAACAAATCAGAAATGGATTTTCGTTAATAGTATTTACAGATATTCATACAGCAATCAGAACAATTTTTTATAAGAAACCAGAAAAGGCATATATGTGACCAGCATTCAAAGGGTTCGATACACGAATCAGAAGTGGACATTTTTGGCTCTGCCCACCAAGCTGATTGATGAAATACGTTCATGAACTTTTGAAATGCATTAAGGTGTAAGGAAACGCATTCCCCAGTCTTTCTGAATAATATGCACTGGATGACCTTGGTGACCTCTTTCAGGCGGACCATATATTGAACCTCCAGTAATTTTTAAATCAGTCGGTATAGTCCCATGTATACACCTACTTTAAAGAAATGGCTCCAACAACTACAGATCTGTCATTTTTGAGCGATGATAGCAAATATTTATTATGATTTAGAAGCCTCTAAGGCAGTCAGCCTACTGTATCACACACAAGGCCTCAAACTAGCTGAAAAAACAAAGATGAGTGCAAACTGGTTGTTGGTGACCAGCATGCCAACACGAATAGAGATAGGACGATTCGTATTTGAGGTATCGAGCCGACAAAGGGTGCATAGACTCTATATTGGGGATAGTGCCATAAAAAAACTTAAAAGCCCCAAGAGCTCGTTTAAAGGCCTACCCTCAAGAGCATCTAGTGCCCTAAACAAGGCATACATAAAATAAGATGGTGGAATCTTGAATCACGGCATTTGCGTAAAAAGTGGCAATATGGCAGGAAGCGTCCAAAAGGTTCTACCGTCATAAGTTAAATGATGTTGTTTGATCTTCGCGGTGAAGTATGAAGAGGGCGGTGAAGTATGAAGAGGGTTAAAGACAGACCATTTAAATATTCCATTTCATTAATTAATGGGGGTGAATTGTCTTGCCCAAGGACACAACGTGGTTGCCGCAGGTGGGATTCAAACCGAGGACCTCTCGGCTTGCAGCCTGCACCTCTACCAACTCAGCCACCGCGCCCCCAGGACAGATGATTTGTTTTTGAGTTATCGTCAAGACAAAAGGAAGGGGATAGAAAATATTCATACAGGAATCAGAACATTTTTATAAGAAACCAGAAATGGCATATATGTGACCAGCATTCAAAGGGTTTGATACACGAATCAGAAATGGATATTTTTGTCTCTGCCCACTAATTTGAGTGATGAAATACATTCATAAACTTTAGAAATGCATTAAGGTGTAATAAAATGCGTTTCCCAGTCTTTCTGAATAATGCCCCCATACTAAGATCTTCAGAGGGTTAAAATATTCCCTTTAAATACTCCATTTTAATCCTTAAAATGGGGGCGCATTGGCTCAGTTGGCAGAGGTGCAGGCTGCAAGACGTTAGGTCCTCACTCTGTCCTTGGGCAAGCCACTTCACCCCATTGCCCACATGCGTGCATGGTGGCGATGTGTTCTAAAGCGTACTGCACATCGATTGTGCACCCGTCTTCAACCAATGCTAACCCTGCTTGTGTGGAGTTAGTATGTGGGGGATCTGACAGTTGCTCGTTGTTGCCCGGTGGTTCTTCCCAGGTACTCCGACTTCCTCCACCTAAAAAACTGTCGTGGTCATGATTAGCCACTGTGCAGAAATATGTGACATTAAACGCCAATAAATAAATAATCCTTTAAAAAATGAGCTCAATCCAATAAAGGGTCATAAGCTATGTTTTTTCAAGCAAAATGAAAAGGTAATTAAAACTGAATAGACGTTTCTGTGAATAATGTTGACCGGTTTTTGCTGTTATGTTCGCTAAAGGGCTAAGAATCCCTTACTTTGGAAGGCACACTGAAAAGGTGTCCCATTCGACATAGAATTAAATGTTAAGAAAATAAAGCGAAAAACATTAAGTTTCTCAGCTGACAGTACCTGCTTTTGCACTCCGGAGGGATGGAACGGCACAAATCAGAGACATTCTCTTAATGGCACTTTGACACCAAAGGTTTCTGCACTCTCGGTGAGGCCGAGATGAGCGCAGTGAAAGACTATAGAACTCCTCTAACAAATTAGTTTTAAACAGTCATAGCACTAACACAGTTAACAGTACAGTCGACCATGCCAGTATTGCATTGTTACCGGCACCCTGACAGTTTTGTGATAGGTTTCAACAATTATTCAGTGCAGTTTTATGGAAAGGGTTAACTTTATTCTGCCTGAAATAAAATATGTGCAATCCACATTGAAGTCTTGAGAAGGGTTGAAAGCATTGAACTGAATAAGATAGGCTTTCAACAATTATTCAGTGCAGTTTTATGGAAAGGGTTAACTTTATTCTGCCTGAAATAAAATATGTGCAATCCACATAGAAGTCTGGAGAGGGTTAAAAGCAGTGAACTAAATAATTTACAATTTATTTCCTTGCAAGGCAAAGGGTTTCTCTCAACTTAGTTTCAGGAACTAACATCCCATAATGATGACAAGGTCAGATTTAATTTTGACAGCTTACTCCACTGGTGTGTGCACAGTCTCCAGTGTGAACATAACATCGTATTGCTTGGGGAGAATTTACTGTATCAGGAAATTGGAGGCTGTGAAAACCCTGTGGCCTACTGGGCCTTACTGAAAAAATGTGATTTCCAGCAATTCTGAAAAATGCACTCAATGACCCCTAGTTGACCTCCGTGACCTTGACCCATATTTTGAACCTCCATCGAGTATCGACTCATTTGGTGTTGGTCCCAGATCTGTAGGTCATACCTTGCCTGAGATATGGGAGTGAACCATGTTCAAAATTTTGGCCACGCCCATTTTTTTTTACGTAAAAATGCATGTGTGTATGTCAGGAATACTTTAAGGGTAAAAAAAATGTGATTTCCAGCAATTCTGAAAAATGCACTCAATGACCCCTAGGTGACCTCTGTGACATTGACCCATATTTTGAATCTCCATCAAGTGTCAACTCATTTGGTGTTGGTCCCAGGTCCATACGCCATACCACGCCTGAGATATGGGCATGACCCACTTTCAAAAATTTTGGCCCCGCCCACGTTTTGTTATGTCAAAATGCATGTGTGTGCGTCAGAAATAGTTTAGGGGGTCAAAAAATGTGATTTCCAGCAATTCTGAAAAATGCACTCAATGACCCCTAGTTGACCTCCGTGACCTTGACCCATATTTTGAACCTCCATCGAGTGTCGACTCATTTGGTGTTGGTCCCAGGTCTGTAGGTCATACCATGCCTGAGATATGGGAGTGACCCACTTTCAAAAATTTTGGCCACGCCCACTTTTTTTAATGTAAAAATGCATGTGTCAATGTCAGGAATGCTTTAGGGGTAAAAAAATGTGATTTCCAGCATTTCTGAAAAAATGCACTCAATGACCCAAGGTGACCTCTGTGACCTTGACCCATATTTTGAATCTCCATCAAGTTTCGACTCATTTGGTGTTGGTCACACGTCCATACGTCATGCCATGCCTGAGATATGGGCGTGACCCACTTTCAACAAATTTTGGCCACGCCCACTTTTTTCACATCAAAATGCATGTGTGTCCGTCAGGAATGCTTTAGGGGGTCAAAAAATGTGATTTCCAGCAATTCTGAAAAATGCACTCAATGACCCCTAGATGACCTCCGTGACCTTGACCCATATTTTGAACCTCCATCGAGTGTCGACTCATTTGGTGTTGGTCCCAGGTCTGTAGGTCATACCACCCCTGAGATATGGGCTTGACCCACTTTCAAATGTCTGTAAATAAAAATCTATAAAAAAAAAAAAAAAATATGTAAAGCAGCTGCCGCAGAGAGTTTGGCCACAACGCGAACCATTAAGTTTTTTTTATTTTGTGTTTTCTTTTTCATTCTGTTTTATTTTTTCTTTTTCTAAAAAGCAGAGAATTAGAAACAAGATATCATAAAAACAGTATAAAATTGTGCAATTACATGCAGGGTTGTCTGTGAGGGAAATGAGCATTAAGAGGCGAGGGCCATTAGCCGTAAAACATTGTAACACTGAAATTCCCATAGGCGACCCTGGATGCACTTTGGCGTAAACTCTGGCGCAAAACTTATAGCGTAAATTGTTTAACATTGAATTTCCCAATTGACTGCCGGTCAGCAGTTATACAGTACATTCCGCACACAGCGTAAATTGTTTAACACTGATTTTCCAATTGACCGGCCGGTCAATCAATGGGAAATTAATTCAGTGTTAAACAATTTACGCTGTGTGCGGAATGTAATTTATAATTGCTGACCGGCGAGTCAAAGGGAAATTCAATGTTAAACAATTTACGCTATAAGTTTTGCGCCAGAATGTTTAAGCCAGAGTGCATCCAGGGTCGCCTATGGGAATTTTATTGTTAAAACATTTTATGCCCAACGGCCCTCCCTTACTACTCACGAGAGAACGCATCTCTTCAAAAAATTCAAAAAGGGACATCATGTAAAGTCTACTATTTGGTCAGGAACGTGACAACCGTCACTTATTCCCAGTTTTTTATTCGACATTCGTTATCAACCGATAAAATAATACAGCTAGGAATAATCTAACATCTACACACTTCTTTAGAAATACGGAAATTCTAAGCAGCAATTTCTCCCTTAATACAGCTTGCCAATATAACAAATTCAATCTTTTTTGACAGAGCTCAACGAGCTCTGTCAAACTAAATTTAGTTTGTTAAATCCCCAGTCACATTGTGGGGACAATTTGCCTATTGAAAGTTTGCTACTTCGACATCAGTTTGGAGTTGGTAAATAGTATACGAGCCACATCCACTAAGGGCTATAGCGCTGTGTCCTTGGGCAAGGCACTTCATCCTGATTGTCCATGTGGAGGCATGGTAGCGCTATGTACTAATACTTACTGCACGCATTTGTCTTCAATCAATACTGACCCTGCGTGTGTGGGGTTACTACGTTGGTGAGTCTGACAGTTACTCGCCGTTGTCCGGTGGTTCTCTCCGGGTACCTCTGCTTCCTCCACCAGTAAAACTGTAAATAAATACGAGGCACTTAAGAATATTGCAAAGCGTAAGCGTTAACTGATATTCAAGGCCTTTCAAGGCCCCTGGCCAGTTTTCGAGCACATTCAATGCCTTTAAAACAAATTTTCAAATTCCTAGACTTTCGAGGTTTTCAAGGACCATTATGAACCCTGGTCACTGAAAAGCTCGCCGAGAAATATGCGAGCGTAAGAACCATTTGGCAAATTAATGTCGTGTTCGGGCAAACATATGCCTCCCTTCCCTCCCTCCTCGATATCCGAATTTAGTTACGAACCTAGAATCACACTTTTCTCCAAACTATCTGGGAGGTGGGCGGGTGTGGGGGGGGGGGGGGAGGGTTCACTGTTGCCCCATTAAGCTTATAATCCATGAGCCCGCAGTGGTTTCCTCATCCGTGGTTTTGTTCGATAATGTGTCCCACAAATGAAGAGAGAGATCTGCGCGCATGAACATCATTTGTGCTGCATATATCGCAATTGTGCAACAGCCTCGCGAAATGGGCAATGGATCAATAGGGGTGTAGTCATTGGCAAAGTGCATTAGAGAGATTTGTCGGTGAAGTGATTATATAAATAATTCCGTTTTCATTATTCAGAGGAATATTAAAAAGACAGCACTTCTCCGGCAGCCAAATATTCATCAAACCCACCAATCGAATACAGATATTGAAATATTTTTATCAACAAATTCATCACAAACTACGAAGTGTGTAACGCTATTGCTCCATGGAGAGAATGAAATGCTTTTTCTCTAAAAAAAACCCCAAATTTATTTAAAGCGATATTGAACACATGCTTTATCAACAGATTTTACACCAACTGGGGCAAGTTGACATGTAAAATCCGAAGAAAGACTGTGGTGTGTGTTTCTCACCGAAACATATTGTGTAGACTCCAATGCTCAATTAAAATCGTCGCCTGAGTGCTAGAATGTTCTATGTCCCCTATGGGACATAGAACATTCTAGCACTCAGGCGACAAAATGTAGAGTGTAAGCCGCTAGGGCTGCGCTGAGTCTACTATCACGGTAGTTATTTACTCCCCCTCTTTCTGTGAGAGAGATACTGTGATCGGCTTGTCAAATCTCTCAGGTAATAACCCAACAATCGGTTATGTATAACTTGGTTTATTCTTCGAAATCCAAAGACGAATTCACTAAGGCTGTGACCTGAGTGAGAGTGCGGCGCCACCCGCGCCGCTAAGCCTAATTCCTGAGGACAATTTCCACTCACACTGGCCCGCCTCGCTGTAGTTTGCGCCACCAAGAGAGCCTGTTCCGCTATACGCCGCTAAGTTGTTCTTTAAATAATCTTAACACCTGACGTCGTGAATGTTCTACCTCTTTCGTCTTAAACTGCGCTAAAACACACCTATATATACACTTGGGTGCAAACCAAAGCGAGGCCGACCAATGAAAGCAGAGCTCCCAGAACGAGGCTAGCTCTGCCGCTCGTACAAGAGAGATACAGGAACAGGCCTGAAGCTCGGCCGCTACACAACCAACACCTCCGATGGCACCTCTCCCCGAGATGTCACAACCTATACACCACCCACCAACCCTCACAATAATACAAAATTTCCCAAAATAAAACAATGTCTGTAATGCCTATACAACACTTTAAATCTTAAGATGAGGGGTTGTAGCGCTGTGTCCTTCGGCAAGGCACTTTATCCCGAAACAAACCCTCTTTCGGATGATCCTCTTTTGCCCATCGGTCTTGATCTTCGTTACTTCCATCGCAACTTCTCTAACCTGCCTCACTATGCCCGTAGTTTGCGTCGCCTCGTCTATAGGTTCCTCTCGTTTGTCTTCTTGTCTCACCAAAGTCTGGGTAGAACCGTCAGTCTGTTCCACGTCATGGGTCTGTGTCTCCACTGTTGACTTCATTGATTCTTCAGGCTCCGTACACTCTCCAATCCAGACTTCTTCAGTTATCACGAGATCGTCGTCAGCAGGGCGGCTATCAATGTAATCTCTTCCTAACTCCTGCATCTCCGTTAAACTACTGACAGCCGTTTGCACCTCTGCATCCTCAGTTACAATCCTTCCAATCGGTAGTATCTGCACTTCCGACGTCGAGTCCTGTCTTCCGCCTGGTGAATTCTCCGGCCTGACTTCTATAAACTTTGGGCTGGAGAAGTACTGACCCTGCTTCTCGCGTGTATGGCGCAACAAGTCTTTATTGTGCACGTACGTTCTTAAACACTTGTCACATTTAAACTTTGATCCCACACAATGTGACTTGTGTCTCTTTAACTGTACGAAATTATCGTAGCGTCGAGCTCACTGCTCGCATAGTGCTTTTCGTTTAGTTTGCTTTGTTTCTGGCATCTTAACGACTTCACATCCACTTATAGGTTATGACGTTTCTTGCGCCCAGCGAACTGACTGAATGGAAGTACTTACGCTACCTGCGCCTGTGACGTCACTATTAGTATCATTGACGTCATCTTTGAAACCTGTTACACTTTCGTTTGCAGCACCCTTGCACAGCATTGCGCCAACGGCGCTGTCCTCTGTAACACTGTACAGTACGTATTCATTGAGTGCGCGGGGCAACTGCAGCCTGTGCCTCACCGAAGTCGAGATTCTTTCCGGACTTGTGACAACACCATCTCTGTGTGTAATTATTTCCCTTCTACCACTTGAGTGGTCCGTCAATATGTACGGAAATACACCCGGCTATACTAGACTTTCTTCGACAGTCTCTCTATTGTTGGCCTGACCCCCCCCCCCAATCTTGGACTTCATCCACCCCACGTTCTGAAGACTCACGTACCGCTTAAGTCTGTCATGGTGTACTATCTTATGGCTTCCCTCGCCCCTCTGGTTACTAAAAGTGACATCACTTACCACGTCAATAATACTGTATGGGCCGTCCCAGAAAGTCTGTAGCTTTGGCGACTTCCGCTTCTTTTTTCATTGGAGTGGACAGCCACACTAGGTCACCCACTTTTTATCTCTGTTCTTTTGCTCGGATGTCATATGTCTTCTGTCGCCGAACAGCATCTACCAAGTCTTTCCGTGCAAGCTTGTGGACCTGCAACAATATCTGGCATAAATCAGCAACCCAGGCATGGCTCAACTAATCACCTCCGTCTGGCGGAGCTCCTATGACAAATTCCACGGGTAATGTGGTTTCTCTGTTCAACATCATCATGTGTGGATTATGACCCGACGCCTCATGTTCGGCAGCATAATATGCGGAAGGTGTTGGTCCCAATCAGGGTGGGTATCACTCACAAATCTACTGAGCATGGCTTTCAGTGTAGGATTAAATCGCTCTATCATTCAATTAGACTGTGGATGGTAAGCCGAAATTCTGGTTTTCTTAATCACTGAAAGATCACACACGCTCTTGAAAACTGCGCTCTCAAACTAGCGACCCTGATCTGAATGTAGTACCTGTGGTACCTCGAACCAGGAGTAGCACAACCACATCTTGGAATTCTTCAAACACGGTGTACCTAAGACTCCGTTGCACAATCAGCAGGTGGTGTATTACTCTTCCTGAGGTGTCCCTCCATTGCCTCTGCACAATACCATCACGAACCTCCAATACTGCAAACTGCCCCCACAGTGGCTTGGCCTCCGGACTATGTGCTATAACTCCATCCCAAGGCGGCCTTTCTTCACTCTGCAGCCACCCATAGACTGTTCTCATGTCAGGATCTTTCTTCTGCTGGGCTCGAAATTCTTTCTTCTGCTGGTTTGTCAACTCTGTTGCATTAATCCCGCTAGTCTGTTCTTTATTACTGCTGTTGTTTTTGCTTTCCTCATTGACCTCTATCCCTGCAGTTTCCTAAGTGCTGTGCCCACACTGTTTGCAAGGTATCCTATGCAACCGCATTTTTGTGGCTTCTCCCAGGACTGTGCTGAATCTTATACTCATGTTCCGACAATATTTCTAGCCAGTGTGCTAATTGTCCCTCAGGTCCTTTGAATCTCTGTAGCCATCTCACGGATCCATTATAGGTCCTCATAGTAAATTTTCTTCCGTACAAATAGGTCTTAAAATACCTCACAAACTTAACCACAGTCAATAGCTCCCGGCGTGTCACAGAGCAAACGTCGTTCTGCCTTTGTTAGACTTTGGCTTGCATTTGCCACTACCCGTTCGTGCCCATTGTGCATCTGGGATAGGACAACTCCTATCCCTATGCCAAAAGCGCTGGCATCGGTGTCTAAGATAGACTCTTTGGCCGGAACTGGAAGACTTAAAATTGGTGCTGTCGTGAGTTTCTGCCTTAACCTTTCAAAAGCTTCCTGGCACTCTGTCGTCCACAGAAACTTCCTGCCTTTCTCAGTGAGACGCCGTAAATCGCTGCCATACTCGCAAAGTCAGCCAGTAAGCGGTGGTAGTAGCTGCAAAGCCCCCCAAAGCCCCCCAAAACGTCTTAATTCTGTCTGCGTCCCCGGAACCGGCCAATCTGCCACAGCTTTAATCTTCCTCGGATCGGTAGTTATACCATGTTCTGACACAATATGACCTAGGTAAGTGACACTTTTAGCAAAGAGATAACACTTTGAAGGATTCAGCTTCAGTCCCGCTTCCAACAGTTTCCGAAACACTTAATGCTGGCGCGATAACAATTCATCAAAAATCGTCCCAAAAATAATAATGTCGTCCAGGTATATGAGGCATGTCTCGTTTTCCAGTCCTGTCAATACTGTTTCCACCAGGCGTTGAAATGCTGAAACCGCTCTAACCAAACTGAAAGGCATTACCCGAAAGTGATAAAGGTCTATCCTGGCCATGAAAGCTGTTTTTGGCCTCTCTTCTTCCCCTACCTCCACCTGCCAGTACCCTGACATAAGATCTATAGTAGAGAACCAGACCACCTAAGATAAAACATCTAGCATGTATATGCGCGACAATGGGTAAACATCATTTTCTGTCAATGCGTTGAGATCTCTGTAATCTACGCAAAACCTCAGAGTGCCATCATGTTTCTTCACCAAAACAACCCCAGCAGCTCACGCACTTTGAGACCGCCCAATTATGCCACAATATACAATTGTCTTTACTTGTTCTTCAACCTTCCCTCGGGTATGTATTGGTTCCCTCTTGGCCATATGCTTGGCTGGAGTAGCATTTCCCCTCTCTATCAGTAGTATATCATGCACGTTTCGACCCCCATCAGGATGACCTCGGAAGTGATGTTATGTCACGTAAACCAGTGATGCCATGTTGTGTATGTGCGAGTCACTCGATCGATCAATTGCTCTATAGCTCATTTGCTCAATGGGATTCGAGTCATTCGAGCAGTATGTGCGAGTCACTCGAGGTAAGACGGATTCCCACTTTGTGAATCCCATTTGTGGAATCCCCTTTTCAAAAAAATATGGCCTTCGGTACCCCTTTTTTATGAAATGAGGCTAAGAGTAGTATGTGAGTCACTCGAACGAGCAATTGCCCTAAAACGCATTTGCTCGATGAGATATGAGTCGTTCGAGCAATATGTGGAGTCACTCGAACGAGCAATTGCTCTAAAGCTCATTTGCTCGATGGGCTTCAAGTCGTTTGAGCAATGACTTTTCAGTAACTACTCAATAGCTTATTTGCTTTGGGAATGATATAGACTTCGGGAATGATACTAGTAAAATCTATGGTATGGTGGTCCAAACAAGGATTCATGAAGAATCCGTAGTTAATAAACGTGGATTTTGGTGATTTGGTGGGTTTGTAGGGCTGTTTGCGGTAATTCTACGAATCGGGAAATTACTCCTGTACAAAGGAACATACCCCTCGAACATACACCTATCCTATAAGAAGCATTTGGTTCACATAGCAACAACGTGCTACCATATAAACCAAGATGGGGGCCTCCAGTATACAAAATGGACGACGGAAACACGTATCACCCTTACAACACGCGCTGCACATGCGCATTAACACGACATATCACTGTGGGGACGACAAAAGATGGCCTCTCACGCGGGTTACCATAACGACACAACATGGCGCCACTGGGTCGCGTGACATGACGTCACTTCCGAGATCATTCACCGAGGTCATCCTTATGTGTCTAAACGTGCATGACATACTACTTTGATCCTATGTTTGATCAAGCTAGTTCGCCCCATGTCATCATCATTCTTTGCAAAAAGCTCCGAAAAATCAGTCAGCATTGATTCTGCTTTACTTCGCATCTCTTCTGATAAGAGACTGTTGTCTTCAGGTATAAAACACTTCATGCGCGACGGCAATATTTTGCCTGGTCTGTCCTCAGCGCTCGTCACTGCAATCTGATCAGCGTCTGAGCCTCTATTCTGACGGGCACTCGTGCTAGAAGAATTGAGTATTTCTTTGTAAAAGCGCTGCTGGGTTGTATCGTGGCTATCAGGGGTTCAGCCAGTCCAAGAGGAACCTGTACATTCCCTGGCATCAGCATCTCACTGGCAGGGGGGCAGAACCACTGCTTCTCTGGGTGTGACTCTACAACAGCCCATCTTCCCAGACACATGACAGAGTATCTTCATGCCGCCGATACTCCGGGACTGTTTCTTTATATCAATACTGTATCCATGTTTCGTAAGGAAATCTAAGCCGAGTGTGCCATCAACTCGTTTACTTTTAACCTCCGCCCTACCCCCCCCCCCTCCCCCACCTGCAACACAAAATCAGCGCTTCCCCTCAGTCATGCCGTCGCCACTTACAGTTGTTAACTTGGCGAGTCTGGGTCGTTTGTGTTCATCCATAGCATCATAAATGTCACTCACTTCTCAAAAGTGAAACAGTTGCTCCACTGTCCACAAGTAGATTCACTTCCTGTACACAACCATAAGCCATCGAGGCCTCTGTGTACATGCCTGCTTCTCTGACCACTATTCGCGTTGTTCCGCCAACATTTTCCGCCATTCTGGTACTCTGGGAAGATACGAATTTACCGCGTACTTCGGCTCTCTTCTTCGACTGGACAATATTACGTTGCTCTGGGCAATTTCTCTTGAAGTTATCTTTCTTTCCACAGCCATAGCACGCTTTGCCCTTTGGGCGCCGCCGATCTCTGGATCTTTGCTTCTCAATCTCAGTCAGTTCTTGGAGTCCTTTCTTTATCCTCTCTTTCCAGTACTCGTTATTTTCATCACCAGGTTGCTCAGATCGGAGGGTCTTTTCTTCAGAATTCGCGCTTCAGACTGCTGATTTCTTTCTCTCTGCTTTTTTGAAATGCTTCCAGCTCAACCGCCGCCTGCACTGCCTCTTCGTCGCTAGCTTCCTATGCCAAACCTGAAAACTCAGTTCATGGTCCTCCAAGGCCTCTAGAAACTTATCTTTAGCTAAGGTGTTTAACGTCTCCTCTGGGGCACTGGGATACGCCATCTAGGACAACCATCCCAGCGTTTGACTTAATTCCGGCAATCACCTTTTCTTCGCAATCTTGACTTAAACTGTGATTTATACAGGTCTATCGCATTCCGAGATGCGTATCGTTTTTCCAGCATCGCTTTCAGAACATCAAGCCACAGTTCCCGCTGATTCTGTCATGTTCGCCAAAACTTGCTGGACCTCTCCTCGTAGGCTGGCAGTGAAGCACGCTCCCTGCCGTCCATCACTCCATCCACTCAATTTGGCGTAATATTCAAAATGGACCAAGTACTCTTTCAATGGCACAGAACCGTCAAATATATCTGGCTTGTAATAAGTCTTCTTTCTACTTTCTGGTTGTCTGATACACTCTCCATCTGTTGCCACTGTTTTAGAATCCGCCGATTTCAACTTTAATTGCGCCGTCAGACTCTGAATTTGTAGCACCGCTACAAAGAGACTTCTCTGTAGCGCCACCTTTCTCCTGTTGTCTGCTGCTTCCAACGGGGATATGGGTCTATTCTTTTCTTCACTGGTGCCGCCAGTTTGCCTTCCAAAACCAAGTTGTTGCCGGCTTCCTATAATTGTTTGCTTTCTCTGCGATTCACGTTCATCAGGATCGTCGCACAGCGCCTCTGTAATTCCAATCCCATTCGACGCCGTCCCTCTTATTCAAATACGCCTAGTCTCATCTCGATCATCCCCCGATGGACCAATGTTCTGTGAAAAATTCAATGCTTTCAATCAAGGCACGTTATAACAAGGGTCATTCGTGGATGACGAGATATGTGGCCCAAGCAAACTCCCATCTCCAGCTCCAAAGCTGCAGGTAAACGGTGTCGACTCCCTGTTCACTGACGGATCTGTATGCTCTGATGGCGGCGGCGCCAGCAAATTGACGTTGTCGACATCCCTCTCTTTCGCCGCTGCGATTGGCTGCGTCATCGGCGCCGTACGCCCATCGTTGAATCTTAGCTGCTCATTATTGCACTTCCCGTTGTATATCTAAGCGACATCTTGCTTCCTTCCTTCACAGACCGACGCTGCCACCAAACTCCTTCGTGTGACTTGTAGACACCAGCGCTCGATTATTTAAATGGTAGAGTGTAAGTCGCTAGCGCTGCACTGAGTCTACTATCACGGTAGGTTCTTTACTCTTCCTCTTTCTGTGAGAGAGATAATGTGATCAACTTGTCGAATCTCTCAAGTAGTAACCCAACAATCTATTATGTATAACTTGGTTTATTCTTCAGGCTATGACGTGAGTGAAAGTGCGGCGCCACCTGCGCTGCTACGCCTAATACCTGAACACGATTACCACTCACTATGGTCCACCTCGCTGTAGTTTGCGCCATCAAGAGAGCCGCTTCCCCTATCCGTCGCTAAGTTGTCCTTTAATTAATCTTGACACCTGGAGTCGTGAAGGTTCTACATCTTTATTCCTGAACTGCGCTAAACACGCCTATATATACACTAGGGCGCAAACCAAAGCGAGACCGACCAATGAAATCAGACCTCTCAGAACGAGGCTAGCTCCGCCGCTCGCACAAGAAAGATAACTCAAGGCGAAGTGCCGCCGAAGTGCAGGAACAGGCCTGACGCTTGGCCGCTACAATATTTATTGATACCTGGGACTGTGCAAACTGTACAATGGTTCGTGGCTTGATCTTATTGGATTCCATCGAAAGGGTGGGCTTGGGTTCACACTCTTACTTGCTACAGATAATCTAACAAACAAGATTTCGAGTGAATTGTCTACCCGGTGACGCGTAAGCTTCTAATTGCGTATTGTGTCCTCAAGTTTTTTTCTGGTCAAGCCCGGTCTAGCAAGGGAGTTTATCGATACAGGTAAATATGCATTCGCCAAGTGGCGAAGTACCAACATTGCCCTGGGTCAGGCTGCGAGTACTCAGTCAGTTTGTTTATTGACACGTTCAACACCCAGGGTCACCTCATATCTGACGGTTTTACGGGGGGGGGGGGGGGGGAGGGGGGGGGGTTAGAAGCCGGAGTACCAGGAGACAACCGCCGAGCAACTGTCTGACTCTATATCTGCACAAGCAGAGTCCGCAACGGCTGTAGGCAAATGGATAATTAGTACACAACGCCACCGTTCCCTACACGTGAACAATTTGGATTAAGTGTCTTGTCCGGGGACACAACGCAGTTACCGTTGGTTAATATCGAACCGTCGATCTTTCCGTTTAAAGTTCAACGCTCGATCCTCTGAGTTATCGCACTCCTCACACTGTCCGTGTCACCTTCCGTATACCTTCATAATTGTAGAGTAGGACGCTTTCACGTTCACAATAAAGAATGTTTCACCGCAAACAGCTGATTCTCTGTCTCACTGGGCAGTGAATCGAATGCGCGATCTGATTGGATAACACTGAAATCTTCGGCAAGGTCAGTTGGGGAACAAACAAAATCATTATTATATTCACAAAAAATGCATATTTGGGTTACACATCCGCAGTTCGTTCTGTCGCACAAGGTGAGATAGGTGATACTGCATGGCTGATATTTGATAATAGATCACATCACATTCTATCACACGAAAAATTAACGTGGATACTTTGTTTTTATTTTATAACAGATTACGTGACATTAGGCTTGCGCCCTATTTTTCAGACAAGAGAGCCCGTAACTATATTCAGATTTGGAAGGGGTGGAAACGCATATTTGTTAGACGAGGATATGAAGTTTCCGACTGTTCTGAGTACACGTTCCCATTCTCAATCGCAAGCTAATCGGATGAGGAATTTTACAATAATTTAGGGTGCACTGCCCACTACTTTGGCTTATTTGGAGAGTGATCTGATTCGCCTTTAAAGAGTTCAGAAACTCTCCGGTATGATGCAAATCGATGGATTACACGGTCGTGCAACATCACTGAAAACAATCAGGGAGTGAGTTTCGTTGGATGACGACCAAAACATTGTCGACTTGAAGAAACCCTGTTATCTTTGCATTTTGGTAAATCTCCCTGAAAGCCGATAGTGTAAACTAATTGTTCAGAATATCTGGAATTCTAATATCCAAACAGAGTGGCTTAAAAGAGTGGGGGTTAACAGAGAAGTCTTTTTCAGTCTCGGGCTAAGAAGAAAGGGTGGGACAGTCCGAGGTAATAAGAAATCGTCACAGAGAGAGAGAGAGAGAGAGAGAGAGAGAGAGAGAGAGAGAGAGAGAGAGAGAGACGGGCAGGCAGGCAGGCAGAGATCCATATAGGGTTGCAACCAAAATTGGCAAGAAGGGATCTAAGCAAAGAAATCTTTGTGTGCCCTGCGTGAAAAAGAGATGCCAGGTTTTCAGAGTGCCTGATTTCACCTTTGGGAAGTCCGTGCTGTTCAAACTAATGTCAGGGCCGCTGCAGCTTAGAGGAAAATTGGGAACGACAGTGAAATGGTATGCCAAATAAGCAACTTGAGGAGTAATGGAGACTATGGGACAGTTTCTCTTAGATTGTTTAAAATATTAGTCTACTTGAGTTAGATTCGGTAGAAGTATACTAGAGAAGGGAGATGGGAGAAGGAATCATATGTGGTTATTGGGTAACAAAGATGAGAGGGTGAATATGCTTATCTGGGAAATTGGGAAGAATGGGGTAAGGAATATTATCAAAGAGTTCGTTTCCGGGTGTTGGGAGGGCAGAAGAGGCGTGGTGGGGGGAGTATTCTGGGATCGCAAGAGTAACCAGGGCCTTCTCACCTGTTAACTGCGATAAATCAGCGGTTGGCCAATATGTTATTATTACAACACTAATTCATATCATCCCCTGAGTTCCAATGTGTTCTATGTGCCTACTGGCACATAGAACACATTGGTACTCAGGGGACGATATGCCTACGTAGAGGTCTTCGAACAAGATAAGCTGTCACACTATTTTGGTAACTATTAATATACACCAGGCTTTTCGTGTGGTGTTTTCGTGTGGTTATCCAGGACTTTGTAATTAAGATGGCCATAATTCGGCATTTGTGTTTGTAACGATAGATTCCACAATGGACATGTTCCAATAAATGGCCACAAGTTCAGATTTGAAAGAAGAAAATGTGAATTTACTGGGATTTGACTATTGACCTGCGTATACTTCGATGGGCGAATTTGAAGAATAAGGCAAATGTTTATAATGCATGATCCTGTTGTGTCGGACAAAAGGTGCACAGAACAACCACCACCAGGTGCATACGGGCACCTGATTTCACAAATATCAGAGACCTAACATGTTAATTAATGGTACGTTATCAATCGCGGGTCGATTGCGTGTTTATGCAACATCAATATTTTATTGTAGTTTCCCTTTGGTGTCTGATTTACTCTTCATTGAATCAGTATTATAATTTATAGGTAAATAATTGATTGCTTTCTTCCTTTGAAGACTAACATGATACGATACGATATACTACCCTTAACTAATGGTCCGGAATTTTTTCAAGTGGAATTATTGTGGTCATTCAGTACACAGGGCCGCGATTTAAACACAGACAAATCAGTAGATTTGTAATAATATTTCAGACCTGATCTGAGAACAGTTGATGGACAACTTCATACACTTAGCCACACTGGCATTTAACAAGCATGTGTGTGGTAGCAGTCTAAAAATATAAACAAACTGACCTTTGTTCTGAATGTTATAGTAGATTATTACCTCCAGGAAAGAAAACAAAACCAAAACACCGAGACGAAGACTTTTCGGATTAGCAGATGATAATGCAACACATTAACATGCATTGCGATGCACAAATTAACATTACTGATAAATATATTACTTGATTGCTGTAGTGCCAACGAGAAACGTCACAACTCTATCTGCACCCACCCCCAAGATGGCGTCACGTCCATTAACACGGTATGTCATCCCACCGATGGTGTTTGATGGCGTGAGTTGTTACGCTGTGATTACAGTCACAGCGTAACATCTTTCACGTCATCAAACACCATCATTGGGAGGAGTTACTGTGTTAACCCCCTGTACACTGACGTCAAAATATCTCAATTTCAGGCAGAAAAAAATTCCCCATAATGCATCTAGAAATTTAACCAATTCAATCTCGTTGGACAGAGCTCATTGATTGGTTTAAATTTCTAGCCCATGGTCTCTGTCTTTCACAGGCACTTGTCACCTGTCATTCATGTAACAACAAAGCTTAGAGAAAATACCCAAGGGGTATTTTCTCTCAGCATTTTTGTTTCATCAACTGATCGGTGATTAGTATCCGTGTTATTTCCGCAATTCTGAAAAATAATAGTCTTTTAATATTTCTTACATTAATATGTCCTATCCTCACGAGTTTATCAGTTGAATATGAGCATTCACATTTTTTTTTCTGGAAGGGCTTGAATGATATATAAAGTCACATATACAAACATCCGTTTTTAGTGAAACTGCATTAATGGACCCGTGTAGACCCATTTCCTCAGTCCCAAAATTAACTTCAGCTTTCAATTTTTGTAACACATTTGTACCACTATATACCAATGTGAAAAATTTGATGCTGTGCAACGCAGATGTTTTCAAGACAAATATTTATTTCGTTATCACCTATAATATCCGAAGCTTTTCTGTTTGCACACACTAATTCAAATTAATTAGCTTACAACAGAATATAAAATGCAGTTCAAATGACATTAATGTTGTTTGGTTGCCGAATCAAGCTACATGTCCACTTGTGTCCTATTTATATACCATTCAAGAGACAATGCCATTCCGATGTCTTTGTGTCCCATTTATATACCCTCCACGAGACAATGCCGTTCCGATGTCTTTGTGTCCCATTTATATACCCTCCAAGAGACAATGCCGTTCCGATGTCTTTGTGTCCCATTTATATACCCTCCAAGAGACAATGCCGTTCCGATGTCTTTGTGTCCCATTTATATACCCTCCAAGAGACAATGTTGTTCTGATGTCTCTGTGTCCACGTGGGCCATTAATATACACGTCAAGACACAATGTCGTTCCGATGTCTTTGTTACAAATTGAAAACACCTTTTCAGGGCAATTCATCATTAACCAGTGTTTGCCCTCTATCCTGGTTAACTGTAACTGACCCTTGTAATATATGGGCAGTTTGTTCTGGACGTGCTCTGGCTTACCAAAGACCCAACAATTCCGAGTTCTTTGAGACTGTCTCCCTCTGGAAGTTTCCACACATAGGATCTGGTTTTTCATAGTTCATACAGACTGGGCCATTACAGGACAAATCTCTTGCTGATGAACTTTCCCCCTTGTTTATTCCTACTCCTGATTTCGACTTCACTTTCTAATTTCAGTTGTAATAATGTAAGCATTTTCAATATAATTTTCCAAATTTATTGGCTTCTTTCTGCTACAACATGCATAAGGCTGCAGACTGCTGTCATGTCCTCTTCCGTTTTTTTTCCATATTCAAAAGAAGTTTCTTTCTCTTGCGTAATTTGTATAGCCTCAACTAGAGTGTGTGTTTACTTTGGTGAACATCTATTACAAGATCTCTATTTGTAAGTCCTCTTAAAATTTAATCATTTGCAAGGTTATTACGAATATTCTGTTCAAGAGTAGAACATAGTTTTATTGCCGACTGGTGGGTGGCACTTCCAAATTCCAATGATGTTTCTTCCAAGTGTTTACAAAATACCAAGGACTCACATTTCTTTAGATCTGTTCTCGCTTTTACAGTTTCTGACAGCCTCATCATCTCCTCTGAACCATTTTCAGGGCTTTGAACAGCACTCAGTCACATTCAAGGCCATTCCTTACATCCAAGGCCCTGCAAGATCCCTCACAAGAGAAAAGAAAAACTTGGTCTTTCAGCTGCACTCCCCTCATAATTTCATTCTATTGTTCCACCCATATTTAGCTCACCTGGCCCAAAGGGCATGTGAGCTATTGCCATCACTTGGCATCTGTCGTCGTTCACTGTCCGTAAACTTTTCACATCTTCTCCGGAACTACTGAGCTGCGGTGAAGCAAACTTGGCAGGAATGGTCTGTGGGTTCTCTTCAAACGATCCTCATTTTGTACCCGTCGGATGAAAAAGATGGCCGCCAGAGGCATTTTTCGATTCTAATTGGTCGATTTTCAAAAATCTTTTCTCTGAAACTACAGGGCCAAATGTTTTGAAACTTCACGAATGATGACTGGGACACCCTCTACCAACGACCGTCATTTAATGTTGATCAGGTTGCAAACATGGACACAATTGCGGCTCCTAGTTACCATGGAAACCCTATTGAAAATCACATTTCATCTTTTTCTCTGGAACTACTGAGCCGATGTGAACTAAACTTGGCAGGAACGGTCTATGGGAGGTCCTCTGCAAACGATACTCATTTTAGCTAACCTGGCCAAAAGGGCATGTGAGCTATTGCAATCACTTTGCTTCTGTCATGTTCGTCATCCATCATCATCCATAAACTTTTCACATTTTCATCGTCTCTGGAACTGAACTACTGAGCTGCTGTGAACCGAACTTGGCAGAAATGGTCTATGGGAGGTCCTCTACAAACGATCCTCATTCTCTACCCGTCGGATGAAAAACATGGCCGCCAGAGGCATTCTTCGATTATGGTTGGTCGATTTTCAAAAATCTTCTCTGAAACTACATGGCCAAATGTTTTGAAACTTCACATAATTGACTAGGACATCCTCTACCAATGATCATCATTTAATGTTGAATGGGTTGCAGACATGGTCAGAATGGTGGCTCATAGTTACCATGGAAACCCAATGCAAATCACATTTTCATCTTCTTATCTAAAACTACTTGGACATTGTGAACCAAACTTAGTACAAATAATGTATGGAAACTCCTCTGAAAACAGTTATCATTCTGTTTCGGTCAGATGGAGGAGCATCGTATCCAGCTGCATTCTTTGATTCTGATTACGATAATTGGGGGATATGTGGTTCTGGATATGTGGTTCTGTCAGGTGAGCGATTACAGGCACTTTAGAGCCTCTACTTTTACTATTGCTCAATTTGTATGTTGCTTGGAGTGTGCATTGGATTTGTTAACTGGTTGAGTGCTAGATTATTTTTGGAAGTTGGAATTTGTTCATATAGATTTGCATTATTAAAAATTATTGGAGAGTGCTTAAGGCACTCTCCAATAATTTTTAAAAATGCAAATCTATATGAACACAATTGTATTTGCTTATGACTGAATAGGAAATTTGTGTAAAGAATATGAAGACTTTAGTATGGTACCCTCATGTTTCTTGAAAGCCATGATAGTGGCTTCCAGCACTCAACCAGTTAAGTAAGGGTTGATAACTTGCTAAGTGGAAACAAGGCAGGTTGTTGTCTATTTGCAAAAAGAAAAAGAAATGCAGGTGCAAAGACAAGCTAGAGTGACAACTCGCTTCAAAACTGAAAGATTTTACCAAAACTGACAGGTAAGGGTAAGATCTTTGAATGAGTTCCCTTTATGATCTCCCCAAATATCACGCCCATGTACTTTACTGAATGTGATGAGACATGATGTAATAATGATAATGATTATTTCCTGTATAGTCCCCCACATATTGAGGGTAAAATCATCCATGATTACTGGAATTCTAAGTGAATTAGTTTTTACAAGTGTTATACATGTTATGGGTAAATGATTGACATTCGCGCATTCAGTACACCACAGTGTTCACACAAGTGGTCTCTCTCTCAATACGTTTATTTGTTAATTGGGGTTTAACCCTTAAAGGCTTATAACAACCTCTAAACAGGTGCCCTTAACCTGCTATCATGAGAAGGTTCTGCCGATAATAGGCAAATTTCCTAGGCAGTGGTTTCTAGTTACAGCCTTGGCTGCCGGTTAAGGCAGCCAAGATTTGACTGGGCATCACTGCTAAGCCACTGGATGTTTTAAGGCTTTGGTGTGGTGGGAATTAAGAATACTTTTCCGGGCCTTTAAGAGGGTTAATAGCACCTTCAACAGTCAGGATCACATTGTGTCGGACAATTTTATAGGTGGAGTCCTCAGAGAACTATCAGGCAGTGGCAAGCAACTGTCAGACTCTCCAACTTACTAGCTCTGTACAAGCAGAGTTAACAACGGTTGAATAAAAGTGCACCATAGATGTGCAGTAAGCTTTAGTACACAGTCCTACCATGCCCTCCCCCCCCCCCCCCCCCCAACACAAAACAAAATACAGTTACCACTGGTCTGGACCGAACCGTCAACTTTTTGGTTTTAAATCCAATGTTTTAACCACTGAGCCACTGTGTGCCCCTCTTTCTTGATCAGATTACTTTCTGATCAAGATGCATTTTACATCAAAGTATCAAGATTTCATAAAAAAATATTTTAAAATTAATAATGAATCAAGTAAAACGAATGGAAACAGTATACAAGATTCAATGTTCTGACATTTCATTTTCAACAAGTGAGATCCTACAGTGTTTTTTTGGGGGGGAGAACATTTTCAACAAGTAAGATCCTACAGTATTTTTTTTTTGAGGGGGGGGGGGGGGGGAGAGAACATTTTCAACACGTGAGATCCCACAGTGTTTTTTTTGGGGCGGGGGGGGGGGGGGGGGGGGGGGGAGGGGGGAGTTGACCAGATCATGAATGACTCTTGTCGAAATCTGTTATCAGTACTGTAAAATCTGGTCCTCCTGAAGAAATGTCATTAAAAATACACACAAAATGTAAGTTGGTCTTGGCTAAAAATTCCGAGGGGGGCACATTGGCACTGTGTACTAAGGCGTACTGCAGGTCGATGGTACATTTGTCTTCAACCAATGCTAACCCTACTTGTGTGGAGTTTGACAGTTGCTCGCTCTGCTGCTCAGTGGTTCTCTCTGGGTACTCTGGCTTCCTCCACATAATGAAATGGCCACAGGTGGCATCTTGGTTCAGCTGACTGGTCCAACATTGAAAGGAAGCTTCCTCTAGACACCAACAAAGTATAATTCAAAAATAAAAATAATTTGAATCAGCATTCATCATTAGTTATTGGGACGGAAATCAAATTCAATATGGCCTCCATGGTGGCTAGCTGATCCAAAATCAAAAGGAAACTTCCTCTAGACACCAATAATGCACAACCCCAAAAAATGAAATTGATTTGTGTCAGTATTTATTAGTTATTGGACAGAAATCAAGTTCGAGATAGCTGCCATGAAAGCCATAATAAAATGGCCGATGGCATCCATCTTGGTTTAGCTGACTGATTCAAAATTGAAGGAACAATCAATCCTCTAGACACCAACAATGCATAATTCAAAAATAATGAAAGTGTCAATGACACTGTAGCTCAACTTGTCAAGACAAAGACATGTACATGTATAGTATGTGATACAGCAATGACAAACATCTAGGTAATGACCTGATAACAAAGGTACATATAAAGTATTGTAACGCTCTGTACATAAATACAGACCGTTGCCTGTAACAAATGTATAGGTAAAGGTGGGTGACAGTCAGATGCTAAATTAGAAAAGAAATCTTTGAGTCCCAGAGTGGGTCTGACTGAACCCCAAAATATTTGTTCTCATAGCACAGTGATAACAAAGGCACCCCAAAACACACTCATTACTGTCCCAAGGTGAAAACAAAGGTACCCAAGAAGTTTCGTGAAGATCAGTTCACAAATATGAGCTGTGTAGATGTTGTGACAAAAAACTGATTGGACCTAATTTTGGTACAAAATGGCCACTGGCAGCCATCTTGAATTCTGGACTGCACCCAGAAACACTCGTTCTCGTCCCAAGGAGATAACAAAGGTACCCAAGAAGTTTTGTGAAGATCGGTTCATAAATACAGCCTCTAGCCCGAGCCGTATTGACATGTGCACTTACAGTGTATAAGTAGCACTGAATAAATCAAAGTTCATCTAATTTGCATAATTTCTGCACGAGAAAAAAACCCGTACTATATGTGATGTATTCCATGTTACTAAACATTCATACAAAAATATATTCAAATCAGAACTTTCATACAGATGGTCTGTACAAAAGACTGATTGCATTAATTTTGGTACAAAATGGCTGCTGGTGGCCATCTTGAATTTTGGACCACACCCAAAAACACTCGTTCTCATCCCACGGTGATAACAAAGGTACCCAAGAAGTTTCATAAAGATCGGTTCATAAATATGGCCTCTAGCCTGAGCCGTATATAGAAGTTGTGTACAAAAAACTGATTAGACCTAATTTCGGTACAAAATGGCCACTGGCAGCCATCTTGAATTTTGGACCGCACCCAGAAACACTCGTTCTTGTCCCAAGGTGATAACAAAGGTACCCAAGACGTTTCGTGAAGATCGGTTCATAAATACAGACTCTAGCCTGAGCCGTATTGACATGTGTACTTACTGTGTGTAAGTAGCACTGAAAAAATCAAAGTTCATCTAATTTGCATAATTTCTGCACGAGAAAAAAACTCGTATTATATGTGATGTATCCCATGGTACTAAACATTCACACAAAAAATTATTCAAATCAGCGCTTTCATATGGAAGTTCTGTGCAGAAATCTGATTGCACCAAATTTTGTACAAAATGGCTGCCATCGGCCATCTTGAATTTCGGACCGGACCCAAAAACACTCGTTCTCGTCCCACGGTGATAACAAAGGTACCCAAGGAATTTCGTAAAGATCGGTTCATAAATACGGCCTCTAGCCCGAGCCGTATTGGCATTTGCACTTACAGTGCTGAAAGTAACACCAAAAAACATCAAAGTTAGTCTAATTTGCATAATTTACGCACGAGAAAAAAACACGTATTAAATGTGATGTATCCCACGGTACTAAACATTCATACAAAAAATTATTCAAATCATAGCTTTCATATGGAAGTTCTGTACAAAAAACAGATTTCTGCATCGTCGGTACAAAATGGCGGCTGGCAGCAATCTTGAAATTCGGACCAAACCCCAAATCACTCGTTCTCGTCCCACGGTCATAACAAAGGTACCCAAGAAGTTTCGTAAAGATCGGTTCATAAATACGGCCTCTAGCCCGAGCCGTATCCAACTGTTGACGGACAGACGGCCGACGGGCCATGGCATAAGCTCAAATTTGGCTTCGCCAAAGTTGAGCTAAAAATGATTCAAATCAGCATTCATTAGTTGTTGGACAGAAACTAAATTCAATATGGCAACCATATTTCAAAAGGAAGCTTCCTCTATACACCAATAATGCATAACCAAAAAAATTAAATTGATTCGAGTCAGTATTCATTAGTTATTGGACGGAAACCAAATTCAGTATGGCAGCCATATTGAATTGGCTAGCTGATCCAAAATCAAAAGGAAGCTTCCTCTATACACCAATAATGCATAACCAAAATGAAAGTGTCAATGACACTGTAGCTCAACTTGTCAAGACAAAGACATGTACATGTATAGTATGTGACACAGCAATGACAAACATCTAGGTAATGACCTGATAACAAAGGTACATATAAAGTATTGTAACGGTCTGTACATAAATACTGACCGTTGCCTGTAACAAATGTATAGGTAAAGTATTGTAAAGGTGGGTGACAGTCAGATGCTGAACTAGAAAAAATCTTTGAGTCCCAGAGTGGGTCTGACTGAACCCCAAAATATTTGTTCTCATAGCACAGTGATAACAAAGGCACCCCAAAACACACTCGTTCCTGTCCCAAGGTGAAAACAAAAGTACTCAAGAAGTTTTGTGAAGATCAGTTCATAAATACGAGCTGTATAGAACTTGTGACAAAAAACTGATTGGACCTAATTTCGGTACAAAATGGCCACTGGCAGCCATCTTGAATTTTGGACCGTACCCAGAAACACTCATTCTCATCCCAAGGAGATAACAAAGGTACCCAAGAAGTTTTGTGAAGATCGGTTCATAAATACAGCCTCTACCCTGAGCCGTATTGACATGTGTGCTTACATTGTGTAAGTAGCACTGAATAAATCAAAGTTCATCTAATTTGCATAATTTCTGCATGAAAAAAAAACCCTTACAATATGTGATGTATTCCATGTTACTAAACATTCATACAAAAATTTATTAAAATCAGAACTTTCATACAGAAGTTCTATACAAAAGACTGATTGCACTAATTTTGGTACAAAATGGCTGCTGGTGGCCATCTTGAATTTCGGACCACACCCAAAAACACTCGTTCTCGTCCCAAGGTGATAACAAAGGTACCCAAGACATTTCGTGAAGATCAGTTCATAAATACAGACTCTAGTCTGAGCCGTATTGACATGTGTACTTACTGTGTGTAAGTCGCACTGAAAAAATCAAAGTTCATCTAATTTGCATAATTTCTGCACGAGAAAAAAACCCGTATTATATGTGATGCATCCCATGGTACTAAACATTCACACAAAAAAATTATTCAAATCAGGGCTTTCATATGGAAGTTCTGTGCAAAAATCTGATTGCACCTAATTTTGTACAAAATGGCTGCCATCGGCAGCAATCTTGAAATTCGGACCAAACCCCAAATCACTCGTTCTCGTCCCACGGTGATATCAAAGGTACCCAAGAAGTTTCGTAAAGATCGGTTCATAAATACGGCCTCTAGCCCGAGCCGTATTTGCATTTGCACTTACAGTGCTGAAAGTAACCCCAAAAAACATCAAAATTAGTCTAATTTGCACAATTTACGTACGAGAAAAAAAACCCGTATTATATGTGATGTATCCCATGGTACTAAACATTCATACAAAAAATTATTCAAATCAGAGCTTTCATATGGAAGTTCTGTACAAAAAACAGATTTCTGCATCGTCGGTACAAAATGGCAGCTGGCAGCCATCTTGAATTTCGGACCGCACCCAAAAACACTCGTTCTCGTCCCACGGTCATAACAAAGGTACCCAAGAAGTTTCGTGAAGATCGGTTCATAAATACGGCCTCTAGCCCGAGCCATAGCAGCTTGGCACTTACAGCTCTGAAAGTAACACTAAATAAATCAAAGTCAGTCTAATTTGCATAATTTACACACGAGAAAAAAACCCGTATTATATGTGATGTATCCCATGGTACTAAACATTTATACAAAACTTTATTCAAATCAGACCTTTCATACAGAAGTTCTGTACAAAAAACTGATTTTTGCATCATCGGTACAAAATGGCCACTGGCAGCCATCTTGAATTTCGGACCACACCTAAAAACACTCGTTCCCGTCCCAGGGTCATAACAAAGGTACACAAGAAGTTTCGTAAAGATCGGTTCATAAATACGACCTCTAGCTCGAGCCATAGCCAATTGTTGACATACGGACAGACGGACAGATGGACAGATGGACGACGGGCCATGACAATAGCTCAAATTTGACTTCATCAAAGTTAAGCTAAAAATTAAATTGATTCGAGTCAGTATTCATTAGTTAGTGGACGGAAACCAAATTCAATATGGCAACCATATTGAATTGGCTTACTGATCCAAAATCAAAAGGAAGCTTCCTCTAGACACCAATAATGCATAACGAAAAAAATTAAATTGATTCGAGTCAGTACTCATTAGTTATTGGACGGAAACCAAATTCAATATGGCAGCCATATTGAATTGGCTAGCTGATCCAAAATCAAAAGGAAGCTTCCTCTATACACCAATAATGCATAACCAAAAAAATTAAATTGATTCGAGTCAGTATTCATTAGTTATTGGACGGAAACCAAATTCAAGATTGCCAGCATAATGAATTTGCAACTGGTCCAAAATCGAAAGGAAGTTTCCTCTAGACACCAACAATGATCCAAAATCAAAAGGAAAAATAATAGCGACTCTTAATAATCTGACGATCATGGTATAAATAAAATATACCCAAAGTAGCTTGGGGTACTAAATGTTCACCCGTGGTGAAGTGGTGTTAACCGTTCGCTGCAGGTGGTGAACATTAGGCACACCAAGCTACTATGGGTATATTAAAAAATACGATTCGAGTCAGCATTCATTAGTTATTGGACGGAAACCAAATTCAATATGACTGCAATAGCAGCCATATTGAATTGGCTAGCTGGACCAAAATCGAAAGGAAGCATTGTTTGGCCATCCACAAGTAACCTCTAAAATTATGATTTGATGAAATAAGCGGTTCTTTAATTACTTGACAAAACTAAAAGTTAACGGAGAATTTCTCTGGGGCATAAAAATGAATCAAACTGGTTGACATTTGTTTAAATTATTGTGTTATCAAGCACAAAATTTGCAAAAAGTGACCAACTCAGACCTATAATTCTAATGTCGTACATCGGACTGAGCGCGTTTTTGAACTCAAATAAAGACATTGTTGCTTAAAACCCATGTGGCAAATATCCGTCAAATCGGCTGAAGTTTGCTGAAGTTATTGTACTATCAAGCTCAAAATTAGTCAAGGCCATAACTCTTGTGAAAAAGCATGGACATGCCCTATTTTGCATCATCGGGTGTTGAATATGCATATCAAGTCACATACCAAATATTATATCAAGATCTGTCCAGAAACAACTAAGTTACAAGCAAAAAGGGCCACCTGCCTGCCCACCCAGCGACTGCCCCTCGTCATACCACTACTCAAGGTTTTTTTGAAAACTTGATTAATAATAAATTAAAAAATGAACAAATATATAATTTTTTTAATTTTTAAAAAAGTATTTACAATCTAAAATCACAAAAATATACTAATTTCTCTTGTTAACATCAACAATAAAAAACACAAAATATTATTTTGTTTCTCAAGCATTTAAAATACAAAAATATTAAAAGATGGGCGGTGTACAGTGGAACCCACTTAATTAGATATCTCTTCAATGATTAACCCTTTTAATTGAATATAATTTCACAAAACCATTTACGACACCTCCAGTACAAATCTGACCTGTTAATTGAATATAGGTTATAGAGTAAACTCCTGTTAATTGATTAAAAAATCATGTAACCTGTCAATACGGAGCTCTGTCAAACAAGATATAATAGAATAAATGCTAAGTTTATATCTAGAATACAGGAAAGTGACACAATCCTTGTTAATTGAATACTCCTGTTAACTGAATAATTTTCATTGGCAAAGTGGCTATTCAATTAACAGGGTTACAATTACACCCATGTTTCTCTATCACTGTACCAAATATAGTTCAAAACGGAGTAGCTGTAGCTGAGCTACACAGGAAAATGTTTGGACGAAAGGAATTTTGAGTTTTCTAAGTCAAAAAAGGACCATAACGGTCAAAAAAATGTGTGGAAGAACTCATGCAATACAGGTACAGTTCCCCCATGATGCTCTATCACATCACGAAATGTCATTCAAATCGGAGTAGCAGTGACTGAGGTACAAGGGAAAATGTTGGTACAGATGGTCTTCACTAGATACCCCTTCAACATTTAAAGTCGGGGGCATAATAATACACTCATTTGTTACATCAAGATGTCCTATCCTCAGGAGTCTATAAGTTGAATATGAGCATACTGACTACCGATTCTCTGACTACTGCGGAAAGGTGACCTGCAGCTGGCCAAAAATAGCAATCCATATTGCAACTGGTGTTGGCAAGTTGTTTGATGCCAAAACAGAATAGTGTACCGATGCCGAGTTAAATCATCCGATACCAAACTTGAAGTGTTCAATATTGTCCAGCTCTAAAATATATATTAACATATCTAAATAGAACAACAATCTCTGACATTATTTACACTCGCTGACAAAGAATAGGAGTAGGATACAATCAAGCCTAGAAATAAGCACACTGTTATCTGCAGAATGAGGTCCACAGAGGGTGAATTTGGTGATGCTACCCTGCACAGCATGGTAGCATTACTAAATTTATCCTCTGTGAACCTCAATCTGAATCATGGTCTGAGGCCTACATAGTAGTAGTAGAGCTTTATTTGCAGCACATGTATTTACATAAGACTAAGTTCTACACAAATGTACTAATCATTTTATGAAATATTTATACATTATAAGAAGATATTCAGCACACATGTTCTGTAGGGAATGGCCTAGCCAGATTGGCTGTCTTCCTGTCATTCCCTGTCGTGTGTTTGTGGATTGCATGAATGAATACAAGTAAATATAAGAAATTAGTATTGATAAACGACTTATATGCACGTTGATGACGAGGGTGTGGCGAGGTAGAATTGACGTTTCACACTTGTGTTATCGATAATGGATGAAAAGATAATATATAAATATGTCGTCCTTCCACCCAGCATCGGCCACAAAAAGTGTATATGAAAACATACATAGATACACATATACATATATTTTTGCATATATACGAGTGTGCACAAGTGGGCAAGTATATATATGTAATGGCCTATGGTCTCACCTATTAAACACGGGAATATCAATTAATGGAAGATCCGTGAAGTTGCAAATGCTTGAATTTAATTCATGTACACACACACACACATGTAACCGTGCTCACATACACACAATGCATTAGCATCGAGATATACAGAAAGAACCTATATGTGGGGCTCCACAAAGTAGGATGTGGTTTAGTAATGGCGATTACAGTCCTTGCAGTTAGTATCATTACAGTTTACTTCACTGGGATATTCTTCCAACATTTGTCTTATTATAGTTTTTTTAAAATCATTTCTGTTTGATAAATTAGTTATAAGTTTGTCCATACTGTTCCATGTTTTGGGAAAGAGGCTAACAGGGAGTAGATCTAAAGATTTATTTCTTGTGTTCTTTACTTGGAGGCCACCAGAGTGTCTAGTGGCTAGTCCAGGCGTGGCCCTTTCACTGAAATAGTGATCAAATGTTGCCGGAAGGTGCTTGTGTTTCCAGTCGTGTACGAATAGCATAACATGCAAAATATGGAGGTCCTTGAGTTTTAGAATTTTATCCTTTCGAAATAAAGGATCGGTATGGGCTCTGTATTTTTTGTTGTTTATAATTCGAAGTGCACGTTTCTGCAAGAGAAATAATTTATTGATAGCTTTTGAGTGCCCCCATATCTGTATTCCGTATAGGAAATAACTATGTACAAGAGCATAGTATAAGGAAAGTAATGCGCAGTGGGGCAAAACGTTTTTAACTCTGCTAATTACATTAAGAGATCTGGAAACTTTAGAGCAGAGTTGTGAAAAATGTAATTTGTAGGTCAGTTTGTCGTCGATATGTATTCCAAGAAATTTTACTGCGTTCTCATTTTCTGTTGATCCCACCCTTCCTACTTGGTCGTTATTAAGGAAAATTCTTAAGTTGATACTTTTACGTTGTGGGGGTTAATTAGTATAAACTTACTTTTATTTGCGTTTAACTTTAATTTGTTTGTGGAGCACCATATGTGGACGTTCTCTAGTTCGGCGTTAATTGTTTCAGACAGACCATCAATGTCATGACCTGATGAGTACACATCACATATAAACAGAAAGAGGTACCCAGAGGATTTAATTATTTATTTATTGGGGTTTAAGGTCACATACTTATGCACAATGGCTAATCGTGACTGTGACAGTTTTACGGGTGGAGGAAGCCCGAGTACCCGGAGAGAACCACCGAGCAACGACGAGCAACTGTCAGCTCCTCAACATTCTAACTCTGTTCAAACTCCACTCAAGCAGGGTTACAGTGGTTGAAGACATCTGCACCAGCGACGTGCAGTACGCCTTAGTACATGGTGTCATTGTGCCCCCATGTAGACAACCGGGATAAAGTGCCTTGCCCAAGGACACAACGCAGGTCGTCCCAGACGGGGATCGAACTTGGGACCTTTAACATAGAAGTCCAATAATCTACCACTGAGCCACAGCGCTCCCTACCCAGAGGATAAAAAGGGGGATTCTAGACCAGTGTATGGGATAGCATCAGCAAATTCACCCTCTGGGGACCTCATTCCACAAATGACAGATTGCTTGTATCAACAAATGCATCAGCTGAGGCGCACCCTTATGTAATATAACAAGTCATATCCGATGAATCCTATTCACAAAACATCACCATTCAAATTCTATTTGTTTTAAATTTTTGCTTCAAAACAGCTTATAACTCCTTACTGAAACATGCTGATGAAGTTCATTCCAATTAGGGGTCATAAGCTAGGTTTTGGGGACAAAAAAGTAATATACTAGTTATTCAAGGCTTTTTTTTTTCACGTAACACCTTCTAGTCTGCTGGGCCAAATACTATAAAACATTTACAATTGTATTTTTTACAGTACAGGGAGAGTGCATTATCACTAAATCACAAGCAGAGTGGAGATTCCACCCAAGCAATAATTGCAAATTTGTTGCAAAGCATAACAAGCACAAGCAAAGTTTCAGCCAATGGACCTCCGGGTTTAACCTGGAGGTCCATTGGCTGAAACATTGCTTGTGTTTTTAGTCAATACAGTACAGTCGCCGTAGACTGGTCACTTTCCATCCGTGGGCAATATTTCCACGGACACAATAATATTAGATTCCAAACACTAATTACAGGAATAATCATCAAAAATTTAATTGATGAAGCACCGGGTACAACCCGGTGCTTCATTAATTAAAATTTTGCTAATGATGATTTTACTACCTGGTAAACAGATGTGTGGACATAACTGCCCACGTGAGGATTACGACCAATCCACGGCAACTGTACTGTATATACAAAATTTGAAAGTTACAGTTTGGGTGATAACTCCACTCTGCAGTTGATTTAGTTACAATCCACTCTCCACGTACTGTATGTCTCAAATAACAAAGTGGCAATTTACCAGTAGATAAATTACCACATCCTTTGAAATGCTGATTATTCATTTCAGTTATTTATATTCACATGTAGAAATATAAACGTATAGTGTATTGTATATATAGAATAAACGTATAGTGTTTTGTATATATAGAATAAACGTATAGCGTTTTCAAGTAAAAAATTTATTCTACGAGTAGGATTAAGAATGAAACTGATGAGCCTCTGGCGAGTCGGTTTCATTCTTAATTCTACAAGCAGAATAAATTTTTTACTTGAAAACACTATAAGTTTACTTTGTTTACCCTATAAATCTTTTACAGGGCAGTCGGGGCGAAATCATGTTGTTACTCGCTTCAAAACACAGCGAGAAGTGAGGAGCACATAGATCCAATTCGATGAAAAGCATTATTAACAAAAAAAAAAAAGGCGCAGTGATACATATCTGTCTAAAAATAATTCCCCTATAAACTTGAGCTGAACTTGCAAAAATACTTGATTAAATGAACAATGTGTAGTGTTTTCTACTGGCATTGTGTAATACTTTCAAAAAGGTTTAAAGAAAACAACAATTGAACTGGTAATTATACTACATGAATGCAGTAGAGGTCAGAGGTCAACAAGTCCGTCTATACTATAGGAATAAATATTTTCAGTGTTAAACCTACGGGGAAAATTTATCACCCTACTAGGCGAATAAAGCAAATAATTATCCAAGGCTTTTCTTTTTCGAATAAACAGACATTTGTGGGATAAAATACAATTCTGGAAAATACAATTGTAAAAGTTATATAAGGCCCTGGTTGGAAGACTTTTTAAGTGGGGTGGTAGAGCATTCCACAATTTTGGGGCAATGACCGAAAAAGCTCTATCGCCTGCTGTAACCAATTTAGACCTCGGTTGGATGAGATTAAGAATATCTTGAGAGTGGAGCAGTCTTCCAGGTTTGTAAGCACTTACAAGTTCAGACAGATAGGATGGTGCCATTGCAAACAGACATTTGAATGTGAGTAGAATGATTTTGAACTGGATTCCCTTTTCTACTGGGAGCCAGTGACGTTTGAACAGAATTGGGGCGATGTGACAGAATCTGCGACTTTTTGTGATAAGTGCTGCACAATTTTGCACATGCTGCATTTTTTCAACTTGTGTTTTAGAGCAGCAAATTAACAAGGAATTGCAGTTGTCTAGGCGACTGGTGATGAATGCATGAACTAATAAAAGGGGCATAACTCTGGCCAAAAAGTCTGGTCGAAACTATAATCGCAGGTGCACAGGTTTCCATGGTAGTGAACATTCGTACCAAGTTTCATGTCAAAGGAATCAACCCATAAACATCTGAGAAAATCTCCGGACAAAATTCAGGCCAATGCGGCTGTTATTTCATGTCAAACATGGGCATAATTCTGCAAAAATAATCTGACCAGAACTATAATCGCAGGTACACAGGTTCCCATGGTGTGAACATTCATACCAAGTTTCAAGCAGAATGTTCCATAAACAACTGAGAAAATCTCCGGATAAAATTATATCTATAGACAGATGGATGGACATATGGATGGAAAAGATGATTCCACTACACCTTCCCACCCCACAACTTGTTGCGGGGGGTATAAAAATAATATCTCAGTTGCAATGTTTTTGTTGATCTTTTTCACCACGTGAGATTCTACAGTGTTGTTTGTGGGCAAGAAACAAGACAGAGAATTTCGAAGTGATCGCAACCCTGTCGTGATCGGGACAAAAACATTGTCCGTTTTTCAAAGTCACCCTACTGTACCTCAAATTCATAGGTACAGTTAAAACTAGAAGTCCTGTAATGAAATGTGCACAAATAGCACGTCGATCTGTGCGTTAATCTATGCGTTATGATCATAGTTAGGCTACCAAATTCTGTACATATGGTCTGTAATTGGGCAATGTTTCAGCCAATGGACCTCCGGGTAACCTGGAGGTACATTGGCAGAAGCATTGCCTGTGTTTGCTATGAGTAACCAGGAGAACCTGTTGTGGTTTGCATGTCATTCGATATGACAATGGCAGGCAATTCCCACGCGCAATTAAGCCGAGATAAGCGCACAGTTGATGACAGGTCTTCTAGTTTTAACTGTAGATATCTTCAACTTTTGTGTGCCTTTATTTTGTTATGTTTGTCTCCTGATATCTTATTGTTTGTATTGTTGTTATTTATTGTTTACTAGGGTTTAACGGCACTTTCAACAGCTGGAGTCATATTGTGCCAGAATCGGCTGATAAAAATTCCATGATGTGATACATTATTTAAAGAACTCTCAAAGCTTATGAGTTATGACCCCTGATTGGAGGAAGTTCACAGACAGGGATCATCATACATGCTCGAATAAAAACAAATTTAATTTTGAATCAAATTTTTGACCTGTCATCCACAAATTCTAGTAGATATCCCTTTACCTAACAAATCCACTACATATGCCTATATAATATCCAAATTGAGCAGCTGTAGAAAAATTTATTCTTCCAAAAATTCACAAAACCATGTCATGTGATCCCTTGTTGCGCAAGTTCCAATGAGGGTCACATGATATGGTTTCGTTGAAATTTTTTTTAAAATTTAAAAAAAAGTAATAAAATTTAATATCGTATGCACTGAGTACAGAGTTAATCCTTTACCTAACATGAAAAGCAGATGCCACTTGCAAACAAGGTTCTTGAATAACTAATTTTTTGTCTCAAAAACATAGGTTATGATCCCTCATTGAAATGAGTTCGTTCCAAAGAGGGGTCATAATCTATGTTTTTGAGACAAAAAAATAATGAAAATTGGCAATTTTTGAGAATAGCACTGGCTGGTTTTGGCTATTACATTGGGTACAGGGTTGAAGGCACAAGTGAAAGAAATGACATGCATTCTAATTTTAGCACCAAAGTTTGTAAAACATGTCAACAACTGAATGGTTGCATCATCATTTTCAGTATATATTTCCATTAATTTTATCACAAACGTAAGTATATCACGATCTCATGTCACCAAAAACTGAGAACTGTCACTGTACCAGGTCTTTCTGGAGATGCTGTTATTAGTTTTGTTTCACTAACCAACATAAGATGTAGTAATGTTGGGTGCCGATGTAATGTTACCATCTTCTTGCCAGACTGGAAATATAAACAAACAAAAATTATGCTTTGTTGATGTGGGGTCGAGTTTATTTTCACCTGTAAGGCTTGTCATTATAAGAAAATCAAATCCGTAAATTTTTTTTCAAATTATCGTGCTAACGAGCTGAAAAGAGGCAAAAATTTACTAATTAAGGGCCATAACTCCACTCAGCATGGCCAAACTGTACCAGTTTTCCAACTCATTCAAGACATTGTTAAGAAAGTCTCACATACCAAATATTGACCAAATTCATTGATATTTGTTCAAGTTCTCGCCCTAACAATATGAAAGCAGGCAAAAATTCAACAATTAAGGGCCGTAACTCAATTCCTTATTGCCAAAATACACTGGTTTTCAAATTCGTATAAGATATTGTTAAGAAAGTCTCATACCAAATATTGACCAAATCCATTGATATTTGTTGAAGTTATTGCGTTAATGAGAAAGGTGACTCCTGTCCACCAGCCTGCCCTCCCATCACCCACATTCAACTTCATAAAATTATAGGCTTATAATTATATATTATATATTATATGTATATATAAATTTAGTTAGGCCACACAAAGTAGATCTTCTGTTTCTCAGGCCATTATTTGTAAAACTGCATGCGGGTGAGAGGTTTTTTTATTTCATTTTTTATTTCTGTAATTATTTCTTTGCCATCAAAAGTTCATGTTCTTGGTTTATGTTTTAGGTCTCATAATCTACGGAATAACATGGGTGGTGGTATATTTCATCCCTTGAGAGCAAGAAGTATTGCAAAGCCATCTTGCACTCAAGGGACAAATTTATCAATTTTTTAACTTGGGTAAAATATCAGACATAAACCATTTAATTTTTTTTTTAAAGTTTATGGTGGTTATAAAAAGAGACCATGCGGCAGCCAAAAGGACCATGTAGGAGGTCTTGAGAAACAGATTTTTAATTTTTTTAGGCCTTATTCAAAAAATTGTTGCCTCTGGTTATGTTAGTAAAGGGATAACAACAGTGTTTTAATCCTCTATTTCCAAAATTGTAAAATTTCTCCCATAATGCATCTAGAAATTTAACTAATTCCATTTAGTTTGGCAGATCTCAGTGAGCTCTGTCAAACAAGGGTAAATTAGTTAAATTCTAGTTGCCAACTTCAAATTTTGGCTTTTTGACTTCCTTGTGAATAGGATTAACCCTTTACCTAACACAGACGATATCAACATTTATTATTTTAAATATCATTTTTTAATTTTTTTCAAAAAATGTCAACAAAACCATATCGGGTGACCCCTCATTGGAACGAGCTCGATGAGTTCGTTCTGACGAGGAGTCACATAATATGGCTTTGTTGAAATTTTTTTGAAAATATTATTTCTTCAACTGCTAAATTTGCAAATTTTGTGGGTGGATGCAAGCAATTCGTTGGGTAAAGGGTTAATGTTGAAAGAGGCCAGAGTGAACAGAAAGAATGTTAAAAGATGCAACAAGTTGTTGCTTCTTTTAATATTCTTTCTGTTCACTCTGGCTAGCAACAAACCTGTTATATTATATAGACAATGCTACTCTCCTTTCAATACTGAAATTGTAAACAAAGCAAAAAGAATTATGTAGAGAGTGGTTTATTGCCAGAACACTTGCAGATTGGGGTTTCCACCTAGACAGTAACTCTTAAATTTATTTACCTTTATTGGTGTTTAAGGTCACATATTTCAACACAATGGCTAATCATGACTGCAACATGAATATAAAATCAAGTCTAGCAGTGTTTACACTAGGGATAAAATGTTAGGTCCCTTTTTTATGTAGCTTTGGGGGAAAAGTCTAGTACTGAATTGAAACGGTTGACTGGATATCTTGTCACAAACCAGTTACCAATGTAGCTGGTTGAAAAAGCTGTCAGCAGGATATCTGCAATGTTAATATTGTATATTATCAAAAGTATAAGAGGCCCATTTATTCCCCTGAATGTGAATGTTACTGCAGTACTGCAGTAATTAATCAAGGTCACAATTGTTGAACACACTCAAAGCATGGAAATATTATATAGACTGTTAAATGTTTTTGTTTTTTATACCATGACTACCTATTCTACTATATATAAAAAGCCTATGACATAAATTTTAGCTTTATACACCAACCGTGATGAACACGCCAGCAATAGGATTTCAAAAGTTAAAATTTACACCTACAGTGGAACTACACCCAAGTTGACCTTTGGTGACCTTGACTGAATACAAACTTGTCTAAATTTATCACTCGTCGCCTCGCGAAGAGTGAAATATATTTATTACATTTTTAAATGAGTTTACCTCATAAGACACCAAAAATTAACAAACATGCATTGTCTCATGTTAATAGAGCATCCATAACGAAATAGTATGTTATTAAAATGAAAAAGGTCCTGTGATTTGTGCCGTTTCTTTTTACATTTTGTTTCGCGATAAAATTGACAGCAGAAGTACCTCCCACATAAACAAAAACAAATTGGCTTGTGTGTACGTCTGCTACTCAGTAAAATCGAGAAAAAATAATAGCGACTCTTAATAATCTGACGATCATGGTATAAATAAAACACACCCAAAGTAGCTTGGTGTACCAAATGTTCACCACTCGTGGTGTTAATTGCTCACCCCTGGCTCGCGGTTAACACAAATTCCCCACTCGTGGTGAACAATTAGTATGCCAAGCTGCTTTGGGTATATTCTATATATACGACAGGCCACTTTCATACTCACATTTCGCAACTGTGCATGTATCGAATGTATGTCACACGTATTCTTGGAAAACTACCAAAAGTCATAATCCTGTCAGTTTTCATTTAATTGTCTATTAATAGCACCCATTCTAAGAACTGTACTTTTGATTCTCATGTAATCGTCCAGTTCATTTCTGACACACCCATGAGGATGCCGCATTTAGTTGTCTATGAAGTTTGTTACTTTAATGTAATGATGGCGTTTACATTCTTTATGACTTAAGTTAATTATTAACAAAATATATTGAGGGTCTGGGGGAAAAATGAGTGAGAGGAAAGGTTCCTAAAAGGGATCCCCTACTTCTATTGTGGAAACCCTGAGCCTAACCAATCATTTATATCCCTGTTGAGGACTTCCACCCCAGACTTTGGTTACCAGGTCCTATTTTACCAGTACCACAGACCTTGTTTACTGTGGTAAGTCTTAAAATATATGACAGGCACAAAAAGCATGAGCAATGTTTCAGCAAATAGAGCTCAGGATTCAACTGAGGGGTCTATTATCCGAAACTTTACTAATGCATCTCATGATTTTTTCACAGATTACAAGTTATTATCTGGGTGGAAACTCCAATGTGCAGGCGTTTTATTGAGAATAATATAATCCATCATGACGGGATGTGTGAGATAGAAAAATCTCACTGCAGGAGGCACATTTTTGGTCCAGACACAAGGCTTACCAAGTGTCCAGCTCAAAAATTTGGCCCGAAGGTGAGGTTCATCTCACACATCAGGTTATGATGGTTAATTTTTCTATCACTCCCAGAGCATCATTTGCATTCTCCAATCACGCAAGGCTGTATATGAAAATTTTAAAGCTTCTAAACCATCGTTCTGATCTGAAAAATAATACACTAATCTATTTTTTCGGGTGATGTTTCAGTGTATACGGCAAATATAATTACCACAAAAACCAAAAACATGGCCCATACTCGTAGGGTTAATGAGTTTATGGCTGTCAAAAATGTTGACATCTTTCATTAGGTGTGAAAGTGCCCTGGAATGTACAGAGTGTTAACATGCACAGTTCTGGGGTCAATTCTTTCTTTTTAGATGACCCGCTATTTTCCTCAGAGTGTTTTTCTTTTCATTTTCTTTGATGAATTTGGCTGTATCTATAGACGCAAAACGAGAAGTAGTAGCCATTGTTTTTGTTTACAATTGCAGATGATTTTAATAGTTGCATAATCAAGTATGCAAATTTATCAAGTGAGGTATATGCAATAGTAGTTACATGGCCAATATGAGATGGGAAACCTTCCATGACATTCCTACATAGGCTGCATGTACAAAATGGTGTAGGGCGTGGGAGAAAACACTCTCCACCCACTCTACATCTGAAACTTTTACAAATAGAAGCACTCAATCCAAATGCTTCATTTATAGTATTTAACACTTTACTGCAGATAATATTAAAATTGGTATTTTATTTTTCTTAACAATTTTAAAAAATTTGGTAAAAAAAACCTCATATGATGTGAGACTTCATTGGAACAAGCTCAACGAGCTTGTTCCAAAGAGGTCTCACATAATATGGTTTTGTTGATATTTTTTCCAAAACAATATTTTTTAAGTGCTCTATTTGTGAAATACGCTGGTGGATACAGCCAATTCATTAGATAAAGGGTTAAACTCACAAAACAAATTAACTATTAAGCCTTAGGCCTTGGCAAGATTCACACCCAGTTTACTTGACAGGTTTCTGAACATTTAAACAACGGTTCAAAATAAATAAAAATATAAAAGCCACAGGATTATCACCCTCACAAATTGAACGGGAAGTGGGGTTCTAAAATAAAACAAGGCCCCCACAAGGCATGGGCTATGTCCCCCGACAGCAAGCTCTTTCATTGCACATGTTGAAGACTACAAAATTTTAAAGTGAAAATACATACCAGATTTGGTCTTGATTTGATAACCCAAACTGAAGTTATCATCTGGACAATAAATTTTCAAATTTGAAAAATCAGAAAAAGGGCCATAACTTGGCCAAAATTGGCCAGACCGAACCCAAATTACAACTTGACCAGAATATTCTGGGAATAAATCCATAACCAAATCTGATTGCGATTAGAAAACCTAAACTGAAGTTATCATCAAGACAACCAATTTTTGAGGTTGAGAAATCTGAATAAGGACCATAACTCAGCCAAAATTAATCAGATCAAACTCAAATTAGAACTTGACTGGCGTATTCTTGAGACAAACTCATATAACAAATTTGGTTTCAATTAGATCAACCAACTAAAGTTATCGTTGAGAAAACAAATTTTCGAAGTTGAAAAAATGAAAAAAAGTGCCATAACTCAGCCCAAATTGATCAGGCTGAACCCAAATTATAACTTGACCAGCAAATTCTTGAGACAAACTCATATACCAAAATTGATTTTGTTTAAATCAACCAAACTGAAGTTATCATGCGGACAACAAATTTTTTTATGTCGAAAAAATGGAAAAAGGGACATAACTCAGCCGAAATTGTTCAGACCAAGCCCAAATTCGAACTTGACCAGTGTATTCTTAAGCCAAACTCATAAACCAAATTTCAACTTCATCAACCAAAGTAAAGTTATCATCCAGACTACTTTTTGAAGTCGTAAAAATGGAAAAAGGGCCATAACTCAGTCAAAATTGGTCAGACTGAACCCAAATTCGAACTTGACCAGCATAAGCTTGAGAAAAAACCTATACACAAAATCTGGTGTTGATTAGATAACTTAAACTAAAGTTATCATCCGTACAACAAATTTTAAAAGTTGCGAAAAGGGTCAAAAAAGGGGTATAACTCCAACAACAAATATTGGATCGAAACCCAGATTCAAAAGTCACCATCTCATTGGTCTAGGGGACATAAATACTAAATTTAGTTTGGATTTGATGACCCAAACTCTAGTTATCGCTCCAGACGGATGCACGTATGGACAAATCGACAGAGGGCTGGACGAACCAATGGATGCAGTGGATTACAATTGTCCTCTGACAAAATGTCGGGAAACAATCATGTGACCTTATCATTTAGGACTGACATTTTGTGGGGAGCAATTGGCCTTGCCCTCCAAGACGACCTGATTTGGAAAGCCGGAGAGCAGCAAATGTGCACCAAGAAACAATAAATCTAATGAAAGCAAACTGACTCTCCTAATTTGAAAAAAAAAACAAAAAAAACACACCTTGTGAGTCTAGCAGTTTAGAAGGGATTTCTAGCCAAATCTTGGCTGCCTCCAGAGAAGAGAAACCACTGTCAAAGTAATCTGAATATTGTCCCCAGGGCATTTTTATGACTGTATGTTACAAGTACCTGACCTGTTCTGAGACCACAGAGTTTGTCATGGTCTGATAAAGGTCTTATGACAGTTAACAGCTCCTGATAGATGGTATTGATACAAGGATTACATGTAGCTGATGCAGGGAAAGCTTTTTGCACCTGTAAATGTTGCCACTACAAGAAAATCAAATCCATTGATATTTGTTCAAGTTATCGTGCTAACAAGCTGAAAACATGCAAAAAGGGCCATAACTCTGCTCAGTATGGCTGAACCATATCAGTTTTTGAACTCATTCAAGACATTAAGAAAGTCTCACATATCAAATATTGACCAAATCCATTGATATTTGTCCAAGTTATCACACTAACAAGCTGAAAACAGTAAAAAACTAGAGGATGGCCACCAAAGGGTGGCTGATTCCCCCGAAAAAAGCCTTGATAGCCATTCCAACCTTATTCGCGACACACCCTCTGGTTGTGGGCAATAATAATACCAAGTATCATTAATATCCTTGAAGGCTGTAAGAAGTTATGGAGCGGACACGAATTCCGTCTATGCCCAGACAGACAGACGGACAGACGGACAGACAGACGCTCCAACATTTCAGGTTTATGGGCTACCAAAAAAACATTTTGTATGTCCAAAACCTTATTTTACCCAGAACCCCACCCCCTCCGCACTAGAACTTATATTTAACCCTAACCCCACCCCTCCACCCAAAAACCACACCCTAACCCTACCCCACCCTAAAAGCTCACCCCAGACCCTAACCCCACCCACCCCCGGGATCTAACCCCCCCAACCTTAAGCCCTACTCTGGGGCTACCTCTAACCCCACCCCACCCCTGACCCAACCCCACCCTAGCCAAACTAATAGGATTAGGAGCTATTTTTCGGTTTAGGGGCTACTAAAACTAAAACCCCACCCTAGACCCCAACCCTAACCCCCCTGGGGCCTAACCCTCCCCAACCTTAAGCCATACTCTGGGGCTACCCCTAACCCCACCCCACCCCACTCCTAACCCTAACACTACCTTAATTTGGAGATAGCCCCTAATAATAATATCCCCTAAACCTCCAATGTTGGCCCGGACAGACAGACAGACGGACAGACGGACGACGTCACGGCTAGATTCCCCCCAATTTTTTCGGAGGAATATTAACCAGTTAAGGGCCATAACTGACCAGAACTGCACATTTTCGAACTTGTTCTCATTCATTCAAGACATTGTTGAGAAAGTCTCACATACCAAATATTGACCAAATCCATTGACATTTATTGAAATTATTGTGCTAACAAGAAATGTTACGCCACAGCCCACCCGTCTGTCAGCCTGCCAACCCTCCTGTACACACCATAAGTTGAGTTTTGGGAAAAAACTCAACCAAAAAAGCATATGGCACAAGGTTTCCCACCATAGTGAAATGTTATACTATGGGGGCAGTCAACCTCCCAAACCTTGCCTCGGGAGGGCATATGTCACTCTCCGAGATTATTTTTCAAAACACCTGCCTGATTATGTAACTTACGGATATCTCTTCTGTTCTTACAATGGAGCAAAATGTGTGAGATCACACATAATCTGCGACGGATGATAAAAATGAAATAAATTCCAAGTCCATAAAGGGCAATGACTCAGACAAATAAAACTCTAACACCTGTACTGTAAATAAATACGATTTACTTGCAATTACCAAATATGATGTCATTCCACAAAGTACAGTGAAATCATGTTAATTGAATATCCACTTTGCCAGTGAAGATTATTCAATTAACAGGAGTATTCAATTAACAGGGATTGTGTCACTTTCCTGTATTCTAGAGATAAACTTAGCATTTATTCTATATATCTTGTTTGACACAGCTCTATGAGCTCTGTCAAACAAGATATAATAGATTAAATGCCTGTATTGGATGTACTGAGGCCAAATATGTCTATAAACAAAGGAAAACTGGGGAGAGTCAGGGTAATTTCTCGGCAGGTTTTATTCAATTAACAGGAGTTTACTCTATAACCTATATTCAATTAACAGGTCAATAAGTACTGAAGGTATGGTAAATGGTTGTGTGGTGGGAAATTATATTTATTATTCAATTAACAGGGTTATTCAATTAAGAGATATCCAATTTAGTGGCTCCACTGTATTTTTAAAATTACTGACTTTAAAAACTTGTTGTTCCAGACCTACTGACAGACCAGTCGACTAGCATTGCCAGATATACAGAGCTGCTTGCTGCAGCTAAAAAAAGTATGATGTTGCTTTGGAGTTCTCAAGTTTTCCTTGAGAAATACATGAATTCCATGTGGATGCCCACATAGATATTGGATAATTATAGGGGGGGTCATTGGCTTTTGTTACCATGACTAAAATGTTATAAATGTGAAATCAGTTTCCAGGTATGTGCCATTTGTAGAGCTGAAGTCAGCAAGCTGGGTGTGAATTCGTAATTCATAATGACATGTTTTACTTTTTACCATTTTCTCACCATGATATAGCCTTAGCTGCTGATGTTGCCTTAAGCACCAATAAATAAATAAATACCCACACTCATAGTTGAAAATATACTAAAAACTTTTTTAAATAACATTGGTATTTAGTACGGTTAAATGAACAAACCGTAAATAGTTCCATCTTTTGATGAACTAGTTTTAAACCATACCGATATAGATTTTGAAGCGGGGAAGATGTTGCATTGCGGTAACTGGTTCTCGTCAGATCACCGAAGTTAAGCAACGTTCAGCCCGGTTAGTTCTCGGATGGGTGACCATCTGAGCATTCGATTCAGACTCCCACATTATGTCCTTGGGCAAGGCACTTAACCCTGGTTATCCACATGGGGGCACGATGATGCTGTGTACTAAGGTGTACTGCATGTCGATGGTGCACATGTCTTCAACCAATATAACCCTGCCTGTGCTGCAGTGCGGAGATATGATGTTGGGGAGCTGGCAGCTGCTCGTCGTTGCTTGGTGGTTCTCTCCGGGTACTCCGGCTTCCTCCACCTGTAAAACTGTCACAGTCATTATTAGCCAATGTGCATAGATATGTGATCTTAAACACCAATAAATAAATAAATGGATTTTGAAGCATTTTCCCCACCCCTCCCTTTAATGGGGTAAGGCAACTTTATTTGAACAAACTTTGCCCAATGGATAATGAGGAGAAGTTGATAGGGACAGAAAGTGATCACTTTAGCTCCCCCTGACTTTCAGTAAGGTGAGCTAAAATACTTTATTAATTTAGGGGAAAAACCCCTGTAGAAGAACAATGTTATACCACACAACATGCTATTGGCAGTGTTTTATCCTGGTATTTTAATAAGACTATTTAGTGTACATTATTTAGATATTCTGACATGTACTTCTGAGTACACCTCTTACTCTCCACAGTTTAATAACCAGCTAATCACAATAGTTTTGTTTATAGTTATTACCTACTGCTGGGGTAAAATCAACTTAAAATACATTTTTTGCTGACTCCGACAAGCCAATAAACTTTCCTTCAAATTGTAAGTTCATTTGAGTTCAAATTTTTAATGCATACTTAGGCCAGAAAAAAAATGGTTTGGGTTCTCAGGCAATCCTATTCCGGAAAGACTGCACCCCACCTGCACTCCCACCCCATCCCACCTGGTTCCTATGTTGCTGCTTCTGGACCATGGTTAGCAGAAAGAGTGATAAGATTCAGTCACCTTATAATCCCAGACGACAATTTTCTTCTGATCTCCTCCACTGACCAATCTCTCTTCATTAATATGTAAACAGCGAACAACACCAAGGTGTTCTTGTAACACAAACAACTTCTTACCTGCAATGTGAAAGGAATATTAAATATATTATATTTGAGAAGTTACGAGCGCAAAATCAAAACTATACAAGTTGTGATTCCAATACTGTACAGCAGAACAACTGCTAACTCTTAGAGCACTCACCACCTGTGCAGAGCAGGAGAGCCCTTACCACCTGTGTAGAGCAGGAGAGACCTCACCCCGTGTGGAGCAGAAGAGCATTCACAACGTGTGTAAAGCAGGAGATCCCTCACCACCTGTCTAGAGCAGGAGAGCCCTCACCACCTGCATAGAGCAGGAGAGCCCTCACCACCTGTGGAGAGCAGGAGAGCACTCACCACCTGCATAGAGCAGATGAGCCCTCACCACCTGTGTAGAGCAGGAGAGCCCTCACCACCTGTGTAGAGCAGGAGAACCCTCACCACTTGTGTTGAGCAGGAGAGCCCTCACCACCTGTGTAGAACAGGAGAGCCCTCACCACCTCTGTACAACAGGAGAGCTCTCACCACCTGTGTAGAACAGGAGAGCCCTCACCACCTGTGTAGAGCAGGAGAGCCCTCACCACCTGTGTAGAACAGGAGAGCCCTCACCACCTGTGCAGAACAGAGGAGCCACCACCACCTGTCCAGAACCGAGGAGCCCTCACCACCTATGTAGAACAGGAGAGCCCTCACCACTTGTGTAGAACAGGAGAGCCCTCACCACCTGAGCAGAACAGGAGAGCCCTCACCACCTATGCAGAACAGGAGAGCCCTCACCACCTGGATAGAACAGGAGAGCCTTCACCACCTGTGTATGGCAGGAGAACCGTCACCACCTGTGTAGAGCAGGGGAGCCCTCACCACCTGTGTAGAGCAGGGGAGCCCTCAGGTGGGGAGAGCTCTCACCACCTGTGTAGAGAAGGGGAGCCCTCACCACCTATGTAGAGCAGGAGAGCCCTCACCATGTGTAGAGCAGGAGAGCACTCACCACCTGCGTAGAGCAGGGGAGCCCTCACCACCTGTGTAGAGCAAGAGAGCCCTCCCCACCTGTGTAGAGCAGGAGGGCCCTCACCACCTGTGTAGAGGAGAGCCTTCACCACTTACGTAAGCATGAGAGCCCTCACCACCTGTGTAGAGCACGAGAGCCCTCACCACCTGTGTAGAGATCTCACCACTTGTGTAGAGCAGAAGGGCCCTCACCACCTGTGTCCATAAATGTGCGAGAAATTCTTCAAACAAAATTATGTCTACAGACGGATGGACAGGCAGATGGACATATGGATGGACAGACATATGGACAGACAAGGTGATTCCAGTATAACCCCCCTCAGTGGATGAGTCAATAAGGGAGAAATGTGACAATGAAAACATGAGGTATTCGACCCTTTGTGTCAGATAGACTAAGTGATGAGAGTACATAGGGGCCACTAGAGCAGTTCCCTCCTAGTAAGTGATGAGAGTACATAGGGGCCACTAGAGCAGTTCCCTCCCAGTAAGTGATGAGAGTACATAGGGCCCACTAGTGCAGTTCCCTCCCAGTAAGTGATGAGAGTACATAGGGGGCACTAGTGCAGTTCCCTCCCAGTAAGTGATGAGAGTACATAGGGGCCACTAGTGCAGTTCCCTCCCAGTAAGTGATGAGAGTACATAGGGGCCACTGGTGCAGTTCCCTCCCAGTAAGTGATTAGAGTACATAGGGGCCACTAGTGCAGTTCCCTCCCAGTAAGTGATGAGAGTACATAGAGGCCACTAGTGCAGTTCCCTCCCAGTAAGTGATGAGAGTACATAGGGGCCACTAGTGCAGTTCCCTCCTGGTAAGTGATGAGAGTACATAGGGGCCACTAGTGCAGTTCCCTCCCAGTAAGTGATGAGAGTACATAGGGGCCACTAGTGCAGTTCCTTCCCAGTAAGTGATGAGAGTACATAGGGGCCACTAGTGCAGTTCCCTCCTAGTAAGTGATGAGAGTACATAGGGGCCACTAGTGCAGTTCCCTCCCAGTAAGTGATGAGAGTACATAGGGGCCACTAGTCCAGTTCCCTCCCAGTAAGTGATGAGAGTACATAGGGGCCACTAGTGCAGTTCCCTCCCAGTAAGTGATGAGAGTACATAGGTGCCACTAGTGCAGTTCCCTCCTAGTAAGTGATGAGAGTACATAGGGGCCACTAGTGCAGTTCCCTCCTAGTAAGTGGTGAGAGTACATAGGGGCCACTAGTGCAGTTCCCTCCCAGTAAGTGATGAGAGTACATAGGGGCCACTAGTGCAGTTCCCTCCTAGTAAGTGATGAGAGTACATAGGGGCCACTAGTGCAGTTCCCTCCCAGTAAGTGATTAGAGTACATAGGGGCCACTAGTGCAGTTCCCTCCCAGTAAGTGATGAGAGTACATAGGGGCCACTAGTGCAGTTCTCTCCCAGTAAGTGATGCGAGTACATAGGGGCCACTAGTGCAGTTCCCTCCCAGTAAGTGATAAGAGTACATAGGGGCCACTAGTTCAGTTCCCTCCCAGTAAGTGATGAGAGTACATAGGGGCCACTAGTGCAGTTCCCTCCCAGTAAGTGATGAGAGTACATAGGGGCCACTAGAGCAGTTATCTCCCAGTAAGTGATGAGAGTACATAGGGGCCACCAGTGCAGTTCCCTCCCAGTAAGTGATTAGAGTACACAGGGGCCACTAGTGCAGTTCTCTCCCAGTAAGTGATGAGAGTACATAGGGGCCACTAGTGCAGTTCTCTCCCAGTAAGTGATGAGAGTACATAGGGGCCACTAGTGCAGCCCCCCCCCCCCCCCCCCCCCCCAGTAAGTGATGAGAGTACAAAGGGATCACTAGTGCAGTTACCTCCCAGTAAGTGATGAGAGTACACAGGGGCCACTAGTGCAGTTCCCTCCCAGTAAGTGATGAGAGTACATAGGGGCCACTAGTGCAGTTCCCTCCCAGTAAGTGATGAGAGTACATAGGGGCCACAAGTGCAGTTCCCTCCCAGTAAGTGATGAGAGTACATAGGGGCCACTGGAGCAGTTTCCACCCAGTATGTGATGAGAGTACATAGTGGTCAATAGTGCAGTTCCCTCCCAGTATGTGATGAGGTACATAGGGGCCACTAGTGCAGTTCCCTCCCAGTAAGTGATGAGAGTACATAGTAGTCACTAGTGCAGTTCTCTCCCAGTAAGTGATGAGAGTACATAGGGGCCACTAGTGCAGTTCCCCCCTCCCCACAGTAAGTGATGAGAGTACATAGGGGCCACCAGTGCAGTTCCCTCCCAGTAAGTGGTGAGAGTACATAGGGGCCACTAGTGCAGTTCCATCCCAGTAAGTGATGAGAGTACATAGTGGTCACTAGTGCAGTTCCCTCGCAGTAAGTGATGAGTGTACATACTGGTCACTAGTGCAGATCCCTCCCAGTAAGTGATGAGAGTACATAGGGGCCACTAGTGCAGTTCCTTCCCAGTAAGTGATGAGAGTACATAGTGGTGACTAGTGCAGTTCTCTCCCAGTAAGTGATGATAGTACATAGGGGCCACTAGTGCAGTTCCCTCCCAGTAAGTGATGAGAGTACATAGTGGTGACTAGTGCAGTTCTCTCCCAGTAAGGGGCCACTAGTGCAGTTCCCTCCCAGTAAGTGATGAGAGTACATAGTGGTCACTAGTCCAGTTCCCTCCCAGTAAGTGATGAGAGTCTATAGGAGTCACTAGTGCAGTTCCCTCGCAGTACGTGATGAGTGTACATAGTGGTCACTAGTGCAGATCCCTCCCCGTAAGTGATGAGAGTACATAGTGGTCACTAGTGCAGATCCCTCCCCGTAAGTGATGAGAGTACATAGTGGTCACCAGTCCAGTTCTCTTCCAGTAAGTGGTGAGAGTACATAGGGGCCACTAGAGCAGATCCCTCCCCGTAAGTGATGAAAGTACGTAGTGGTCACCAGTCCAGTTCTCTACCAGTAAGTGATGAGAGTACATAGTGGTCACTAGTCCAGTTCCCTCTCAGTAAGTGATGAGAGTAGATAGTGGTCACTAGTCCAGTTCCCTCCCTGTAAGTGATGAGAGTATATAGTGGTCACTAGTCCAGTACCCTCCCAGTAAGTGATGAGAGTACATAGTGATCACTAGTCTAGCCCCCCCCCCCCCCCCCCACGCCCCCCCAATAAGTGATGAGAGTTCATAGGTGCCAGTAGTCCAGTTCCCTCCCAGTAAGTGATGGGAGTACATAGTGGTGACTAGTCCAGTTCCCTCCCAGTAAGTGATTAGAGTACATAGGTGCCACTAGTCCAGTTCCCTCCCAGTAAGAGATGAGAGTACATAGTGGTCATCAGTCCAGTTCCCTCCCAGTAAGTGATGAGAGTACATAGGTGCCACTAGTCCAGTTCCCCCCAGTAAGTGATGAGAGTACAAAAGTGCCACCACTAGTCCAGTTCCCTCCCAGTAAGTGATGAGAGTACATAGTGGTGACTAGTCCAGTCCCCCCCCCCCCCCCAGTAAGTGATGAGAGTACCTAGGGGCCACTAGTCCAGTTCCCTCCCAGTAAGTGATGAGAGTACCTAGGGGCCACTAGTCCAGTTCCCTCCCAGTAAGTGATGAGAGTACCTAGGGGCCACTAGTCCAGTTCCCACCCAGTAAGTGATGAGAGTACCTAGGGGCCACTAGTCCAGTTCCCTCCCAGTAAGTGATGAGAGTACATAGGGGCCACTAGTCCAGTTCCCTCCCAGTAAGTGAAGAGAGTACATAGTGGTCTCCAGTCCAGTTCCCTCCCAGTAAGTGATGGGAGTACATAGTGGTCACTAGTCCAGTTCCCTCCCAGTAAGTGATGAGAGTACATAGTGGTCACCAGTCCAGTTCCCTCCCAGTAAGTGATGAGAGTATATAGTGGTCACTAGTCCAGTTCCCTCCCAGTAAGTGATGAGAGTACATTGAGGCCCCTAGACCAGTTCCCTCCCAGTAAGTGATGAGAGTATATAGTGGTCACTAGTCCAGTTCCCTCCCAGTAAGTGATGAGAGTACATAGAGGCCCCTAGACCAGTTCCCTCCCAGTAAGTGATGAGAGTATATAGTGGTCACTAGACCAGTTCCCTCCCAGTAAGTGATGAGAGTACATAGAGGCCCCTAGACCAGTTCCCCCCAGTAAGTGATGAGAGTACATAGGGTCCACTAGTCCAGTTCCCTCCCAGTAAGTGATGAAAGTACCTAGGGGCCACTAGTCCAGTTCCCTCCCAGTAAGTGATGAGAGTACATAGTGGTCACTAGTCCAGTACCCTCCCAGGAGGAAGTGATGAGCGTACATATGAGCCACTAGTCCAGTCCCCTCCCAGTAAGTGATGAGAGTACATAGAGGCCCCTAGACCAGTTCCCCCAAGTAAGTGATGAGAGTACATAGGGTCCACTAGTCCAGTTCCCTCCCAGTAAGTGATGAAAGTACCTAGGGGCCACTAGTCCAGTTCCCTCCCAGTAAGTGATGAGAGTACATAGTGGTCACTAGTCCAGTATCCTCCCAGGAAGTGATGAGCGTACATATGAGCCACTAGTCCAGTCCCCCCCCTTAAGTGATGAGAGTACATAGGGGCCACTAGTGCAGTTCCCTCCCAGTAAGTGATGAGAGTACATAGTGGTCACTAGTCCAGCTCCCTCCCAGTAAGTGATGAGAGTACCTGGGGGCCACTAGTCCAGTTCCCTCCCAGTAAGTGATGAGAGTACATAGTGGTCACTAGTTCAGATCCCTCCCAATAAGTGATGAGAGTACATAGTGGTCACTAGTGCAGTTCCCTCGCAGTAAGTGATGAGAGTATATAGTGGTCACTAGTGCATTTCCCTCCCAGTAAGTGATGAGAGTACATAGTGGTCACTAGTGCCGTTCCCTCCCAGTAAGTGATGAGAGTACATAGTGGCCACTAGTCCGGTTCCCTCCCAGTAAGTGATGAGAAAACATAGTGGTCACTAGTCCAGTTCCCTCCCAGTAAGTGATGAGACTATATAGTGGTCACTAGTCCAGTTCCCTCCCAGTAAGTGATGAGAGTACATAGTGGTCACTAGTCCAGTTCCCTCCCAGTAAGTGATGAGAGTACATAGGGGTCACTAGTCCAGTTCCCTCCCAGTAAGTGATGAGAGTACATAGTGGTCACTAGTCCAGTTCCCTCCCAGTAAGTGATGAGAGTACATAGTGGCCACTAGTCCAGTTCCCTCCCAGTAAGTGATGAGAGTACACAGTGGTCACTAGTCCAGTTCCCTCCCAGTAAGTGATGAGAGTACATAGTGGTCACTAGTCCAGTTCCCTCCCAGTTGGTCTTGCAGTTTGGTTTTCTGCAAAAACTGGAAGCGAATCCGAAAAAAAAGATACAAGATATTCAGCTCTTCACCTGTGTATTACAGAACTGATACATGTATCCACACATTTTGAGTGGATATTAAAGTTAGATGAAAATATTTCAGATGACAACTATCTATGTGTTTCCAAACATGTATGGGTATTTACAGACTTCTCTGATTATGACAACACAATAAAATGGTGAAAATATTTAAAACTACAGGTAGCTTGCGTGATAGTTTTTGTCTGAACCTTCAAATAGATTCCATGGTATTCCTAGACACAGCATTCACGGAACATGTTGTAGGGTTCCACCATTTTCTAAAATCTGCATGCCAGTTCCAAGATGCAATCCTTGATCTGTCACACAATCATGATGAAATCTTATGTATAACACGTCTAATATATTTATTTACTGGTGTTTAAGGTCACATATTCATGCACAATGGCTAATCGTGACCGTGACAGTTTTACTTGTGAATGAATTGGGAGTACCTGGAGAGAACCACCGAGCATCAACAAGCAAGTGTCAGCTCCTCAACATTCTAACTCTGTTCAAAATCTGCTCAAGCATGGTCATGGCGGTTGAAGACAGGTGCACCATAGATGTGCAGTACGCCTTAGTACATGGCGTCATCGTGCTCCCAAACATGTCTAATCAGTCTTTCAATTTTGAGGTGAGCTGATGCTCTTGTGTGCCATGACACCTGCACATTTTACTTTTTGCAAGTAGACAACGGCTTGCTTTGCTTCCACTTAGCGCGCGATTAACTCTTACCTAATGAATTGGCTGCATCTGCCGCATAATACCCAAACTATATAATTTACAAGGAGCCAAAGATGAAAAATATTCTATGATTTTCAAGATTGTTTTTTTGGGGGGATGAGGGGGGAGCAACATGTTTTTTTGGAGGGGTGGGGGGAGCAGCACGGTGGTAGCCATATTAAAACAGTCAGAATCCTGATGATCAGAACCAATCTTCCTATATTAAACAGTATAATTCATCAGAAAGAATTGGACCCATTTGTTCATTTTTCAAGATATTGTGGTAACAAGAAACAAGAGCAATGCCAGCGTGACAAATACGCCAATTGAGCAATTCTCTTTTTCTTCTGAGAGCAGCAAGAAATACAAGTCCACCTGGCCTTAACTTTGAAAGGGTTAATCAGATGAGCCTTCAAAGGTTCCTATTCTGGTTATTATTCATGCCAAGTTTGGAAGAGATCGGTTGAAAGGCGACTGAGAAAACATCACATGATACATCCTATTTCTAAACAGGCATATGAAAATCACAAAAAATACAAGATGGCTGAATATACAAGAAATACCAATTACTGAAAAGAATCTTGCGATAGTCATCTGTAATGCACCAGAAAAAAAAAATGGGATCTACTGTCCCTTTGTTCATCAAGTTATTGCTTGGACATTCAAATCTCATGACAAATGCAAGATGGGTTCCATGATGGACATATCAAATATGGCAGAATGCTGCTATTGAAAGGAACAATTGTGGGTAATCGGACAATGGCAACAGCTCCAGGAACATCGGTTCAACTGATTGTTGTCAAGCATTTTCTGATGATTCATAAACCACATTTTGTTATCTTTTGTAATTGTTCAATTGTTAATGTAAAATAATATCAATTGTACAGTGGAGCCCACTTAATTGGATATCTCTTAATTATAAATCTCTGTTAATTGAATATAATTTTCAAACACAAAACCATTTACCATACCTTCAGTACAAATTTGATCTGTTAATTGCATATGGGTTGTAGAGTAAACTCCTGTTAATTGTATATAAATTTTTATAATATGTCGAAAAAATTACTGTGACACGCACCAAATTTCCCTTATTCATCAACCTTTTTGGCCTCACTACATCCAATACAGGCATTTATTCTATTATATCTTGTTTGACAGAGCTCTATGAGCTCTGTCAAACAAGATATAATAGAATAAATGCTCAGTTTACCTCCAGAACACAGGAAACTGACCAAATCCCTGTTAATTGTATACTCTTGTTAATTGAATAATTTTCACTGGCAAAATGGATATTCAATTAAGAGGATTCTCCTGTACCATTCAATATAAAATTAAGAAACAACCACAATATGTATTCTTAATCTATACAAGTTAAATGACATGTAACACTTACAATTGAGCGTACTTGTGACAATCGCTAGTTCATACTGTAAATGTGAAGGTTGCACTTCATTGAATCAGGTTGCAGTAAAATAACCAGTCCCGTGCACTTGGGTGGTACACATGGCTCTAAGTGAGAGCCACATGTACCACCCAAGTGCGCGTGACTGAGAATCATGACTAGTAGGCGATTTCTGCAAGTACGCTCAATTGTAAGCATTAGTCTGTAAACACTGTGAAATATGTTCAATTTAATGTAGTTCTTTCAAGCCTTGACTTGTCTAGTAATGCACGGTATTACAATTTATTTATTTATTGGTATTTAAGGTCATATACTTAGGCACAATGACTAATCATGACCATGACATTTTTACGGGTGTAGGAAGCCGGAGTACCCGGAGAGAACCACCGAGCAGCTGCCAGCTCCCCAACATCGTAACTCTGCACTGCAGCACAGGCAGGGTTAGATTGGTTGAAGACATGCAAACGATCAACGTGCAGTATGCCTTAGTACACGGCATCATCGTGCCCCCATGTGGACAATCGGGGTTAAGAGCCTTGCTCAAGGACACAATGCAGAAGTCCGAATTGATCGCTCAGACAGTCACCCGTCCACTGATTAACCGGGCTCTACGTTGCTTAACTTCGGTGATCTGACGAGAACCAGTTATCGCAACACCCCTGCGCCCTGACACAGTATTACAATTGTAATCAGCAGATTGTGAGCACAAATAACTGGTGATCAGTCAGCGGCCATTTTTGGTAATCAGTTGAACACTACTTATGCTAATAATATTTTAAAGTCCGCCTGTTCCCTATTGAATCTAAATATGAAAAGCCATTTAATTAATATATATTTGTATACTTTCCTTAATCAATTGCTTTTTTTTTTTTTTTTATTTCAATTGATGGACAGGTTAAATACAGATAATGTTTTGTACTTCACAATCTTCCGTAAGTGGCATGGAGAAAATCTATGACTGAAAATACATTATTATGCCTCACGTTTGTAACATCAGCCGTGATTGGTTAATCTGACACCTACTAAAAGTCATAGTACTGGAGTTTGGGGGCAAAACACAGGTACTATTGGAACGTTCTTCCCTGGAGACAAGAGAACAAAGAAAATGTAAGCTCCACTTCCATTGATCAGCATCGATTACGCGCACCCTGATTTGAATTTCTCAACACCAAAACGCTGGTGCCGTGTCTGTTTTTTCGTCACCAATAGACACAAACTTACCAACAAATATATCATCTTCAGTGGGTGTGTTTTCAATTTTAACTGCAAACAATGAATTCAAAAGAATCAGATATATTAAAAACTCACGTGTTGTTCACCACTTCAGTGAATCCTGAATATTAGTTATGACTTCAATCAATTATATTTCCACAAGTTTAGTACTCCTCGACCTCACTGAGCCTCCGCCTCAAGTTCAAAATAAATTGTTTCACTCCGCTTAATTCTAACAACTGTCGTCGTCCAAGAAACATGAATTTATATTCCATTAATTTATACCACTTATCACACAAGCATTAACAATGAATTATAACATGAACAGCATGATGCAGTTGTAAACACTGGCATTTGGTGAAATAGAAACTCCCAAAGCGACAGCACTTGTGACAAGTCATTTTCGAAGAGACGCCATGAGTTCGAAATGACGTCATGTTTTTGGATTCGACTACATTGTTATTACAAGACTGATGGCATGTTGCAGTTAATGCTTAACAATGAAAGTTATTTTTTGTTTGGCATAATAAAATAATTAGAAAGTTTCTTTTCATGTTCTATCGTCGTTAGTACCTGAGTTTGTGTGATTTCTGAAATAAAACCTTCAGCAGCTTTGCGGCTTCAGGTTTTATTTCAGAAATCACACAAGCTCAGGTACTATCGACCGATAGAACATGAAAAGAAACATTCTAATATTATATAATATACAACAGACATATTTTTGAATTAATAGCCTCAAATACTGGTTTTCACAATGTTTGTTTTGATTTGTAGTGGGTACCACAGGCCTCGAAATAACAAGATTTTGATAAACCTTCCAGCAGGTTGCCTCATTTGACAATGGTTATAACCTGTTGATCGGTTACCTAGACTTTTTTCATAAACCTATTGGTTAACCATTGCATTATTTTATTTATTGGTGTTTTAAGGTCACATACTTATGCACAATGGCTAATCGTGACCGTGACAGTTTTACGGGTGGAGGAAGCCGGTGTGCCCGGAGAGAACCACCGAGCAACGACGAGCAGCTGTCCAACATCGTAACTCTGAACTCTGCACCGCAGCACAGGCAGGGGTAGATTGGTTGAAGACATGCACACCATCGACGTGCAGTACGCCTCAGTACACAGCGTCATCGTGCCCCCATGTAGGCAATCGGGGTGAAGTGTCTTGCCCAAGGACACAACGCGGTTGCCGCAGGTGGGATTCGAACCGAGGACCTCTCGGCTTGCAGCCTGCACCTCTACCAACTGAGCCACCGCGCCCCCAACCATTGCATTAAAAGTATTAATACTGACAAAGCTTCTGACATACCCATCTACAGTTCCTCTCAAATTAGTTTGGCGTTTAGACACAAGGGACCCAAGGCAGGCGCAGTACAAAACAGGTACATACACACGACCCCCCCCACCCCCTCCCCCCCACATACACATTCACATATGCATGCATTAACATTTGTTGTTCTTTGCTTTATATGATTTTTGTGTCTAATAAAAATTAAAGAATTTTAATTGTTTATTTTGCTGTGTGGCTTATTATTTCAGAAACCCAAACACATTTGTCTCGAACTGGGAGTGGGAATTGGGCAATTGTGTGGGGATGGTGTCAAGTACCGTCGATGGACATCTGTATTATGAATACATAGAACTTTAGGGCATGGGAGTTGCATTGGCAGTCTCTGATTAACATTGGAAAAGAAACAGTTGTAAATCATATCTACCTTCCCCTACATTTCATCCGGAGAATGTAATCCAAAGTTCCAAACTAAAACTTTTTTTGTGCCACAATGTTCAAAATCATTTGGAAAAACCCATGTTCACAACCATGCCGGGTGTTTATTCAAATGGAATAAGCACGTAAATAAGAAACCTGCACTGGAGAATAAACAATGTTTCCATAATGTGTTCGAAAATTTTTCTCATGGATTGGTAGGGTGAAAAAGGGGCGGGATGCAAATAATTAACAACAGCTCTTTTGATTTTCAATATGTCTCCTTTTTATTGTATTGAAGACTTATTTTCAGCTTCGCGTAGTGCGAGAGTTAATACCTCACGTGCGGTAAATGTATTAACAAAGTAGTTAGCTCCCTTTAGCTGTAACAGACAATCGTTTTCAATTCAATTCAATTCAATTTATTTCACAGCATACAAATACAAACATGAGGCGAAAAAACAAGGTTACAAAATCATAGACAGATGTATACTGTGGGGAATGACATAGTCTTACGACTGTCTTCCTGTCATCGTCTTTCTCAGAATGGAAACAAATTAATTGTTTTGAGAGCCAGAGGGCACCGCGAGTTGGTACTGCAGATCTTCAGTACTGCTAATACTATAGATTTATACCCCCACAAGTACAGTAATGATTGAAACACGCTGTATGATAACCCCCTGAGAATTTTGTTCACTGCAGTGCTTCTTTTAAATCAGTGGGAGGAAAAACGCTGAAAAGTTTTCTCATCCCGTAACAACCAACTTTGTCGGTCATCGGCACAATTTTTGGTAAACCGATCGAGCGTTCGCCTGAAAACAAATCTGCATAACCGATAGGCAAACAGTACTAGCGTTCGCCTCTTATTTCGAGGCCTGGTACCAATTGCCAGAAAGTGCTGATTGGAATTAGAACAAATTGGAACAATTTTTAAAAAATTCTAATCTTCACAAATGATCACCAATCCCAGAAATCCACACACAAAATGGCTGAATACTATTTTTAGATTGTTTACATAAAACATGACCAACACTGACTTTTCAAATTCCGACTGACAAAAAAATCAGTCTGTCAATGATTAGTATGTTTCATGGTCATTTTTATTATTGTACAAGTAATTGTTTTGATTAAAGATAAATTAGGTAACAAGCTTATTTCCAACTAAACTATTTATTGATTTATTGGGGTTTAATGACACCTTTGACAGCCAGGGTCACCTCGTGTCGGACAGTTTCACGGGTGGAGGAAGCTGGAGTACGTGCAGAGAACCACCAAGCAATGGCGAGCAACAGTCATGCTCCCCAACATACTAAGTCCAAACAGTTAGGTTAGCATTGGTTGAAGACAAGTGCACCATCGATGTGTAGTATGCCTTAGTACACAACGTCACCGTGGCCCAAAGTGGGCAATCAGGATTAAGTGTCGTGCCCAAGGACAAAACATGGTTGCTGCAGGTTGGATTCGAACCAAGGACCTCTCGGTCCAAATAACTGATGGTGGTGAGAAAAGACGAACTCCTAGTCAGGTTCTGTAACTTGTATTGGGAATGGAAAAAAAGGATGAAATGCACAGCGGGTACTGTAACTTGTATTGGTAATGGGATATACATGTTGACGACTAGCCGACAAGGAATTATTTTTTGGCTACTAATACTTCTAATAATGTCGATTTCAATGAATCAACAAATTGTTTTAACACTAGTTCATAAATATATATTAAGAAGCTTTTTTGATGTTGATCCTGATTCACTGTCCATTCCAAATCTGAAAAAAAATGTTTTATTATCATTTATTGGAGAGTGCCAAGAGGCACTCTCCAATAAATGGTAATACAGTAAAACCTGTCTTGATAGACCACAGCTGCCAGGCACTGATCGGTTTTACTCTATAATGGACCTGCTATGAGAGACCACCTGTTTTGAGAGACCACCTGCCTTGAGAGACCACTGTGACCTGGTACCAACTTGTATTTTTCTGCCATAATGGACCTGTCTTGAGAGACCGCCCCTTTGAAGACTGAAACCATGACAAAAACTTTTTACCTGTTCTGGAATTGGAAAATCCATTGTGGTTATACTAACATAATTAAAAGTATTAAAAGCTCTTAATTGGGTTTCAATTGCTAACTCATTAAAGACTGAGATGTTTTTATAAGACCCCTATGAAAAGATTAGGATTATTGCTGAATAAACAATTTCAAACATACCTCATTACGTGTACAGTACTCATATGAGACTGGTCAATTAATACCCCAGTTATTGATGCTAAATTTAGATTAGTACTGTCTATTTATAGAGGAACTATTTATGAGTGGGCATGTACAATTAATTATTTATCTCCATTGACAACAGAGCAACAATAACAAGAACATTGGCTTTGATATATTTTATTTCATTCAAGTGTTTCAACTTTTAACAAGCAATAAACCAATAAAATGCTGTTGAATTAACTTGCCATGCTTTTCCGCAAATAACTGGAAAATAATTCCTAGATATTTCACTATAAAAATCAAAGTGCACATCGACTATTTAAATGTGTTTTGGGGACGAAATAGCCAGAAGTTATTTTGCAATTAATCGCCGAAGCGCACGGCAACTAACTTGCCGTGCTATTCAGTAAATAACTGGAAAGTAATTCCTAGATATATCACTATAAAAATCAAAGTGCACATCGACTATTTAAATGTGTTTTGGGGACGAAATAGCCAGAAATTATTTTGCAATTAATCGCCGAAGAGCACAGCAACTAACTCGCCGTGCTATTCAGTAAATAACTGGAAAATAATTCCTAGATATTTCATAAAAATATAAAAAGCTGCGCCATGAGCCCATGATACGCCCGTTATTAATTACAAGAGGGAACCATACAATATGAGTATACATGTGTACTTGTCAGGTTAAATATACTTGCCACCAAAAAATCATGAAAATTGTTCAAAGTCCAACATGTGGAAAATTGCCTATATTTTGATGAAATAGTCCCATAACTCTGGAATGACAAATCGGACAGCGACACAAATTGAAAGGGAGATTCCTTCTACCAACATATACTTGCAACCAAAAAATTGTGAAAATTGCTCTAAGCATTTTCAAGTTATTGTTCGACATGTGAAAAATAAAGTCCCATAACTCTGGAATGACTAATCGAACGGCAACACCAACCGAAAGGGAGCTTTCTTCCATCAACATAAACCACCTACAAAGAAATCGTGAAAATCTCTTGAAGCGTTCTCGAGTTATCGTACGACGTGTAAAAAATCAACAATTTTCTAAGTAATAAAGTCCCATAACTCTGGAATGACTAATCGAACGGCAACACTAAACAAAAGAGAGCTTCCCTCCATCGATATACATCACCTACTCAAAAATCACGAAAATCTCTCAAAGCGTTCTCGAGTTATCGTACGACGTGTAAAAAATCAACAATTTTCTAAGTAATAAAGTCCCATAACTCTGGAATGACAAATCGGTCAGCGACACAAATTGAAAGGGAGATTCCTTCTACCAACATATACTTGCAACCAAAAAATCATGAAAATTGCTCTAAGCATTTTCAAGTTATTGTTCGACATGTGAAAAATAAAGTCCCATAACTCTGGAATGACTAATCGAACGGCAACACCAACCGAAAGGGAGCTTCCTTCCATCAACATAAACCACCTACCAAAAAATCGTGAAAATCTCTCGAAGCGTTCTCGAGTTATCGTACGACGTGTAAAAAATCAACAATTTTCTAAGTAATAAAGTCCCATAACTCTGGAATGACTAATCAAACGGCAACACTAAACGAAAGGGAGCTTCCCTCCATCGATATACATCACCTACTCAAAAATCACGAAAATCTCTCAAAGCGTTCTCGAGTTATCGTACGACGTGTAAAAAATCAACAATTTTCTAAGTAATAAAGTCCCATAACTCTGGAATGACAAATCGGACAGCGACACAAATTGAAAGGCAGATTCCTTCTACCAACATATACTTGCAACCAAAAAATCCTGAAAATTGCTCTAAGCATTTTCAAGTTATTGTTCGACATGTGAAAAATAAAGTCCCATAACTCTGGAATGACTAATCGAACGGCAACATCAACCGAAAGGGAGCTTCCTTCCATCAACATAAACCACCTACCAAAAAATCGTGAAAATCTCTCGAAGCGTTCTCGAGTTATCGTACGACGTGTAAAAAATCAACAATTTTCTAAGTAATAAAGTCCCATAACTCTGGAATGACTAATCAAACGGCAACACTAAACGAAAGGGAGCTTCCCTCCATCAATATACATCACCTACCCAAAAATCACGAAAATCTCTCAAAGCATTCTCGAGTTATCGTACGACGTGTAAAAAATCAACAATTTTCTAAGTAATAAAGTCCCATAACTCTGGAATGACAAATCGGACAGTGACACAAATTGAAAGGGAGATTCCTTCTACCAACATATACTTGCAACCAAAAAATCATGAAAATTGCTCTAAGCATTTTCAAGTTATTGTTCGACATGTGAAAAATAAAGTCCCATAACTCTGGAATGACTAATCGAACGGCAACACCAACCGAAAGGGAGCTTCCTGCCATCAACATAAACCACCTACCAAAAAATCGTGAAAATCTCTCGAAGCGTTCTCGAGTTATCGTACGATGTGTAAAAAATCAACAATTTTCTAAGTAATAAAGTCCCATAACTCTGGAATGACTAATCAAATGGCAACACTAAACAAAAGGGAGCTTCCCTCCATCGATATACATCACCTACCCAAAAATCACGAAAATCTCTCAAAGCATTCTCGAGTTATCGTACGACGTGTAAAAAATCAACAATTTTCTAAGTAATAAAGTCCCATAACTCTGAAATGACTAATCGAACAGTGACACTAAACAAAACGGAGCTTCCCTCCATCGATATACACCATCTACCCAAAAATCATGAAAATCTCTCAAAGCATTCTTGAGTTATCGTACGACGTGTAAAAAATCAACAATTTTCTAAGTAATAAAGTCTCATAACTCTGGAATGCCTAATCGAACGGCGACACTAAATGAAAGGAAGCTTCCCTCCATCGATATACACCACCTACCCAAAAATCACAAAAATCTCTCAGAGCGTTCTCGAGTTATCGTATGATGTGTGACCAGATGGACAGACGGACAGCGGTATACCATATTACGACCCGTTTTTTTTAAAACGGGCGTATAAAAATCAAAGTGCACACCGACTATTTAAATGTGCTTTGGGGACGAAATAGCCAGAAATTATTTTGCAATTAATCACCAAGAGCACTGCAACTAACTTGCCGTGCTTTTCAGTAAATAACTGGAATAATTGGAAAATAATTCCCAGATATTTCACTATAAAAATCAAAGTGCTCATCAACCATTCAAGTGAGTCGGGACAAAATAGCCAGAACGGACGGTGCGTTAATCGACCCCTCAAGGGCAATCTGTAGGTCAAACTACATACCTATGCCATATTTGGCAAAAATCAGGCCTTAGAATTTGATTAATAGTGGGCTGTGTGAGTTTTTCTCCATAACGGTTTAAATTAAAAACACATAATATGGCACTGCTTTAAGAATGAAATGGCGAGTTGAATTTTGAAATAAATTTGCCAGCTCGTTGGGGAGTATTTCTAATCCATACTGAAAGGTGTCAAAACTCATTGGCAGCCAATAAGCTTCTGTTGTAATTGTTGGAGCATTTAATTGGCTACATATTAATTTCCTTACAGAAGTCACCACACCTACCACACACCTTGTATTTCGTCATGATAGAACTTTCCGTCAATGAATGAAAATATATGACACTTACCAAAAGACAGTTGCGATTATAGAAACAAAGGACTTCATAATTACAAGCAAACCAACAAGAACTTGAAACAGAAGCACAATGAACTCGCATTATTACTGTAAAAACTCTGTGTTGTCAATGGCTTGCAAAATTTACACATTAGTTTACAAAGCTTGGTTTATTATTTAGAAAACTGTCAATGGCTTGAGAATAGAGTGCTAATTTTCCTTCTTTCTTGCGATCAAGTCTATCGACTGCCTGCCAGTGAATCTTTGAACCCATCCTCATTTTTCCACTTCAGATGTCAAGCAAAACATTATGGCAGAATGTCACATACTGAAAAGTGGAACGAATGTAAACGAAAAGTTGCTCTCAGTCAGATTTGAAATTTTAGATGCTTGTTTTTGAGATTTTTGCCAGGGGTGGCACAAAAGTGTGGGGAGATCAGGGGGCTATGGCCCCTCTCTCCCCCACCAGAGAGATCCATACCCACCTCCCCACCCCAATCGGGGAATTTGGCCAGTTCGTCGGGGAGCACATATCATGTGGAGATCCCAGATCTGTCGTGCGTGACTCTCAGATCACCCTTAAAAGTTGTGATCTTCATAGTGGAGAGTTCAGTTTTGCGTTGAATAGCACTAAGATGTTTGAAAAGTGACTATTTCAGAAAATTGTTGAGCCAAAATGTCTTTATTTTATTGACTTATTTTCAGATTTTCCCCCATCCCCGAAACGAGGCAATTGGACCCCCAGTCTCCCATAAACCCACACGCACAAATAGGCCTATATCATTGATTGCCCATCTTCAATGAAGATTTTCAACACTAATTTATTTTTATAATTTTTATAACAGTCCATTTCAATTTGTTACAAAAACTTCATAAAAAAGAACAACTACAAAGTGTTTGACCACCGAGGTGGTATATTAGTCCCCTACGGCACTTTTGTGACATAAGGTGTTTTTGTCACAGAAGACACTAGAGTATATAAGCATCAAGGATTTTGGAAAAAAAATATTGAGCGTGCATAATCCCCCTCACAACCCTTTATCCATGTACCATATATGAAAGGCGTAGCTTGAACCATGTTGGAGGGAGGGGTGGTAACATAAAATAGAGAAAAAAGCTTAAAAAACACAACAAAAATGGCCGCCATTCTGCCATCTTGGATTTTGAAAAATAAATATTGACTGTGCATCAACCCCTCAGAACCATTTATCCATGTACCAAATATGAAAGGTGTAGCCTGAAGCCTATTAGAGGGTGAGGTGGTAACATAAAAATTAAAATTTTTTAGTAAATTTTGTTTCTTAACATACCTACCACAATTGTTTACAATTGGCTGTAACATAAGTGCAAGCCCTACTTCGGAACTAACTCAAGCTTTTAGAACCTTTTCCAAACGAGTTGGAAAAGTACTAGAGTGCAAAAGCACGAAAAAGATCGAAAAAAGGGTCGAGCGAGACCAGCGCTCGAAATTACAGGTACTCTCTCTGCACACCTCTTGCGTTTACCGAGCGCATGCGCAACAACCGTGACGTCAATTCCGTATTTCCGCCAACGAGAAGTTTGTGATTTAGCGGGGAGGCATCGATATCAAAGATATCCCCAAGGAGGGTGGGCCTCCGGTAAACAATTGTAGTAGGTATGTTAAGAAACAAAATTTACTAAAAAATTTTAATTTCTTTTCAACCTACTCACAATTGTTTACAATTGGCTGAATAAACAATAGGAGGAGGTGAATCACATAACCAATACCAACAAGAGTAGCAGAACGAAAGCAAGGATGGCAGAGAACAAAAACTAAAACCTGTAATGAAGAATGAGAGAAGGCACCTGAAAAGAACAAGGCTGAGAGAAGCGCAACCTCGACAAAAACAATTTAACGAGGGTGCACAACAGCCTGAGCAGCAACGAGAGGGCCTAAAGAATAAAGGTCCTCAGATTGCTGCTGAAGGTGGCGAAGATAAAAGGAGGAGAAGGTAGAAGCATTCCTCCAGTAAGCCGCATTCATAACATCACGGAGCGAAACAGAATTGGAGAACGCCCAGGATGTAGAAATGGCACGAACCTCGTGAGCATTAAGCCGGTTCGAAACAAGATCCGATGCAGACAAGCGAGAATAAGCCAGCTTGATTGCAAGACAGATCCACCTGGAAATAGAATGGGAAGAGATAGACTGCCGCTTAGGAATGAGAGACAGAAAGAATCTCTTCCGATCCCTCCTAATGAACTGAGTGCGAGTAATGTAAGTCTTGACCGCACGAACAGGACAAAGAAGAGGCCTCCGTCCATCTACAGCAGGGAGAGCCCGAATGCAGATGGGAGGAGGTACCGAATCGGGGAGTTGATTCTTAGCCAGAAAAAAGCAATCAGTAGTGAATGTGACACTGTTAGCCTCATTTCGGAAGAAGGCAGAATCAACAGATAGCGCATGAAGCTCACTGACTCGACGAGCAGAAGCAAACGCTAGAAGAAAAGCCGTCTTATAGGTGAGAAAACGCATGTCGGTCTCAGATAAAGGCTCGAAAGGTGCCCCCTCCAAACAGTGCAACACCCATGCCAAGTTCCACTTGGGTGTAAGATGCAAAACTCGAGGCCTCTTCAAAGAAAAGTGCCGAATAAGTTTGGAGAGGAAAAGATTACGACCGATACACCGCTTTCCAACATAAGAGAAAGTATCAGACAGCATAGACCGATAGCCCTTAATCGTAATAGGCTGGAGGCCCTTGGAGTCAAAAAGAAAAACCAGAAAATCCGCAATTTGAGCGATAGACGGATCACGGTAATTCACATTGTGATCTGAACACCAGCGGCAGAAAACCTTCCACTTGGCGGCATAAGTCATTCCAGTGGAAGGTCGCCGCGATGCAGAAATGCACTCCACTGATCGTCTCGAAAAACCTCTACGTCGGAGACTGGACCTGATAAAAGACAGGCGTGAAGGGACAGGCTCGCCAGGTTGTTGTGATACTTCCTGGGACGACCCTGTGAAAGAAGATCGCAACGTAGAGGTAGACGAATCGGTCGATCGGCCAATAGATTCCGCAGCAGACTGATCCACACCCTCTGTGGAGACAGGGGTGTGATCAGAATGATCCTGCAACTGCAAGCACGAATCTTCGCTAAAACTTGAGGAAGAATCGGTGCAGGAGGAAAGGCATAGCCGACCCAGCCTGTCCAGTCCAGAGACAGAGCGTCTACTGCAAATGCCAGAGGATCTGGACAAGGGGAGACAAAAGTCTCTACCTGATGATTCCAGCGAGTAGCGAAAAGGTCGACCTGAGGACGACCCCACTGCTCGCAAATCGCCTGAAACACCGACCGATGTAGCATCCATTCGGTTGGAAGGACACTGTCGCGTCGGGACAGGGAGTCTGCTAGGACGTTGAGACGCCCGGGAATGTGTCGAATGGACACCCGAGCGTTCACATCCCGCGCCAACAGAAGAAGATCCCGAGACAGCCGATACATGGGAATCGAATGAGTGCCTCCCTGATTCCGTATGTAGGCCACTACTGTCGAATTGTCCGAAAGAAGTAGGACAACATGGTCCGACAGATGAGGGATCCAAAGCCAAAAACTCAACAGAAGAGCAAGGAGCTCCTTCTGGTTGATATGAAGGCCCACCTGCTCGCTGTCCCACTCTCCGTGAGTAGACAGACCGAGAGGGTCCAACGTCGCACCCCAGCCCCGATCGCTGGCATCCGCAGTAAGGATGCGATCGGCCAAAGGAAGATCCAACGGAACACCCTGTGTCAGCCAGGGAATATCTGCCCAAGGGCGGAGATGACAAAGCAGAGACCGAGGAATAGTGAGTTCCAGGTCCAGCGGATCTACATTCGGACGCCAATGATCCAACAGGAAGTGTTGGAGAGGTCGGACAAACAAGCGACCGAGCGGAATGAGATCGGTCACCGAACCGCAAAGGCCCAGCATCCGAAGGAAAGTCCTGGCCGAGACCGAGGAAGATTGAAGCAGGTCCCGAGTCAAGGCGGAAAGAATCGTCGCCCGAGCCTGGGGGACCGACACTACATTGTGAAGAGTGTCGAAATCCATCCCCAAATGACGGAATCGCTGAGAAGGAAGAAGATCCGACTTCTCGCGATTGACCCTGAAACCCAGCGACGCTAGCAGGCAAAGAAACTGCCGGACATCGAACTCCAGAACAGCAGCATCGTGGTGCCGTTGGAGGATGTCGTCTAGGTAGGCGGACGAAGTCACCGCCGACTGAGTGCGATGGAAAGCAAGCACATGTGACATCAGTCGGGTGAAGGCCCAAGGAGCCAGGTTCAAACCGAACGGGAGAGCTCTGAATTGAAAAACTCGATCCCGAAACGAGAACCGAAGGTATTTCCGTGACGCCAGATGAATGGGTACATGGAAGTAGGCATCCTTCAGGTCGATACTGGCCGCAAAATCGCCCTGATGAACTGAACGTCGAACCGACCGGAAAGTCTCCATACTGAAACGAGGAGCAATTATGTACTCGTTCAGGGTACTCAGATCGATGACAGGACGAAATTGGCCATTTTTCTTCGGCACCAAGAAAAGTCTCGAGTAAAACCCCGGTGAAAGGGTGTTCCTGACCACCTCGATCGCCCCTTTGGTGAGGAGATTGTCGATCTCCTGCACCAGAAGGTCCCGACGCAGAGAATCTGAAGGGACCTGAGTCGGAAGGGGCACCCGAGATAAACTGGGGTGCCGATGGAAGGACAGTCGCAGACCGGAATGAATGACGTCGAGGACCCAAGAGTCCGACGTTATCTCTGTCCAACGGTCGTAAAACAGCGACAGCCTTCCTCCGACTGGAGGCGAATCGAGGTGAGAACCTTCACTTGCGGCCTCGACGAGGCCCCCGAGAGGAGAAACCACCTCGGGAAGTGACAGAGTCCTGAGACTTTCCAGCCTGAGGCTGCCAGCGGGCCTGGCCACGTCGGCGCTTCTTATGAGCAGAAGGAGCAGACGGAGCCGAAGGTGTAGCCGACGTCGCCGACGAGGCAGACGCAGCAGCACGCTTGGCGGGCCTGGAACGACCCCCACCCGCAGCAGCAGGTGGGTCAAGCTGTCTCAGCAAAAGCTGGTCCTTCGAATGACGAAGAACTTCGCCACGAACAGCTTCCACGGAACCATGGAACAACTGAGGTCCTACCAAAGAGGCAGACCTCAGAACAGCACGTTGCTCAGAAGGAAGGGATGGTAAAGAATCCAAAACCGCATCCCGGCGTGCCAGCTCCAAATTGGCCGTGTTACAGGCGTGAGCGTGAGTCAAGTTCATAAGAGCCTGTGACAAAACGCGAAAAGGCGCCTGAGCGTCATCAAACTCCCCTGGTGGAAAATATTCAGCCAGAGCAGCGACGACATGGTCCGCGAGAGATAACATACCCAGCATCTCTCGGGACAGGCCCACCATAGACTCAACTACCGACATCGGGAGAACTGCCGACTTAGGCTTAGTCAACCCGAGGGAAGAAGAATCCTCATCCACAGTAGTCATCCCTTAGAAGACTGGTGGAGAGACGGAATCGTAAACACGAAACCGCGATGGAGGCAGAAAGGCATCAGCTCTAGAAAAGAAGGAACCCTTGAGGGCCTTAGAACGCATTTTGGCGTCTAAGCCCTGGAAGGACTCAACCACCTGAGCCGATTGCAGAGGACGCAAAGCCCCGGAGCTAGAAGGCTCAACAGGATTACGGCGCTCCACAGTGGACCGCGGCCGGACGGTCACAGAAGGCTGGTCGGAAGGTAGAATGTCCGGCAATAAGTCAAAGACGAAATCCAAAGCCTGCCCCAAGACTGACGAGGGGGGACCATCACCTTCAAGATACTCGTCATCCTCCGTAGCAGAGGAGACGTAGCCCAACTCGGGCTGACCAGCAGAAACCTCCTGTGAATACTGTGCAGTATCCAAGGGGCCAGGCGAGACATCTCGGCGACCGACCAAAGGAGGTTGTGCCTCAGGAGGCACAGGGAGGCCAACTTGAGGGTTGCCAGAAAGCAACCGGGTGAGCGCCAAAACGGCCTGGCGCAGGTCACCCTGAGAATCCGTCGCAGCAGAATCGCCCGACGGAGTGTCCTCCCAATGGACCCTTCTGGTAGAAGAACCCAAATCCTCAGAAGAGACCGACGGCGAACGTCGATCGGCAGACAGAATAGTTGCACGGTGAGAAGACACCGGAGGATAGTCCCGATTGTGACACCCAGGAGCCATCACTGGCCTCTGCGAAACAGAAGGCCCTGCCTGCAAATCCTCGAAAGGGACCGACGGCGCACGTCGATCGGTAGCTGGACCTAGGACACGGTGAGAAGACACCGGAGGATTGTCCCAAGAATGACAGGAACCTGTCATTGACCTCTGCGCAGCAGACGGCCCCAACTGCCTATCCTCTGAGACCGACGGCAAGCATCGATCGACACCCAGACTCGGAACACAGTGAGGAATCACCGGAGGAAGGTTCCGAGAGTGACAGCTAACCGGGGCTGTCACTGACCGCTGCCGAACAGCAGGCCCTGGATGCCAACGTCCCAACACCATCCCGCTAGCCGGCACACTAGCAGGCGAAGGTGGAACAATAAACGATTCACTCGAGGGACGAGGAATCGCTGCCGAAGCGACCGGCCGGCTCAACCGACTAGGAGCAAACCTAGCCAGATGAGACGGAGCAGACAGCAAACCCGCACAGCCTCGCCGCGAGGCTGGGGGAGGCTGAGAACACACAGACACACCAGCAGATACAGCCTCGGTCCCCCGAGACTGTAGACCATCCCCAGAGGAGATGGAAGAGCCACCATCAGACAGAATAGGATCTGGAGTAGCAACCCCCTCAACAACGGTCGACGGTGTAGGAGGCAGATCGGAGAGGGTTACCGAGCTGACCTCGGAAAAGCTCTCAACGAAAACAGACGCCTCAATAGTGACATCCGAAGACAAAGAGACCGCGGTCTCCTCATCAGGTATCACTGAACAAACACCGTCAACAGTTGCAGAGGAGCTCGCCACAGAAGTCAGATCCGAATCCTGTGTGACAGAGTCACCACGTGCACCAGCAGAAATGTCTGCAACGGCACGGCTACCCTTACCCCGAGAACGAGGGGTTCTAGCTCTGGAAAGAACCACCTTGTTAACAGAAGCCCAAAATTTAGAGGACCAAACCCCACAGATACCACATGATTGGGCCTGAGTGCAATTGTTGCAAGTGACACATGTGGTATGGGAATCGTCCACATGTTTCACCTGCAAACAAGAGGTACAAGGAATAGTCTTAGGCATGATATAAATACAATAATCAAGCTTCCCGCCGACGGAAAACAGAACGAAGGTCGTGTTCACACGTGGGGGAAAGGCAAGACAAATTGTGAAAAGAACAGCAATAATAATACAAATTAACATTAAATGAGAATAATAATTTGGTAGCTTGAAAAAGGATACAATCCAGTAGCACACTAAAGATGATTAATAAGTTGTTCACGAAGAATTAATAGCATAAACAGCACGAGTCACAAAAATTTCCGACCATGAACAATGGCGGAAAATAAAGGAATTGACGTCACGGTTGTTGCGCATGCGCTCGGTAAACGCAAGAGGTGTGCAGAGAGAGTACCTGTAATTTCGAGCGCTGGTCTCGCTCGACCCTACAGACAGACAGACAGACAGATGTTAGATTTTGAAAGAAAAATATTGAGCGTGCATAATCCCCTCACAACCCCTTTATCCATGTACCATATATGAAAAGTGCAGCTTGAACCATGTTGGAGGGAGCAGTGGTAACATAAAATAGAGAAAAAAGCTTAAAAAACACAACAGAAATGGTTGCCATGGCGCCATCTTGAATTTTGGAAAAAAAAATATTGAATGTGCAACATCCCATTACAACCCTCTATCCATGTGCCAGATATAAAAAGTGTAGCTTGAACCATGTTGGAGTAACATAAAATAGAGAAAAAAGCTTAAAAAACACAACAAAAATGGCCGCCATCTTGGATTTTGAAGAAAAAATATTGAACGTGCAACATCTCCTCCCAACCCTCTATCCATGTGCCAAATATGCAAAGTGTAGTTTGAACCATGTTGGTGGGAGGGGTGGTAACATGAAAATAGAGAAAAAAAGCTTAAAAAACACAACATAAATGGCCGCCATTCCGCCATCTTGGATTTTGAAAAAAAAATTTTGAGCGTGCATCATCCCCTCATAACCATTTATTCATGTACCAAATATGAAAGGTGTAGCTTAAAGCATGTTGGAGGGAGAGGTGGTAACATAAAAAACAGGCAGACAGACGGACGGACGGATGGATGGACGGACGGACGGACGGACGGACGGACGGACGGATGGACAGACAGGCAGACAGACGGACGGAGTGCAATCCTATAGTCCCCTTACGGTTTCCACAGGGGACTAAAACTCTATTCTTCTCCATTTCTGAATTTTGTGGTTGGTTATTCATTGACTTGAGAAAACCTGAAACCTGTTATGAGAGATCACCTGTCTTGAGAGACCACTTTTGTGTGGCCCAAAGTGCGGTCTCTCAAGAAAGGTTCTACTGTAAAACAATTATTCATGGAGAACATCTTACTAAACTAAAGCTCCCCTTACCGATAGAATGGTATCTTTGAGAAAAATACTCATATAACAAGGGGAGTGCAGTGGCTCAGTGCTGTTGGACTTCTGTGCTAGAGGTCCTAAGTTCAATCAGCATCTGGGACAACCTCCGTTGTGTCCTTGGGCAAGGCACTTTATTCCAGTTTCCTACATGGAGGCATGATGATGTCATGTACTAAAGCATACTGCACGTTGATGGTGCACATGTCTTCAACCACTGTAACCCTGCTTGAGTGGAGCTTGAACAGAGTTAGAATGTTCAGGAGCTGACGATTTCTCATCGTTGCTCGGTGGTTCTCTCCAGGTACTCCGGCTTCCTCCACCCGTAAAACTGTCACAGTCATGATTAGCCATTGTGCATAAGTATGTGACCTTAAACACCAATAAATAATAAATAAATACATCACAAATTACCTTTGAAAACTAATTTAGAACTCTTCAATTTGACATGGCATAAAAGGCATCAACAAATTTATAACCTATGAACCACTGAGTGCAACCTGGTGTCAGTAGTGGTCCAAGAGTTGAAAATTTCAAGTTCTTCTTGTGTATTGTTCATGCACATACTCTTCCCTGAAATTCACCCAATTTCCCTGAAAATCTCACTCAGTTACCTGAACATTTTTTTTCTGAGGTTAACATGTCTGATGTCAATCCCTAATCTAGTGAATTGTTTATTGGATATTCACAAGCCCAGCATAAGTTATCAGGTCCTATTATGCCAGTGAAGCAAAATTTGTTTACTACAGAAAACAAGCACTTCTCCACTTCCTATGCTTCCCAGGGGAATTTATAACTGATGAGAAACAGGGGTGATGAAGCCAGTGGGGAGGGGTGGGGGTTGGGTTGGTGGGAGGAGGGCAATAAAATGAGCTTAATTGCTTATTAATCTACTAGGTATCCTTAACTGTTAGAATGCTGGAAGCCCATATTTAGGCTTTATTTTGAAGTGCAGGTATCACAACCTAAAGGCACCATACTCAGTGGATATATTTTATATTGTAGCGGTTGAGGTATAAAGGCCATTTACCAACCAGCCTGGTTGGTCTGGATCTCTTAGTCTTATAGTAATTTGGTCGCTTTGTGTGCAAGAGGTCGACGGTTCGAACCCCGGCTCCCGCACTTATCTCTCCTCCTGTTACATTTGGGTGCATGTCCGATCCTCAGCAGTTGGTGGCATTGTGGATGCTGTGGGAAAGCATGGTGGATGTTTCGACCGCTCTGAGGTGGAATCTGGGGTGAGATTCACATGTGGTGAATCCCAAAAGAAGAGGAGAGTAGTGTAGCAGTCGAGGTATAAAGGCCATTTACCAACCAGCCTGGTTGGTCCAAATCTCTTAGTCTCATGGTAAATCGGTCACTTTGTGTGCTAGAGTTCGACTGTTCCTCAGCTCCCGCACTTATATCTCCTCCTGTTACAACATTATCTTGAGAGTAAAATTATTTAGTCTGTATTAATTTGGTTTGTTACAATTTATGGGGGAGTGCCTGCAGGCCTGTAGGCACTCTCCCATAAATTGTAACAAGGCCAAGACATGTGAACAAATTTTGATGACCAAAAATAATTAAGTACTCTACCAGTTGATACCCGAGAACTTACTTTTGAGTTGATGACTATCTGGGTTTGGGTTGCCCGCAGAATAGTGACTACCCCAAAGCATGAGTCCACAATGCAGGCCAATAGAGCAATCTGGGCAATTTTAGGGACTTAGTGGACAGGTAGTCCGCAGATCTCCTATAATCACCAATATTGCTTCTTAGGTCAAATTTTTTACATGACTTTGTTAACTGGTAGAGTGCTGAATTATTTTTGCTTGGCAAAACTTGATCATGTGTCTTTGACTTGTTACATTTTGTGGGAGAGTGCCTACAGGCACTCTCCCATAAACTGTAACAAGGCAAATCCATACAGACTGGATAATTTCACTTCACAGATAATACAAAGTATATCCCGAGAATATGAAGCCTTTTGTGGCAGCACCTGCACTTCAGAGTAAAGCCCAAATATGGGCTCCCAGCACTCTACCAGTTAAAGAACCAACCTTCTCTCTTTCAAAGTCGGTCAACAGTCCCTGGCAAGAAATAGACATTTGCTCCATTTTTTGAAAATTGTGTTTGGTAAAGGGTTACATGTTTGACATAAAGGTTAATTGACAAATTGAACTGGTACTCACAAAGTTAAATAAAACAAATTAGTCACTGATAATTTTAGCTGATTACCTAACTGCTTACACATGAAGAGAATTCACATTGCATAAAAACTCTGTTACTTCATGTAAAATTTTTTGAGGAATTTGATTTGCAGCCAAATTGTTTGCACTCAATCACCACTCCAATGAATTATAGAAATTTTTGTTCTGGGGGAGAATGAAGATGGAGAATTACATTGGACCACATTTTTTTTAAAACATGGTTCAATTACCCCAAGTTTTTATGGATGCTGGCAGGAGGGTATCCAGTACAAGCTTTCAAGTTAATGTGTTCAGTATGATAAATCTATTTCATTAGAGCACAATAAATCTATTTGGCTATTCATTCATCACAATTTGATGGAATTCTAGGATTTCCTTAGATAATCACAACATTATGTCCATTTTAGAAGAGTGTATGTTTGTTTTCAAACTGAGAAATAGATATTGTTCATCTTAACCCTTTACTTAATGCAATGACCAACGACAGCCAACAATATAATAAAAATAATAATAACAAGGGCAACGCCCCTGGTCCCCCGACCAAGATGGCAAATTCAAGGGAGCTGTTAGGATGCAATTTGTTCGCAGAGCATGGCCATTTTTTAACTTGACCTGTATTTCCAACCAATTAAACCACATACTTAGTTTCGTTTCAATCAAATGATCCAAAGTAAAGTTATCATCCGGACAACACAAAAACCGTATTTTCTAAGTCGAAAAAGGGGAATAAATCCAGTAAAAATCAGTGGAGCGTGCCCATTTTCGAACTTGACCTGCATTTCCACCCAAATAAGCGGCATACTAAATTTCGTTTCAGTCAAATGATCCTAACTAAAGTTATCATCCGGACAACACAAAAACTGTATTTTTTAAGTCGAAAAAGGGGAATAAATCCAGTAGAAATCAGTGGAGTGTACCCATTTTCGAACTTGACCTGCATTTCCACCCAAGTAAGACACATACCAAATTTAGTTTCAGTAAAATCATCCAAACTAAAGTTATCATCCGGACAAGGGTGTGACGGACGGACGGATGGACGGACGCATGCACGCACGGACAGACGGACGGACGGACGGACGGACACTGCTGATTACAATAGTCCCCCAAAGGGTCGGGGGACAATAAAAATACAGTAGAACCTGTCTTGAAAGACCACCCTTTGGGCCACACAAAAGTGGTCTCTCAAGACAGGTGGTCTCTCATAACAGGTTTCAGGTTTTCTCAAGTCAGTGAATAACCAACCACAAAATTCAGAAATAGAGAAGAATGGATTTTTGTAATTACTTTGTAGTTGTTCTTTTTTATGAAGTTTTTGTAACAAATTGAAATGGACTGTTATAAAAATTATAAAAATAAATTAGTGTTGAAAATCTTCATTGAAGATTTTCAACACTAATTTATTTTTATAATTTTTATAACAGTCCATTTCAATTTGTTACAAAAAGATTTTCAACACAAATTTATTTTTATTCCTGTCACATTTCAGGTATGTATGAAATTGTTTATTCAGTAATAATCCTAATCTTTTCATAGGGGTCTTATAAAAACATCTCAATCTGTAATGAGTTAGCAATTGAAACCCAATTAAGAACCTTTAATACTTTTAATTATGTTAGTATAACCACAATGGATTTTCCAATTCCAGAACAGGTAAAAAGTTTTTGTCATGGTTTCTGTCTTCAAAGGGGCGGTCTCTCAAGACAGGTCCATTATGACATAAAAATACAAGTTGATACCAGGTCACAGTGGTCTCTCAAGACAGGTGGTCTCCCATAGCAGGTCCATTATAGAGTAAAACCAATCAGTGCCTGGCAGATGTGGTCTCTCAAGACAGGTGGTCTCTCAAGACAGTGGTCTCTCAAGACAGGTTTTACTATAATAATAATAATAATAATAATAATAAATTTTATATAGCATGAAACGACCAAGCGTGCTCTAAAATGCTTTACAGATTGTAGAACACAAGCTATGAAATAAATGATTTGAATAGACAAGTTTTGAGCTGTTTCTTGAAAGCAAGTAAACTTGGTTGTGACTGAAGATGTGGGGGAAATGCATCCCAGAGACTTGGACCAGCAACCAAGAAAGCCCGCTCACTCGCCAATGCAGATCACGCAAATGGTATAGTTAGTGACAAATGGTCAGAAAAACGAATACTGCACATACGTATGCGGCGAGAAAGAAGCTCACACAGGTATGCAGGCACAAGACCATGAATGCATTTAAATACCAGCATGAGAATTTTAAAATGTACTTGACTTTGGACAGGAAGCCAATATAGATTCTTCAAGATTGGAGTGATATGGTCGAAGCATTTAGCACCACTGATAATTCGAGCAGCAATATTCTGGATTCTCTGCAACTGCTGCAGCTAAGTTCTTAGCAGACCAAGGAAAAGAGAATTGGAATAATCCAAATGAGATGTTATGAAGGAGTGAACCAGTTGCTCCAAAGCTCTACCACTGAGGACTGGACGGAGTTTGCTCAGCTTTCTGAGTTGCCAGTAGCAAATTTTACTAATTATTTTAATATGAGGTTCAAGGGTGAGATTGGCATCAAAAAGCACCCCATTATTGCTAGCACTACAGTACAGCCCACTTAATTGGATATCTCTTAACTGAATAACCCTGTTAATTGAATATAATGTCCCAACACAAATCCATTTACCATTCCTCCAGTACGAATTTGACCAGTTAATTGAATATAGGTTATAGAGTAAACTCCTGTTAATTGAATAAAAAATCTTGTAACCTGTCGAAAAATTACCCTGACTCTCCCCAGTTTTCATTTGTTTATAGACCTATATGGCTTAAGTACATCCAATACAGGCATTTAATCTATTATATCTTGTTTGAAAGAGCTCTTGGAGATCTGTCAAACAAGATATAATAGAATAAATGCTGAGTTAATCTCTAGAATACAGGAAAGTGACACAATCACTGTCAATTGAATATTCCTGATAATTGAATAATTTTGTTTGGCAAAGTGGTAATTCAGTTAACCCTTTACCCAATGCAGACGATATCAAAATTTATTATTTTAAGTATCATTTTTTAAATTTTTTAAAAAAATTTCAACAAAACCATATCAAGTGGCACCTCATTGGAATGAGCTCGCTGAGCCCCAAAGAGGGGTCACATGATATGGTTTTGTTGAAATTTTTCGAAAAATAATATTTTTTCAGCTGCTGAATTTGCATATTACGCGGGTGGATGCGGGCGATTCGTTGGGTAAAGGGTTAACAGGGTTCCACTGTATTAGTGACCAAAGCAATCACCAACATCAAATGACTGAATATTCAGACAAATAACCAACCCTCAGCCTTCTTATACTCCAGAATTAATGCTCCTGACCCATGATAAAAGCTTTATGGAAAAGTGCAGGTATCTATATAAAGACTTTATAACTGTTAACCCTTTTCCTAACAGATCAGCTGCATCTATCTGTGTAATTTTCAAATCAAAGGCGGCAGAGCCAGGGGGCATGGGGGCATGTGCCCTTCCACTTTTTTTCACAGATATGTTTCACAGTTACACAATGAGTTAAAATGGGCGCACGCAAATGTGTCAACATACAGGCATTCCTGTAACATTACAGTTAAAACTAGAAGTCCTGTCACAAATAGTGCGCTTAGCTAGGCTTAATTGCGCGTTGGAATTGCGCACAATTGCCATATCGAATGGCATCCAAAGCATGGCAGGTTCTCCTGATTACTCATAGCAAACACATGCAATGTTTCTGCCAATGGACCTCCGGGTTACCCAGAGGTCCATTGGCTGAAACATTGCCTGTGCACAGGCCATATGTACAGAATATGATAGCTTTAATTGGGCCATAACGCGCACATTAACGCGCATATCAACGTGCTATTTGTGCACATTTCATGACAGGACTTCTAGTTTTAACTGTATGTGCAAATCCAAACAATATTTAGCCCAAGAATCCCACTTTTGGTTATTTTAGCCCGTTTCGTCTAGTTCAACTATCTTCCAACCTGAAGGCTGGCCTTTGGGTTGGAATGTGGTTGAAGTAGAAGAAACAGACAGGACAGTGACCACACAGTGGCATATTCAGCTAAAGGAGAGAGTATAGCAAGTCATGGAACATTTTCCGATATAAGATTGCAATCTTTCTCACAATGAGCCTAACCATGATAGCATTGCAAATTTGTGCCCCTCCACTTTTATCGAGCCTCCACCCCCTCTGTTTCAAGTTAAGCAGTTGTAAAAATATATAATTTAAACAATTTCCACAAAACCACATCATGTAACCCCTAATATGACGTTGACCTTGTACCAAAGAGGAGTCACATGATATGGTTTTGAAACTTTTTGAAAAAGTTTAAAAAAACAATAATTAAAACAAGAGATTGCACCAGAGATACTAGTATACCCCCACAGGTGTCAAGTTGAGGGATGGGACTGTGTCTGGATGGAAAAAAAAAAATAAGTGAAAAATTTCACAAAGTATTTTAAGGCTGAAACTCAGGTGAAAATATTGTGAGCAAATCCGTTCAACAGTGGCAGATGTCAGTCATCCAGAGAATATCGCATTCCGAATTTCATTGAAATCTATTCACTCACTATTGAGATATGTATCCGGACGGATGGAACGATGGTCAGAATGATGGATGGATAGATGGATGGATGGATGGATGGATGGACAGATGTGCAGTATACCTCCAAATCACTTGGGAGATTGGAGGGTATAATAATAAATTTGATACCCAGGCCAGAAAATAAGCAGTCTGACATTTGCAGAATGAGGTCCCCAGAGAGTGAATTTGATGATGCTATCCCATACAGTGGGACAATTTATCCTCCGGGTACCTTTTTCTGTTTAGTTTTGAGACCCTGATTCAGATTCAGGTTCACAGAGGGTAAATTTAGTGATGCTACCCTGCACAGCAGGGTAGCATCACTAAATTCACCCTCTGGCGACCTCATTTTGCAGATGACAGTCTGCTTATTTTCTGACTTGTTTGATACCCAGTGTGTTGAGTGAAGTGTTAACCGCATTCTATTATAATGAAGTCAAGGATATGGGTAGAGTGGGTCACAACTAAAACACCCACATTGTAGAGTTTCTGTGTGGCCACATAAGACCCCACAAAGTAGATCTTCTGTTTCTCAGGCCATTTTTTTGTAAAATTGCATGTGGGCGAGCAGGCAGGTGGGCGTTTTTTTTATTTATTTTTTATTATTGTAATTATTTCTTTGCCATCAAAAGTTCATATTCTTGGTTTGTTTTGTTTTCGGCCTCATAATCTACAGAACAGCATGGGTGGTGGTGTATTTCGTCCATTGAGTGCAAGAAGGCTTTGCAATGCTTCTTTGCTAAAGCATTGCAAAGTTTTGTTGCACTCAAGGGACAAATTTATCAATTTTATTAACTTTGATAAAATATGAGACAAAAACAATTTAATTTTTATTTTTTTAAAGTTTGCATTGGTTATAAAAAGAGAGCATGTGGCAGCCAAAAGGACTATGCTGGAGGGCCCTAGAAACAGATTTTTAACTTTTTTAGGCTTAACTAGCATTTGAAAAACTAAAAAACAAAACAAGCAAAAGCAAAGTCTTAACTTGTGAACCTACAGACTCAGCTTTCAACTCTGCTTGCAGTTTTTGTACCTTCTCATGGGATTTGTGTGTGTTTGAACTGCATGATTGAGTACAGGAATCGATTAGAAAGCTGAAGATCTGTCTAATAGTTGCACACCACTCCTTGGGGATTCTAAGTAGCTTCCCCCACCTATAAAACTGACCCACACGATATGACCTTGGCTGGTGAAAGTGGCTTTAAGTCCCAATAAACAAACTAGAACCAAAAATCTTAGCTCTACTGAAAAGTGTTGAAACTGTGATTAAACTCCTTGCAAGCTGTTGGCAGATATTTTGTGGATGTGAATCATACAATTGAAATGAATTACAGTATAAATCAAAATAAGCTGTAGCATAACAACACAAAACTAAGTATACTGCTGCTTCTGCACTGATAAAATCAGAATCTGACATAATTTTTTGGAAAGCTCTCTGTGAGAGCTTTCCAGAAAATGATATCAGATTCTGGTCTGATCAGTGTATGAAGAGAAAGATCCATAGTTTATAGTGGTTATCCTACAACTTATTTTGGCTTGTACTGTATCTGTTGCTTTATCAGAGTATTAATGTAGGAGGGACATGTTAAATTGTAAAAAGTTTTCATTTTGCACCCCAAATATTCATTTGTCTGTCCATCCATCTGTCCGTTAACATTTTTGGTTTGTGACCGATAACTCCAGTTTGGATTATTTGATCTCAACCAAAGTTGGTATGTGTATTCCCCTGCTAGTAATATAGGCCAAGTTTGAATATGGGTTCCGTCCAATTATTTTTACATGAGTCAAACAGGCATATAAAATGGGGGAAATTTTATTTCAAATCATGTGATTTCACAGAAATTTCAAAAGACACTGCAAGCCAATAAAAATGTCCACTACGGAGATTCAGTTTCAATTAGGCCTTTAAGTTTTTCCAAATAACGATGGTAAATACCGTGCCTAAATAATATAATTGTGCCCAAATTATGGGACATTTGAAAATTTGTTTAACAGTTTGGCAGTGTTTTGGCCATATATATAGTTTGGTCAGTCTTCCCAAATGCACACAATATAGTTTGGGGCCTACCTGTCAACTCAAAAAATGCAACAGACAAATAAGTTTAAAAAACAGCAAAAAGGAATCTGCATCGACAGTGTTAAATATGACCCCCCCCCCTCCCCCGTCAAATAGGACACCCCCCTCTCCCATCTTATACGACACTGTTGATGCATATTGCTTTTCAATAACAAATTCTGTATGAGCTTTAACTCTTTGCATGCTACTGGCAGATATTCCTGCCCAGCTCAGAGTTTCTCTTGTCACTGATATAAGTATAATTTGGGCATATGTAAACATATTTTTCCCTGTAAATTGAATGGATTTTTTCACCAATGATTTCTTGTTATATTTAGATTAATTTTTCATCAATACTAGTCATGGCTGCTTTACAGCAGCCATGACTAGATTTGATGAAAAATATCTTGGAAATACTCAGTGGGTTAAGAGTTAATATATACTCAAAGTTTGAGATCTATTGTATTCATATTTGTGGCATTTCCTATTAACTGGTAGAGTGCTGAAAGCCCATATTTTGGCTTTATTCTGAAGTGCCAGTACCACAGCTTGACAGCTCATATTCAGTGGATGTGCTTTGTATTATCTTTGAAGAGATATTATTTAGTCTGTGAGGGTTGTTTGCCTTGTTACAATTTATGGGAGAGTGCCAAGAGGCACTCTCCCATAAATTGTAACAAGGCAAAAACCTGTTTAGAAGATGTGATGGCCAAAATAATTTAGCACTCTACCAGTTAAATGTCATGTTAAATTGAAATTTAATGAGATTTAAGCTTCCCATTGGAAAGGAAATCCTCTCAGTAAATGTAGTACTAATAATAACGGTGAAGCCCTATAACAACAGGCTGTAAACTTTGGGCTTGTATTTTTTCGGAAAAAAAAAGTATATGAAAGAGATGATGAGAAGGCAAAAACAGCACTGCTTTTCTCTCTCACCAGGCTGCAAAACGGTGGATCTGACATTGTGTCCAAATCCAACAAATCTAAAGGCCTGGTTTCAATTGCCTAGGTGGTTACACAAAATAGATTCTTAGTTCTCAGGCCTTATTTTATTAAACCTTTGACAACAAATTGGTCAAATCTGACCACCAAATTTACAAACTGAGCAGTTGAAAAAAAAATAAAATTAAAAAACATTTCAATAAAACCATATCATGTGACACCTCATTAGAATCACATAAACTAGTTGTTTTGGAATTTTGTGAAAAGTTTGAAGAAAAATATTAAAACAAACATTTTTGATACCAGGCACATTGGGTAAAGGGTTAAAAACACATGCAGGAAGATGTTTTCATAATTTTATTTTTGTAACCATTTAATCAGATCATACACTTAGTTTGTTTTATGTTTTAAGTATCATAATCAGCAGAATAAAATGGGCAGGGGTGTATTTTTTGTATTTAATTAAGGCTAAAGAAAATTCATCTTTCATTCTCGGGCAGCGCATTTGTTTTTTCGTCCAGCGTTCAGCATATTTATTTCGGAGGCAAAATTCAAAATGTTTAAAACTATCATAGGGTGTGATGTTTGCTATATCTCATTGCGATTTGCGATGCAATTTGTCACATACATTGATACAGTATTGTTATTCTCTTTGCGAAATGCAACACGATTCTCATATGCACAGGAGTCAAAATAATTTTTTTTCCAGAGCAGATCAAAATGTCCTGCCCTAAGTAGTTGGTACAGGTAATATTAATTTGCTGCAGGTCATTTTCAACACATTGCTTTACACATTGTAAATTGACATATGGTGACTACTAAATGAGGAAATGACTTCTTTAACCCCCTACACACTGATGTCAAAATATCTAAATTTTAGACAGAAAACATTTCCCATAATGCAACTAGAAATTTAACCAATTCAATCTTGTTTGACAGAGCTCATTGAGGTCTGTCAAACGAGATTGAATTGGGTAAATTTCTAGATGCATTATGGGAAAAAACAGCTTCCTGAAATTTTGGTATTTTGACATCAGAGTGAAGGGTGTTAAATTTGCAATGGAATTTAAGTTTATACGGAATTACCACTGTATTTTAAACTCAGATTCTAATACTGAACAGAATTTTGCATCAGTCCAAATGTCCAATGGATTTCCAAGTGTGTTGGTCAAAGTAAGTTTGGTGTCGGTCATTGAGCTTGTCCCACCACTTATTTCAAGCCTTGCATATGTATGTACAAAATAAATATTTATTTATCTGGTTGAGGGCTAGATTATTTTTGGTTGTCTTAATTTCTCCATCAAAAAATTGTTTTATTACAAATTATTGGACAGTGCCTGTTGGCACTCTCCAATAATTTGTAATAGAACAATTTTGTATTTATTTATTATTATTTATTGGTGTTTAAGGTCACATATTTCTGCACAATGGCTAATCATGACAAGACAGTTTTATGGGTGGAGGAAGCCGGAGTACCCGGAGAGAACCACTGAGCAACGGCGAGCAACTGTCAGCTCCCCAACATACTGACTCCACACAAGCAGGGTTAGCATTGGTTGAAGACAGGTGCACCATCGACGTGCAGTACGCCTTAGTACACAACGCCACCGTGCCCCCATGTGAGCAATGGGGGTGAAGTGTCTTGCCCAAGGACACAACGCGGTTGCCGCAGGTGAGATTCGAACCGAGGACCTCTTGGCTTGCAGCCTGCACCTCTACCAACTGAGCCACCGTGCCCCCCAACAAATTTGTATAAACAAACTATTATTTTTGTTTGACTGAATACAAAACATGGGTAAGGAAAATGTTAGTTTTGGCCTAGTACCTTCATTTTTTGAAAGGCCTGATTGTGGCTTCTAGCACTCAACCAGTTAAAATACTCCTTATTATTTTTATCTCCGTTTTAGTTGGTCTATATTGATTTTAGGCTGTATGATCACTGTAACAAAAAGCTATCAGTGAAATCAACTTGGAGGCTCTGATATTTAAGTTTCGGCTATCACAACTGGATTTTAAGCATCGGCGACCATTCCATCAGGACTTAAAAATAAAAATAAAAACAGCCCTCCCTGATTCGTTTTTAAAAAAAAATACCTGAGAATCAATTATTTAATTTTGTTAAGCCTAACTTGGGTAATTTATCTGACATAAGCCAAATTAATTTTTATTTTTTTTAAAATTTGCACTAGAACTATGAAAGCTAACAGTTCACCTAAATGACCACACATGAGGGCTACAAAGAAACAGATTTGTGTTTTTTATATCTTATTTGTTGACCCTTTACCTAATGAATCGGACGTAACTGCTTGCATAATTTTTTCAAATTCAAAAGTTGAAAATTTTTTTTTTAAAACGTTTCAACAAAATCATCTTGCTCATTCCAATGACAAGTCACATGATATGGTTTTGTTGAAATTTTATGAAAAATTAAAAAACGATAATTAGCCCCCCTTAAAGTAGATTTTCTGTTTCTCAGGCCATTTTTTGTAAAAATGCATGGAGGTGGGCGTTTTTTTAATTTTATTTTTCATTTGTAATTTTATTTCTTTGAAATCAAAAGTTCATGTTCTTGGTTTGTTTTGTGTTTCAGGCCTCATAATCTACAGAATAGCAAGGGTGGTGGTGTATTGTGTCCCTTGAGTGAAAGAAGTTGTTGCACTCGAGGGACAAATTTATCAATTTTATTAACTTGGGTAAAATGTCAGACATAAACCATTTAATTTTTATTTTTTAAGTTTGCACTGGTTATTAAAAGAGGGTAGCCAAAAGGACCATGCATGAGAAACAGATTTTAAACTTTTTTAGGCTTTAAAATAATAAATTCGGATATCCTATATGCGTTGGGTTAACCCTTTACCCAACGTAGACGATATCAAAATTTATTATTTATTATTTTAATTACTATTTTTTAAAAATTAAAAAAAAACTTTCAACAAAACCAGATCATGTGACCACTCATTGGAACGAGCTCGTTCCAATGATGGGTCATATGATATGGTTTTGTTGAAATATTTTGAAAAATTTATTTCTTTCAACTGCTGAAATTGCAAATTCCGCGGGCGGATGCAGGCGATTCATTGGGTAAAGGGTTAAACTGAAACTCCGTGTGAGTCAATGTGTTAAATGAAATATGAGTCACACGATGAATTAATTCTGTTCAGACCTAACCTTATTTTCACAACCAACTAAGGATTGTTATTCCACTGTGAATCTTGCCCTTGAAATATTCATATTTCTCTTTAAAATTGAGAAGTATTTTGTTATTAGGTTATTATCCTGAATGCATTTGGTCTCCATCGTGATACTGAGATATCACACAATTATCTTTAGACATGCAAGGCGTGTGCTATTAGTTGAAAAAGACTAATTTACCCAGAAAATGAGCTTGGATAAATTCACTTAATAATGGCTCATTTTGTTTGACAATATGTTAGTGTTTTTAAAAAGCGGAAAACAACATGATTATTAATATCGTAATGGAGGATAAACTGTTTGAACTTGAAAAATATTGACCACTTTTAGCACATGTAAATATGAGAACAAAGCTGTCTCAAGATTAACCCCATGAATGTTGATATGAAAATGTCATGCAGCAAAATTTTCCATTGAATCCACTAGGAATTTACACACATCAATATTATTTAACTGAGATCAATGAACTCTGTCAATCCTTCAGCAAACACAAAAGTAAGACGACACTTGCAAAACAAAATTTTTGAATAAGGCCTAAAAAAAAAAAATCTATTTCTCAGGCCCTCCCACATGGTCCTTTTGGCTGCCACATGCTCTCTTTTTATAACCAATTTAAACTTAAAAAAAATAAAAATTAAATGGTTTATATCTGATATTTTACCGAAGTTAAAAAAAAATTGATGAATTTGTCCCTTGAGTGCAAGAAGGCTTTGCAATGCTTTAGCATTGCAAAGCCTTCTTGCACTCAAGGGATGAAAGACACCACCACCCATGCTATTCTGTAGATTATGAGACCTAAAACTTGAACCAAGAACATGAACTTTTGATGGCAAAAAAGTAATTACTGAAATAAAAAATAAAATAAAAAACTGCTCGCCCGCATGCAATTTCACAAATAATGGCCTGAGAAACAGATCTACTTTGTGTGGCCTAACTCAATTTTTTCTTTTTTGTACGTTGAAAACATACAGTACAAGTCAAAATAAGTTGTAGAAAAACCACAATAAACTAAGCATACTGCTGCTCCTGCACTGATAAGATCAGAATCTGACATCAGTGAGAGCTTTCCAGAAAATGATGCTAGCTTCTGGTGTTATCAATGTAGGAAGAGAAAGATACATAGTTTATAGTGGTTATCCTGCAACTTATTTTGAAAGCTAACAGAATTTGTGTGAATATTACCTATTTTGACCTGTACTGTATGTAGCTTACGCAACCTTATTGAAACGGATACAGTGAGCTTGTTCCAATGAGGGTCATATGCCATGTTTTAGAGAAACAAAATGAAACAAGTAGAATGTTACTAAGGTAACACATGCCCCCCCTCCCCCCCTGTTGTGACTTTCATTTTGCAGATGTGGCAGAAACAATTATACACGACACACCTTCTGACTGTCCTTAACATTTGTAAAAAGTTTAACAATTGTACTACGATTAGTTTCCGAGTTATAGCTGAGACACGAATATTGACTGATTTTTAGTGTGACCTTGAAATGTGACCTTGAAGGTACGAACTCGGCTATGGTGTGTGACACATCATCCCATGGTCCTTTATAATTGTGTGAAGTTTGATGACTGTAGCCCTAATAGTTTTGGAGTTATGCTTGAGACACGATTTGTGACCCTGAACATATGCAGGTAAATTGTGACCTTTACATTGCAGATGCGGCAGAAACTATTATACATGACACACCTTCTGACTGTCCTTAACATTTGTAAAAAGTTTAACAATTGTACTATGATTCGTTTCTGAGTTATGGCTGAGACACGAATATTGACTGATTTTTAGTGTGACCTTGAAATGTGACCTTGAAGGTACGAACTCGGCTATGGTGTGTGACACATCATCCCATTGTCCTTTATAATTTTGTGAAGTTTGATGACTGTAGCCCTAATAGTTTGGGAGTTATGCTTGAGACACGATTTGTGACCCTGAACATATGAAGGTCAATTGTGACCTTTACATTGCAGATGCGGCAGAAACTATTATACACGACACACCTGCTGACTATCCTTAACATTTGTAAAAAGTTTAACAATTGTACTATGATTCGTTTCTGAGTTATGGCTGAGACACGAATATTGACCGATTTTTAGTGTGACCTTGAAATGTGACCTTGAAGGTACAAACTCGGCTATGGTGCGTGACACATCATCCCATGGTCCTTTATAATTGTGTGAAGTATGATGACTGTAGCCCTAATGGTTTTGGAGTTATGCTTGAGACACCATTTGTGACCCTGAACATATGAAGGTCAATTGTGACCTTTACATTGCAGATGCGGCAGAAACTATTATACATGACACACCTTCTGACTGTCCTTAACATTTGTAAAAAGTTTAACAATTGTACTATGATTAGTTTCTGAGTTATGACTGAGACACGAATATTGACCGATTTTTAGTGTGACCTTGAAATGTGACCTTGAAGGTACGAACTCGGCTATGGTGTGTGACACATCATCCCATGGTCCTTTATAATTGTGTGAAGTTTGATATGACTGTAGCCCGAATAGTTTTGGAGTTATGCTTGAGACACGATTTGTGACCCTGAACATATGAAGGTCAATTGTGACCTTCACATTGCAGATGCGGCAGAAACTATTATACGCGACACACCTTCTGACTGTCCTTAACATTTGTAAAAAAAGTTTAACAATTGTACTATGATTCGTTTCTGAGTTATGGCAGAGGCACGAATATTGACTGATTTTTAGTGTGACCTTGAAATGTGACCTTGACCTTGAAGGTACGAACCCGGCTATGGTGTTTGACACATCCTCCCATGGTCCTTTATAATTGTGTGAAGTTTGATGACTGTGGCCCTAACAGTTTTTGAGTTATTGGCTCGGTCACACACACACACAGACACACACACACTTCAATCACTATATGCCACCCGACTTAAGTCGGGGAGCATAAAAATAATTAAAATTGAATGGTGAATTTTTTTAATAGAGCTAGCCGGTTAAACACTGAATTGTTTAAATTCCTAGTTGCATTGTAGGAAAAAAAGTGCGGATTGAAATTTCAACATTTCGACATCATATTGAAATAGTCACTTAATCACATACTAGCTAATATAATAATCCTGTAAATAGCCTATAATTTAAAGCAACAAACATTTTACCACACTACAACTTTGACATGTTCATTGCATGTCACATACATTACAGAGGAAATAAACCCCTATTAACTTAATAAAAATATATTGTAATATATTGAACTATTATCTTGACAACCCCAACAATCCCCAGCAATGCAGACCTCCTGAGACTCAGCACTAAAACAGGCCTTTTCTTTATCATTACTTGCTCAGACCTCACCCTCATACACAAAGACTTATACTCCAATTAACACCAAGAAAAATGGCTGAAAGTTTACAAACTACAATGCCTCAAACATCTGAAAACAATTAGTCTACAGCCCCCCCCCCCCCCCCCACCACCACCCCTCTCCCCTCCGACGGAGATTTTTAGTCAGTCCGTCGGAGAGTCTCGAAAACCCAACTTCATGAGAAATTTTCGACAATTGAATGTAGATATCTCGTCTTGTCAGTCTCGTACCCGTGCAGCACTGGAACTTTGATAGAGAATAGTGATTCTCACGAAATTCCTTAATGTCGTTCGTCAAACTGGCTTTATAGATGAAATATTTCCCGACCTTATTATAATATGTTTACTTTAGCCCTTTACCTAAGGTAACGGCCAAAACCAGCAAGTGCTATTCTCAAACATCGCCAATTAATTTTCATTATTTTTTGTCTCAAAAACAAAGGTTATGACCCCTCGTTGGAACTAGCTCGTCGAGCTCTTTCCAATGAGGGGTCATAACCCATGTTTTTGAGACAAAAAATGAAAAAAATTAGTTATTCAAGAATTATTTTTGCAAGTGTCGTCTGCTTTTCAGGTTAGGTAAAGGGTTAAATAATCAACAAACATACTCAATTTGCTTCTATTTTGGTTCTCCAATTTACCAATTTTCACTCATATTCCGTCGTTTGGGAGGTCAAATGTAATAGCCCCCCCTGTCAGAGAGGTCAGCCCCCCCCCCCCCCTGTCGAGAAATCCCTGGCGCCACCCCTGAGAATACATAGCACAACAAAAAATGAGCCCTGATCAGAGATTGATTAAAATGGAAACTCTGATATAATTCTCAAATAATTTGATGTTCCACACAGAAAGTTAATAAATATCTCATTGGGATCCAGTGACTTTGAATCTCTGCAACTGTATATTAAAGTGACTTGGGTAAAGGTTAATTTGGTTCCAGTGATCTCAACCCCACTCAGAACCTTCATGTATAATGAGTGAATTTCTATGCCTTTACTTTAATCCATGGACTTCCTGAAAATCGGCTGTATTTGATGGCATCAGACCCACTGAAGCAACCATGTATGGTCACTTCAGTAGGTCTAGTTGCCCCAATCTCAATGTCCCCAAATTCAGTCAGTGAAAAGACTTGTTCAAAATTATATGATTTCTGTGAATGACAAAAACAGGGGAAGAAATTATACTTTTCCCATCAAGGTCATTCTTCAGAAATACTGTAGTTGTAAAATATCACATTTTGAATTTGTTTCCAATTTACACTAAAAATCTGACATTTCCCCGCTGATCTGGGGAGCATGACAAGAATTCATGCTACGCATGTGTTTCAACTTTTCATTTTGTCTACACCAGGTACCATTTGTTGGTATCATAAATAAAGAACAGGGAGAAAAATAACAATATTTTCAAAACACAACATAGCTGAGCAACTGAAAATATATGGTTCTAATTGAATTGATGGATGAATGTTTTGATAAATTTGGAAAGAACCACAACAACAACAAATAAATCAAATACAACTGTTGTCAGAAATAAGTCATTAATTATCAATAATTCTTAGCATGAAGAATAATTTACTAAACACTTTGGTCTTGGAAGCAATTTTTTCTGCACAGTATAAAAATACCTGGTTACCCTTCTAAAGCTAAAAGTCTGGCTCATGCTAACATAATATAGACATGGGAGGCATGGAAAACAGAGGGTCATGCCCCTCCCCCCCCCCCCCCCCCCCCCCCCCCCCCAACACTGTCACAATGATAGTGGCATGTGAAAAGTCAACACTTTGCAAACTGAAGTCAAAATATTGAAATTTCAAACTGAAATTGTTTCCATTAGGCAACTAGGATTTTAATCAATTCAACCTTGTTTGACGGAGCTTGCTCTGTCAAACACGACTGAATTGGTTAAATCCACTGTTGCTTATGGGAAAAGTTGCAGTTGAAATTGGGTATTTTGACATCAGCAGTGCGGGAAATGAACAAAATTGACAGGTGAAGTTTTAAGCTCCGGTGAAATCAGAGACAAGAGTAAATTGCACCCGTAAAATGTTAGTATATGAATTTTTGAGGGAATACTGTCACCAAACACCTGAAACCTTAACCCTTTGAAACCGAGCGGCTGCTTGTCCAGCCAGGAACATAATACATCAGAACGTCATTAAATAGGATGGCTGTTCAGTAAATGTGTGGGGTTGACCAAACAGTATTTTCAACGTGCAGCCCGAGGCTGCACGTTGAAAATATTGATTGGTCTACCCCAAATAATGAATATGGACTCTTCTAATTGCTGCCTTTGAACTGGCATGGCAGATACCACTAGTGTTCAAAGGGTTAAATGTATAAGGAATTGCTGAATTATGAGAGTGACTTGCCATTAGCCACAGTGTGCAGCTTTCTCAGAGTATATTAGTGCTCCACATTATTTTTCAACGGGTGCATTTTTTAGCACCCCGAAATCAAGGGTGCTGATGGGAGCAATTGCACTCGCACCTGTCTCATTTCCAGGACAGCATCAGAATGAAAAATTAAATCTATCTTAACTCTTTTTAGGGGTTGGGTGGGGGGATGTAGGGGGCAGAGGGTTGCCTCATGTCATACAGTTTTATCGGTGGAGAAATCTGGAGTACCTGAAGAGAAGCACCAAGCAGCGGCAAGCAAGTGTCAGACTCTCAAAGTACTAACTCCACGCAAACAGGGTTAGCACTGGCTGAAGAAATGTACACCATAGTATACCTCAGTGCACACTGCCACCATACCCCCATGTGGGCAATAGGGTTCTTGCCCAAGAACACAATGCAGTTTCTCCTGGCAGGGATCAAATCATGGACCTTTCGGTTTGAAAGTCCAATGCTGTAACCATTGAGCCAACGCACTCCCTGTTTTAACTCCTAACCTGTTGTGTTTTTATGAAAGCATTTTTAATCAAATCCAGATTTGATGAAAAATTCATTGAAATTTAATCCAAGACATCAGTGATCAAAAAATTAATTCTGTGTGGAGAGAAAAAAATTAATTATTTATTTTATTTATTTATTTATTGATGTTTAAGGTCACATATTTATGCACAATGGCTAATCATGACCATGACAGTTTTACGGGTGGAGGAAGCCAGAGTACCCGGAGAGAACCACTGAGCAACGACGAGCAGCTGCCAGCTCCCCAACATCGTAACTCCGCACTGCAGCACAGGCAGGGTTAGATTGGTTGAAGACATGCGTACCGTCGACGTGCAGTACGCCTTAGTACACGGTGTCATCGTGCCCCCACGCAAGCAATGGGGATGAAGTGTCTTGTCCAAGGACACAACGCGGTTGCCGCAGGTGGGATTCAAACCGAGGACCTCTCGGCTTGCAGCCTGCACCTCTACCTACTGAGCCACCGCGCTCCCCCCAAAAAATTAATTAAAAGAACCTAAATTATACCTATTCTAGTGACAATAGATGTACTATCTTGGGCAGGAATATATCCGCTGCAGCAGGCAAGGAGTAAAACCACTAGTTGGATATTGCAGGAATAATATTCTAATATGGGTAAAATAAAGGTATTATCAGAATGTAGAAAATTCATTTCAGCTTTATAAAATTTTAGAAAAAAATTACCCAGGGTGAGAACCAACCTTGATGTGGCTGTGATTCAAAATTGTAGGCTTCACTGAACGATGAAACTCTTGGATATTTGAAATTTCCAAGTAAAATTCTACTTTCAACCCTTTGCACTCTGATGTCAAAATATCAAAGTTTTCAGCAGCAAATTTTACCCACAAAGCAACTGAGAATTTAAATAAATTATATCTTGTTTGACAGAGCTCATTGAGCTCTGTCAAACAAGATATAATTTGTTAAATTTTTCATAACGCATGTACACCATGGAGTCGGTGACGAAAAATTTGAAATACTACCAGAGTGCTAGGTGTTAAAGCCCTCAAATGTAGGTTAATAACATCCCCCAAACCATCTCAAAAACCACGATAGGGATCCATTTGACACCATGCATATTTTTTTTCCAGGGGAGCATGCTAAGGGCCCCAAGCTTATTTACCCATTTCCCTTCAGCTGTTCCCTCCCCAACTCCCACAAAACAAAATTTTGAGATTTATTTACTGATTGGTTTTTAAGGTCACATATTTCAGAACAACGGCTAGTCATGACTGCAACATGGATATCAAGTCAAATCCAGTCAATTGTTTATACCCATTCTGCCCATTTTACATCACTTCAACCCCAAGCATTGGTGACCGGGTCGTAGTTTACCAGTAAAGTGGACCTTGTTTACCTCAACAAACAAGCACTGCATCACTTCCCAGAAATTTCTTGATCTGTGCATGATTAACAAATAGGAGTAGTCATTATACAATGATTTTCTTGATGCTCAACTTTATAGAATTTTTCATAATTATGAAATCAAGTCATGGCTGCTTTTTCTGTGGTTTGACACCAATCTGCAGTCATAGCAACATCTATGGGCAGCCATGGCTGGACTACAATTTATTGCTAAGAATTCACAAAATTACATTTTTGGCATCGTTTGTTTATTGGTGATTTACTAGGGTTGGGAGGTTTTGATATTTCTGATTCATTTTCCTTTCGGGTTCAGGAAAAAACCTCGGTTTCGGTTCGATTTTTCTGTATGTTAAGAACATATTATAAATAACACTTCAGGCTCTTTTACTTGGAAAAAATATGCAATAGTTTTTACGACATCGCTCACCACAAAAAAGCCTTCTCTGTAAGTATCTGGTTCATGCTACCTTCCAGGCCAGAAAATAAGCAGTCTGACATTCGCAGAATGAGGTCCCCAGAGGGTGAATTTGATGATGCTATCCCATACAGTGGGCCAAATTATTCTCTGGGTACCTCCTTCTGTTCAGTTTTGAGACTCTGGTTCTGACTGAGGTGCACAGAGGGTAAATTTAGTGATGCTACCCTGCTGTGCAGGGTAGCATCACTAAATTCACCCTCTGGGGACCTCATTTTTCAGATGTCAGTCTGCTTATTTTCTGGCTTGCTACCTTCCCTTTGATCACTCTTAGAGGTCCTAGGAGACCAGTTACCAAGCCTAATCAACCAGAAAACATAAACTGGGGTAACAAATGACTAAAATTCAACTATCTATGTTGGGTTCTCATTGTCACATTTTCTTTATTCTTGACTCGTCCACCAGATGAGTCAATAAGGAGAAAATGTGGCAAAGAGAATGCAACGTATTCGCCCCCTTTGCTGGAAACACTTACAGTTAAAACTAGAGGTACTGTGAGCAAACTCACAAAGTGATACCCCCCGCACCTGAAATGTATAAGTTAGATTATCTACCCTTGGAAATGTCAGAACGGAATTATATTGCTTCATGCACATCTTCATATGGAGTTCTTCCATTGTGTAAAGTTTCATGAAAATTCTTCAAATGGTTTAGGAGGAGTTGCGCTTACAAGGATGGACAGACGGTATAAGTTAGATTATCTCCCCTTGGAAATATCAGAACGGAATTATATTGCTTCATGCACATCTTCATATGGAGTTCTTCCATTGCGTAAAGTTTCATGAAAATTCTTCAAACGGTTTAGGAGGAGTTGCGCTTACAAGGATGGTCAGACAGACAGATTATCTCCCCTTGGAAATGTCAGAGCGGAATTATATTGCTTCATGCACATTCCCATATGGAGTTCTTCCATTGTGTAAAGTTTCATGAAAATTCTTCAAACGGTTTAGGAGGAGTTGCGCTTACGATGGATGGACAAATGGACAGACGGATAGACGGACGGACAGGGTGATTCCTATATACCCCCCCCCCCCCCCCCCCAAACTTTGTTTGCGGGGGGTATAACTAGAAGTCCTGTCATGAAATGCGCACAAATAGCACGTCGACCTGCGCGTTAATCTACATGTAACGACCATAGTAAGGCTATCAAATTATATACATATGGTCTGTGCACAAGCAATGTTTCAGGGTAACCCGGAGATCCATTAGCAGAAACATTGCATGTGCTTGCTATGAGTAACCAGGAGAACCTGCTGTGCTTTGGATGCCATTCGATATGGAAATTGCGTGCAATTCTTACACGCAATTAAGCCTAGATAAGCGCACAGTTCATGGCAGGACTTCTAGTTTTAACTGTAGTGATGAGTGTCCAAAGAGGTCACCAGTCCTGTTCACTCCCAGTAAGATGGTCTGATAAGATTATGCAAAAACACAGTAAATCCGTTCGGCCAGATTTTGCTGGATCTTGAAGTTCGGTTTTCTGGTTTGCCACAAAAAATGGAACAAAACTGGAAAACCACCAAAACGCCTAACTCTTGGCTTGCCTAATGGAAAATATTTGCGGTTTGAAATTTCGGTATTTTGACATCAGCAATGTGCAGTTTGCCTTAGTACACAGTGCCACTATACCCCCAATGTGGGCAATCAGTATTAAGTGGTTAACCCAAAGACACATCACAGAACACTGGCACAGAACCATCAACCTTTTGGTTTGAAGTCTTACCAATGAGCGATCACATTCCCAATTTGGGGTAATTCAACTGTATTGCCGAATTCATAACTAAAAGTTCAGTCACATACCTGTAGACCACATAGTTTGTCCAAGTCACAGAATAATTGTTTTGTTATAATTTTCGGAGAATGCAGGTTGGCACAATCCAATAAATTTGAACAAAACACTTATATAATTTTTTTTTTCTATAGTGCTAAGAAAATAGGCTAGTGAAACAAGGGTAATGATGCTAAAATGGTTCTCAACATTTTTTAACCCTTTACCCAACATAACGGCCAAAACTGGCCAGCGCTGTTCTAAAAAAATCACCAATTAATTTTCATTATTTTTTCATTTTTTGTCTCAAAAACACAGGTTATGACCCCTCATTGGAACGAGCTCGACGAGCTCGTTCCAATGAGGGGTCAAAACCTATGCTTTTGAGTCAAAAAATGAAAAAAATTAATTATTCAAGAATTTATTTTGCAAGTGTCGTCTGCCATTGTAAAGGGTTAATAGAGCAATGACTTCTAGCACTCAACCAATGACCTTCAGCATGTATGACTTTATCATGACCACAACAAAAGTTTTTTGATACAGTTAACCCTTATTTATTTATTTATTGGTGTTTAAGGTCACATACTTATGCACAATGGCTAACCGTGACCGTGACAGTTTTACGGGTGGAGGAAGCCGGAGTACCCGGAGAGAACCACTGAGCAATGACGAGCAGCTGTCAGCTCTCCAACATCGTAACTCAGAACTCTGCACCGCAGCACAGGCAGGGTTAGATTGGTTGAAGACATGCGCACCATCGACGTGCAGTACGCCTCAGTACACAGCGTCATCGTGCCCCTATGTAGGCAATCGGGGTGAAGTGTCTTGCCCAAGGACACAACACGGTTGCCGCAGGTGGGATTCGAACTGAGGACCTCTCGGCTTGCAGCCTGCACCTCTACCAACTGAGCCACTGCGCCCCCAGTTAACCCTTAAGGGCCTAAGTATTTTGATACAGTTAACACTTAAGGGCCAAAGTATTTTGATACGGTTAATCCTTAAGGGCCTAATTCCAACTTTCATCACTTTTAATGCAACAGAACAGGTGCCCCAACATGCAGTCTCAGGGTTAACTCACAAGGTAAATTCTAAATTTTTTGGCAGTTGTTTTTTGGCAAGTCTTGGCTGCCTATATAGGCAGCAAAGACCTGCCTAAAACAACTGCGAAGCTACAGGAGTAGACTGTCAGAGTGTAGTGAAATATTTATAGAAATCTCTGGACCCTAAGGGTTAAGCAAGGTTAAGCAATCATGTATATTTATGCTGCTTATAGGCAGCCAAGACCTGCCTAAATCAACTGCAAAGCTACAGGAGTGGACTGTCAGAGTGTAGTGAAATATTTATAGAAATCTCTTGACCCAAGGGTTAACCAATCACGTATATTTATGCTGCCTATAAGCAGCCAAGACCTGCCTACATCAACTGCAAAGCTACAGGAGTGGACTGTCAGAGTGTAGTGAAATATTTATAGAAATCTCTTGACCCAAGGGTTAAGCAATCATGTATATTTATGCTGCCTATAGGCAGCCAAGACCTGCCAAAATCAACTGCAAAGCTACAGGAGTAGACTGTCAGAGTGTAGTGAAATATTTATAGAAATCTCTTGACCCAAGGGTTAAACAATCATGTATATTTATGCTGCCTATAGGCAACCAAGACCTGCCTAAAACATCTGCAAAGCTACAGGAGTGGATTGTCAAGTGTAGTGAAATATTTATAGAAATCTCTTGACCCAAGGGTTAAGCAATCATGTATATTTATGCTGCCTATAGGCAACCAAGACCTGCCTAAAACAAGTGCAAAGCTACAGGAGTGGATTGTCAGAGTGTAGTGAAATATTTATAGAAATCTCTTGACCCAAGGGTTAAGCAATCATGTATATTTATGCTGCCTATATGCAACCAAGACCTGCCTAAATCAACTGCAAAGCTACATGAGTAGACTGTCAGAGTGAAGTGAAATATTTATAGAAATCTCTTGACCCAAGGGTTAACCAATCACGTATATGTATGCTGCCTATAAGCAGCCAAGACCTGTCTACATCAACTGCAAAGCTACAGGAGTGGACTGTCAGAGTGTAGTGAAATATTTATAGAAATCTCTTGACCGAAGGGTTAAGCAATCATGTATATTTATGCTGCCTATAGGCAGCCAAGACCTGCCAAAATCAACTGCAAAGCTACAGGAGTAGACTGTCAGAGTGTAGTGAAATATTTATAGAAATCTCTTGACCCAAGGGTTAAACAATCATGTATATTTATGCTGCCTATAGGCAACCAAGACCTGCCTAAAACAAGTGCAAAGCTACAGGAGTGGATTGTCAGAGTGTAGTGAAATATTTATAGAAATCTCTTGACCCAAGGGTTAAGCAATCATGTATATTTAGGCTGCCTATATGCAACCAAGACCTGCCTAAATCAACTGCAAAGCTACATGAGTAGACTGTCAGAGTGTAGTGAAATATTTATAGAAATCTCTTGACCCAAGGGTTAAGCAATCATGTATATTTATGCTGCCTATAGGCAGCCAAGACCTGCCTAAATCAACTGCAAAGCTACAGGAGTAAACTGTCAGAGTGTAGTGAAATATTTATAGAAATCTCTTGACCCAAGGGTTAAGCAATCATGTATATTTATGCTGCCTATAGGCAACCAAGACCTGCCTAAATCAACTGCAAAGCTACAGGAGTAGACTGTCAGAGTGTAGTGAAATATTTATAGAAATCTCTTGACCCAAGGGTTAAACAATCATGTATATTTATGCTGCCTATAGGCAGCCAAGACCTGCCTAAAACAAGTGCAAAGCTACAGGAGTGGATTGTCAGAGTGTTGTGAAATATTTATAGAAATCTCTTGACCCAAGGGTTAAGCAATCATGTATATTTATGCTGCCTATAGGCAACCAAGACCTGCCTAAAACAAGTGCAAAGCTACAGGAGTAGACTGTCAGAGTGTAGTGAAATATTTATAGTTACCAATTTCACCAGTAAAACATAAAAGTTTTTTACCACTGAAAACGTGTATCAGAGTTCTTACAAAGACCTTCCCCCCACCTCCCTTCTGCAGATTAGGAATGTGATTCATAAAAGGAAATGGAGAATAGCCTCTTACTTGCCACATTATTCTCCATCTTTGATGGACTACAAATAAAAGAATCCACTTGTCACATCAGAGGGATGGGATATAATTTTTCAAATCTGATTCCATTGTTTCTATTGATTTTGGCTCAGTGTGTGTATTAACAGCCTATTCAAGCTTAGCACTCAGGTTAATGAGATCACATTATCTCCTGTTCAATAGATTCTGCAATACACCAGCTACAAGCTGGAGTTTGATTAATATCACAGAAAAATGACTGTGTAAACAACTCAACACTGTCACATATGTATATGTTTATTTCAGTTTTTCTGATCAAATCAAATCGTTTATTTAAGGTTCGATTTCAAAACAAATTCAAATCGATTTGGACATTCAGTTGGTAGGGATCGCGATGGCTCAGTGGTGACGGCATTGGACTTCAAACCTAAAGGTCTATGGTTCGATCCCTGCCATGGGTAACTGCATTGGGTCACTTCATCCTGCTTGCCCACGTGGGGCATGGTGGCACTGTGTACTAAGGCTTACCATACCCCCAGTCTATAGTGCACTTGTCTTCAACAAATGCAACCCTGCTTGTGTGGTGTTAGTACATTGGGGAGTCTGACAGTTGCTCACTGCTCCTTGGTGGTTCTCTCAGGCTACTTCGGCTTCCTCCACCCATAAAACACTCCAACATAAGGTGATCCTGACTGTCAAAAGAGCCATTAAACCCCAATAATAAAAAAAAATTTCAGTCAGTATACATGGTGACTGCATGGATCACATTTGACATGTCTATCACATTCCAACCCTTTCAAATTCACGCATTGTTAAGTCATCTGTACAACTGATACACGCACATGCATTCTGCCATAACGTCTGCTCAGTTGCCTCTAATGATTTTTAAAATAATAATCACCCGACAGCTCTGACTGGCCAGCTAACCATAATATTTTAGATATTGAAATAACTGGGGAGAAACAATGACCACATATAATGATATTCAGAAAAAAAGGACATAAGTTTCTGTGATCATCATCGAGATATTCAATTTCAGTATTTGGTGGTCAGGTATTCGAAAATCAAATTGAATCAGACAAACGATTCGAAACTTGAATAAAATTGAAAGAATCACATTCCCCTACTGTTAACCCTTTACCCAATGAATCGCCCAGCATCCGCCCGCGTAATATGCAAATTCAGCAGTTGAAAAAATATTATTTTTTAAAAAATTTCAAGAAAACCATATCATGTGACCCCCTCGTTGGAACGAGCTCGTTCCAACGAGGGGTCACATGATATGATTTTCTTGAAATTTTTTGAAAAATTTGAAAAAATGATATTTAACTGGTAAAGTGCTAAATTATTTTTGACCATCAAATCTTGTACACATGTCTTTGCCTTGTTACAATTTATGGGAGAGTGCCTATGGGCACTCTCCCACAAATTGTAACAAGGCAAACACTTTCAGACCAAATAATATCACTTCAAAGATAATACAAAGCACATGCACTGAATATGAGCCTTCAAGCTGTGGTACCTCCACTTCAGAATAAAGCCCTAATATGGGCTTCCAGCACTCTACCAGTTAAAATAATAAATTTTGATATGGTCTGCATTGGATAAAGGGTTAATAACACCTGCAATATTTTTATAACTAGTAGAGTTCTAGAAGACCATATTTGGACTTTATTCTGAAGTCCAGGTACCAAAACTTAAGACTTCATATTTTGTGGATATTCTTCAAATTATCTTTGAACTGAAATTACTTAGTCAGTATGGATTTGCCTTGTTACAATTTATGGGACATTGCCTTAAGCACTCTCCCATAAATATTAATAAGGCAAAAGGACGTCAGAAAAGTTTGGTGACCAAAATAATTTAGCACTTGCCATTTAATAAGTAAAAATCATTCCAAAACACATCATTAAATATTCCTACTGGATGAGCTGAATGAGCTTATTGTAGCCCTCTGATTTTTTGCTTATTTATAGGGGTTTAACAACACTTTTGCTTATTTATAGGGGTTTAACAACACTTTTGCTTATTTATAGGGGTTTAAGAACACTTTTGCTTATTTATAGGGGTTTAACAACACTTTTTCTTATTTATAGGGGTTTAACAACACTTTTGCTTATTTATAGGGGTTTAACAACACTTTTGCTTATTTATAGGGGTTTAACAACACTTTTGCTTATTTAGAGGGGTTTAACAACACTTTTGCTTATTTATAGGGGCTTAACAACACTTTTGCTTATTTATAGGGGTTTAACAACACTTTTGACAACCAGAGTCACATCATGTCGGACAGTTTTATGCATGGGGGAAGCCAGAGTACTTGGAGAGAACCACTGAGTAGCAGCAGGCAACTGTCAGACTCCCCAACTGCAGTACGCCTTAGTATGCAATGTCACCATGCCCCCACATGCAGTACGCCTTAGTATGCAATGTCACCATGCCCCCACGTGCAGTATGCCTTAGTATGCAATGTCACCACGCCCCCACATGCATTACACCTTAGTATGCAATGTCACCGTGCCCCCAAGTGCAGTACGCATTAATATGCAATGTCACCATGCCCCCATGTGCAGTACGCCTTAGTATGCAAGGTCACTGTGCCCCCAGGTGCAGTACAGCTTAGTATGCAATGTCACTGTGCCCCCACGTGCAGTATGCCTTGGTATGCAATGTCACCACGCCCCTCAGGTGCAGTATGCCTTAGTATGCAATGTCACCACACCCACATGTGCAGTACGCCTTAGTATGCAATGTCACCATGCCCCCACGTGCAGTTTGCCTTAGTATGCAATGTCTCCATGGCCCCATGTGCAGTATGCATTAGTATGCAATGTCACTGTGCCCCCGCGTGCAGTAGTCTTAGTATGCAATGTCACTGTGCCCCTCCGTGCAGTACACCTTAGTATGTAATGTCACCATGCCCCCACATGCAGTACGCCTTAGTATGCAATGTCACTGCACCATGTGCAGTATGCCTGAGTATGCAATGTCACTGTGCCACCACATGCAGTATGCCTTAGTATACAATGTCACCATGCCCCCATGTGCAGTACGCCTTAGTATGCAATGTCACTGCATCCCCATGTGCAGTACGCCTTAGTATGCAATGTCACCGTGCCCCCATGTGCAGTACAGCTTTGTGTGCAATGTCACCGTGCCCCCACATGCAGTATGCCTTAGTATGCAATGTCACCGTACCCCACATGCAGTACTCCTTAGTATGCAATGTCACTGTGCCCCCATGTGCATTACATCTTAGTATGCAATGTCACTGCTACCCCATGTGCAGTATGCCTGAGTATGCAATGTCACCATGCCCCCACATGCAGTACGCCTTAGTATGCAATGTCACCATGCCCCCATGTGCAGTACGCCTTAGTATGCAATATCACTGTGCCCACACGTGCAGTACACCTTAGTATGCAATGTCACTGTTCCCCCACATCCAGTACGCCTTAGTATGCAATGTCACCATGCCTCCATGTGCAGTACACCTTAGTATGCAATGTCACTGCGCCCCCACATGCAGTACGCCTTAGTATGCAATGTCACCATGACCCCATGTGCAGTACGCCTTAGTATGCAATGTCACCGCATCCCCACATGCAGTATGCCTTAGTATGCAATGTCACCGTGCCCCCACGTGCAGTACACCTTAGTATGCAATGTCACTGTGCCCCCACCTGCAATCCGCCTTAGTATGCAATGTCAACGTGCCCCCCACATGCAGTACGCCTTAGTGTGCAATGTCACCGTGCCCCCACATGCAGTACATCTTAGTATGCAATGTCACAATGCCCTCACAAGGACAATGGAGGGTGAAGTGTTAATGATTTGTTATAATCTTGTCTTTATACCATTTCGAGCTGATGAAAAATCATAATTATCTTTGGAGAGTATTCGCTCTACTCACTGTATCTCAGGAGGGTCTAATGATTTTAACTAACTTACCTAACTTTACCTGATGTATCATTCACATTTATATTGATCAACTGACAGAAAAACAAATTTCATTAACCCTTTACCCAACGCAGACAATATCAAAATTTATTATTTTAATTACTATTTTTTAAAATTAAAAAAAAAAATTCAACAAAAACATATCATGTGAACCCTCATTGGAACGAGCTCGATGAGCTCGTTCCAATGAGGGGTCACATGATATGGTTTGTTGAAATATTTTGAAAAACTGATTTCTTTCAACTGCTGAATTTGCAAATTTTGTGGGTGGACACAAGCAATTCGTTAGGTGAAGGGTTAAAACCCTATCATGTGACACCTCAATGGAACGACCTCATTCCAATGATTGGTCACGTGATAAGGTTTCATTGAAATTTTGTGAAAAATTTGAAATAAAAATGATTAAAATAATAAATTTTGATATTGTGTGCATTGGGTGAAATTTATTTATTTATTTATTTATTTATTTATTTATTTATTTGTATTTAAAGGTACTCTCCCATAAACTGTAGCAAGGCGATGATGTGAGAACAAATTTTCACAACCAAAAATAAATTAACACCCAACGAGTTAAGCTTTGCATTTGGCATCTTCTTGCTTTCAAGGGATGAAATTGAAATGAAAAAAAAATGTTTTTGATGGATGAAGAGACCATTTTCATTTTTAGCTCACCTGACTGAAAGTCAGGGTAAACTCTCCTGATCACACTCAGTCTGTTGAAAAGGTGATGCTTGAGTCTCCACTTCCCAAAACACTGGAAAGATTCCAATTATATTTCATGTGAGTGATGTTTGAGGTGGGCCATTTCAATTTTGTTGAAATCACTATGCTGCTCCACCTCCATATAGGTTCTCCTCCTCCCCCTCCCCCTCGGCTATATTATTCATAAGGCTAACTAGGCTGAAGCCTAGAGGCCCGCAGGGACAGGGGGCCACCAAATTTTTTTTTTGCTGAGGCACTGTTACCAGCGCCTTAGGGCTCCAATAGTTAAAGGCACTTAGCACTCTGCGCCGTAGCGATACATGTACATATGTATTTATCCACATATATACTCTCATAAGTATACTATATACATATATTTATATACAGTACATTATTTTACTGCTTATTTAAATAATATGACAAGTTGTGAGTAGAATTCTTCAGGAGACCCGCAAAATGGATATAGGGCTATGTACTGCGGCATAGTGCCTACCGTACCAGGGGAGAAAAACTGAAGTGCCAAAGTACCTAAAAGCCTAGGGGCCTGGCCATGGGTTAATACGGCACTGTCTCCCCCCATAAATTGTAACAAGGCACATTCAAAACCAACTTTTGATGATCAAAACTAATTTATTAGCCTAACAGTTAACCCTTTACCCAATACATGCAATATCAAAATTCCTTATTCCAATTATTAAAAAAAAAAAAAATTCCAAAATTTTCAACAAAACCATAACACGTGCCCCCTCATTGGAGCTTGATGAGCTCATTCCAAAGAGTGACATGATATGGCTTGGTGAAATTTTTTACTTTCTCCACTACTGAATTTGTAAATTATGCGGACAGATGTGGCTGAGGATGAAGGGTTAGAATTCTTTTTAATTGGGGTTTAATGACACTTTTAACCCTTATCCAATGAATCGGCAATAATTGCCAGCGTAATATGTAAATTCAGCAGCTGATAAAATATTATTTTTCAAAAAATTTCAACAAAACCATGTCATGTGACCCCCCCCCCCCCCCCCCCCCCCCCCCACACTCTTTGGAACGAGCAACGAGGGGTCACATGATATAATTTTGTTGAATTTTTTTGAAAAATTAAATTAAAAAAGATGATAGCACAAATATTAATAAAAGGCCACCAGGCCACACGTACCCCGAAAAAAAGTGAGTAATTCGCAGTATTTGAAAAATACTGAATTTTTCAGTCGAAAAATGGACATAACTCTGGCAAATGAAAGTGTCAATGACACTGTAGCTCAACTTGTCAAGACAAAGACATGTACATGTATAGTATGTGACACAGCAATGACAAACATCTAGGTAATGACCTGATAACAAAGGTACATATAAAGTATTGTAACGGTCTGTACATAAATACTGAGCGTTGCCTGTAACAAATGTATAGGTAAAGTATTGTAAAGGTGGGTGACAGTCAGATGCTAAACTAGAAAAAATCTTTGAGTCCCAGAGTGGGTCTGACTGAACCCCAAAATATTTGTTCTCATAGCACAGTGATAACAAAGGCACCCCAAAACACGCTCATTCCTGTCCCAAGGTGAAAACAAAGGTACCCAAGAAGTTTCGTGAAGATCAGTTCACAAATATGAGCTGTATAGAAGTTGTGACAAAAAACTGATTGGACCTAATTTTGGTACAAAATGGCCACTGGCAGGCATCTTGAATTTTGGACCGCGCCCAGAAACACTTGTTCTCGTCCCAAGGTGATAACAAAGGTACCCAAGAAGTTTTGTGAAGATCAGTTCATAAATACAGCTTCTAGCCCGAGCCGTATTGACATGTGCACTTACACAGTATAAGTAGCACTGAATAAATCAAAGTTCATCTAATTTGCATAATTTCTGCACGAGAAAAAAACCTGTGCTATATGTGATGTATTCCATGTTACTAAACATTCATACAAAAATTTATTCAAATCAGAACTTTCATACAGAAGTTCTGTACAAAAGACTAATTGCACTAATTTTGGTACAAAATGGCTGCTGGTGGCCATCTTGAATTTCGGACCACACCCAAAAACACTCGTTCTCATCCCACGGTAATAACAAAGGTACCCAAGAAGTTTCGTAAAGATCGGTTCATAAATACGGCATCTAGCCTGAGCCGTATAGAAGTTGTGTACAAAAAACTGATTAGACATAATTTCGATACAAAATGGCCACTGGCAACCATCTTGAATTTTGGACCGCACCCAGAAACACTCGTTCTCGTCCCAAGGTGATAACAAAGGTACCCAAGACGTTTCGTGAAGATAGGTTCATAAATACAGACTCTAGCCTGAGCCGTATTGACATGTGTACTTACTGTGTGTAAGTAGCACTGAAAAAATCAAAGTTCATCTAATTTGCATAATTTCTGCACGAGAAAAAAACCTGTATTATATGTTATGTATCCAATGGTACTAAACATTCACACAAAAAATTATTCAAATCAGCGCTTTCATATGGAAGTTCTGTGCAAAAATCTGATTGCACCAAATTTCGTACAAAATGGCTGCCATCGGCCATCTTGAATTTCGGACCGGACCCCAAAACACTCGTTCTCGTCCCACGGTGGTAACAAAGGTACCCAAGAAGTTTCGTAAAGATCGGTTCATAAATACGGCCTCTAGCCCGAGCCGTATTGGCATTTGCACTTACAGTGCTGAAAGTAACACCAAAAAACATCAAAGTTAGTCTAATTTGCATAATTTACGCACGAGAAAAAAACCCGTATTATATGTGATGTATCCCATGGTACTAAACATTCATACAAAAAATTATTCAAATCATAGCTTTCATATGGAAGTTCTGTACAAAAAAACAGATTTCTGCATCGTCGGTACAAAATGGCAGCTGGCAGCCATCTTGAATTTCGGACCGCACCTAAAAACACGCGTTCTCGTCCCACAGTCATAACAAAGGTACCCAAGAAGTTTCGTAAAGATCGGTTCATAAATACGACCTCTAGCCCGAGCCGTATCCAATTGTTGACGGACAGACGGACAAACGGACAGATGGCCAGATGGACAGACGGACGACGGGCCATGGCATAAGCTCAAATTTGGCTTTGCCAAACTTGAGCTGAAAATGTTGGACCAAACCCCAATTTGAACTTGACCTGTATTTTATGTTGAGACATCTACAAAGTAAATTGTATTTGATTTGGTCTACAACAACTAATGTTATCAGCGGGAAACCCCAATGAAAGTGTCAATGACTCTGTAGCTCAACTTGACAAACTTGAACTCGGTAAGTTATAAGTGAAATGGCAAAATTGAAGATCATTGGTACCAACTTTATTTGGTGAAGTTTCAACATAACAGCATTGTTTGTGCACAATGTTAAGAGTAATCCATGCATTTATAAATGTAAACTGTAAGACTGGCTAAAGGAAGAATGTTGATACACAAATGCAGTAAGTTCAGAGGTTATTGTAAATGGCAACTTTTTTCAGAGAAATGACTGTTAATCAATAGCTCTTATCTAAAGGTCTTGCCCAATGAGCACACCAAGTTCAAAAACAATCCTATGATAAATGTGGCCTGTAGGCCATGTCAAAGAATGTTGATGTACAAAAGCAATGAATTCAAAGGTTGTTGCTAACAGCAACAGTTTTTGATGGAAATGAAAAGAAAATCGATAGCTCCTATCTTTGTCACCCTGCATCAGCAAACAAAGTTTCAGAACAACCTGATAATAAATGCGCCCCCTGAGGCATGCCAAAGTAAAATGTTAAGGCACAAATGCACTAAGTTTGAAGGTCAATGCTTATGGCAATGGTTTTTTCTCTCTTTTTTATGGAAATTCATAAATATACCCTGCAGAGAGTGCATAAGGGATAAGTTGCTACACAAATGCAGTAAGTTCAAAGACTGCCCCGCTTTCCTGATATTCCAGAAACCTTGAATAATGTAGAATATTCTAGAATATTTCTCTTCTATTCAAGCTTAGTATTCCTGGTGTAGAATAATTCCAGGTTCCCACCAGGAATAAATAAGAATAATCACGAATTCAGACATATATTGAATTTTTAATATTAAAATCCATTAAAAATGATGAAAATGATTTTCTTTTATAGTTTATCCTCTAGAATTCCAAGTTTTAGAATTACTTCCCCACAATTGTATGACCTGGAATAAACATGAATAAACATGAATTTTTGGACTTAGAAAATTTCATGATCAACATTTGAAGAAGAAACTAGAATAAACATGAATTCAAACATAAAATTGGATTTAGAAGTCTACAATCCATTAGAAACGATTAGAGTCATTTTCTTTTGCATGTTGCACTCAACATTTCCAAGTAATTAGAATTATTTCACCGAAATGTCATTGTCTAACATGAATAAACATGAATTTTCTGACTTAGAAATTTGAAGTTATTTACTTTGGTAGGAAGAAACTAGAATAAACATGAACACAGGCAGTGACCTATTCCAATTCAGCAAGCGTCCATCTACCAGTCTCTACAAATCTCAAACACGGCTGAAGCTATGGTCCAGAAATTTCTTGTGTGTACATGTACACTGGAACCCTGTTAACTGAATATCCTCTTTGCAACACAAAAATATTCAAATAAGAGTAATATACATCTAACAGGAATGTGGTCATTTTCCTATCTTCTGGTGATAAATTGATTATTTGTTCTGTAATATCTTGTTTGAAAAAGCCCATTGAGCTCAGCCAAACAAGATAATGTAGATTAAATACCTCAATTGGGTGTACACATGCCAAAAGTGTCTATCAATATGGCAAATTTGATTGTCGTCCAAGTAATTTGCCAACAGATTTCAAGAATTTTTTTTCAATCTAGAGGAGTTTACTCTATAACCAATATGCAATCAACAAGTTAAACTTGTATGAAAGATATGGTAAATGGCTTGGTGTTTGGAAATTTTATTCTATTAACCCTTTACCCAATGCCGACAACATTAAAAAAAAATTATTTTAATTTAAATTTTTCAAAAAATAATAACAATACCACATCGTTCCAAAGAGGGGTCACATGATGTGGTTTTGTTGACATTTTTTTGAAAATTTTGAATTTTTCAACAGCTACATTTGTGAATTATGTGGGCGGATGTGGCCGATTGGTTAGTTAAAGGGTTAACCCTTTACCCAACACAGACGTTATCAAAATTTATTATTTTTATTTAAATTTTTCAAAACTTTCCAAAAAATGTCAACAAAACCACATCATGTGACCCCTCATTGGAACCAGCTCAATGAGCTTGTTGACAGTTTTGGCCGAATTGTTAGGAAAAGGGTTAACAGATTTATTCAATTAAGAGATATACAATTAAGTGGGAACCTCTGTAATATTAAAAAGAATCATTTTTTTGTTTTATATTTTTATAATTTAAAAAAAAAATGTCTAATAAAACTCCTAGGGGTCTCACACACAGTTTCATGTCCATACCCAAGAGATAATTTCACTGAAATTTCAGTGAATTTTGGTGAAAAGGTGAAATTTTGGTGGTATTTTACAGTTTTGATGAAATTCAGTGAAAATTCACAGAAATTTCATGAAATGTGTTCAAAATGAAATCTTTTTTTAAAATTTTAGTAAAATTTTGCCCAACAAATTTCAGAAAAATTTCTTTAAAAAAAGGAGTGACTCAAATTGAACAAACTTGAAAAAGATCCCCCTTGAGATGTTAGAAACCAAATATGAAAGAATTCTAACTGGTGGATCTGAAGAGGAAAGTTTTTAAAGAAATGTCCTCACATTGCAGTTAAGTTAAACTTTGGGCTCCAATAGACAGCCAAAATATGAACCCACACCCTGAATTGAACAAACATGAATCTGACCAACCTAGAGATGTTGTATACCAAATATGAAAGGATTCTGACTGGAGGATCTGAAGAAGATTTAAAAAAAAAAATCCCTCATACTGGACTAAGATAAAATTCAGGTCCCCATAGGTAGCCCATATTAATAAACCAAGGGCTGATTTGAACAACTTTGAATTCGACTCCCCTGTAGATGTTGTATACCAAATATGAAAGGATTCTGACTGGTGGATCTGAAGAAGATTTTTAAAGAAATTTCTTCATATTTCACTAAGTTAAAATTTGGGCTCCTACAGGGAGCCCCAATATTAACCCAGGGACTGGATTTGAACAAACTTGAACCTTACCCATCCTAGAGATGTTATATACTAAAATATCGGAAAATTGTCCTCATATAGCACTAAGTAGGGAGCTCAAATATCAACCCGGGGTCCCGATTTGAACAAGCTTGAATCTCACCCCTCCAGAGGTGTTGTATATCAAATATCAGAAGATTCTAATTGATGATTCTGGAGAAAAAGATTTTTAAAGAAATTCCTTCACATTGCACTGAGTTAAAATTCAGGCTCCAATAGAGAGCCCAAATATCAACCCAGCGACCAGGTTTGAAAAAACTTGAATTTGACCTGCCTAGAGATGTTGTGCACCAAATATGAATGCATTTTTTAAAAACAAATTCCTTATAATGCACCCATAGGGAGCCCAAATATTAGCAGGTAACCGATTAGAATAAATCTGAAACTGACCCACCTCGAGATGTTGTATACCAAATATGAAAGGGTTCTGACTGGTGAATGCGAAGATTTTCAAAAGAAAGTCCCTCATATTACACTAAGTTAAAATTCAGGCTCCCTTTGGGAGGCCAAATATTAACTCAGGGACTCAGGGACTCGATTTGAACAAACTTGAATCTGACCCATCCCCCACCCACCCCCCACCCACCCCCTATAGATGTAGTATACCAAACATGAAAGGATTCTTACTGGTGGATCTGAAGAAGATGATATTTAAAGAAATTTCCTCAAACTGCACCAAGTTAAACTTTGGGCTCCAATAGAGAGCCCAAATACTAACTCAGGAGGACCCAATTTGAACAAAGTTGAATCTGACCTGCTAGAGATGTTGTATACCAACTATGAAAGGATTCTGACTGGTGGATCTGAAGGAGAAGATTGTTAAAGAAATTTCCTCATATTTCACTAAGTTAAAATCTTACAGGGAGCCCAAATATTAACCCAGGGACAGGATTTTAACTTAAACAAACTTGAATCTTACCCCTCCTAGAGATGTTATATACCAAATATCAGAAGATTCTAACTGATGATTCTGGAGAGGTTGATTTTTTTAATTTTTGAAAAAAATTTTTTGAGTGCTGTCAGAGTAATGCCCCTTGTGGTGCCCCCCTGTGGACGTGGCATCTTTATTTGAACAATCTTAAATTGACATATGATAAGGTACATGTGTACCAAATTTTGTTCAATTTGGTCCCGGGTTTATGAGAAGTCGATAATGTAAAGTTCACGCCTGACGGACGGATGGACAGAAAGTGATCACTTGAACTCCCCCTAACTTTCAGTCAGGTGATCTAATAAACTTTTATCTCACCCTCCCCCCCCTCCCTCCTCCAGTCGAAGCCTATGCCACTCTTTGTAAAATGTGACTATAACAAACAAATTCAGTGAATTCATGTCTCCCGCTGGGCAGCAGTTTCAAGGGGAATTAATGCATCCAGTGGAATATAGTTGAGTTGAAGTTATTTGAAAGAGATAGAACTGACAATGCTTCAGACAGTGGTTATCAGATTTATTTTCACGGAGGTTACTGTCAAAGCAAGTAAAGTGATGTGGAGTTTTACTGTGAGAATCCATAAAAATTAAGACTGTATAAGACATATTACATTAAACTGATGTGAAAAGTAATCCATATATGAAATTTCATTGAAATCAGTTGACTCTAAGGAAAGTTAGAGTCTGGAAACCATCAGCCAATCAAATTTAAGCAACCTAATTAAATATGCACGGAAAATGCCCATGTTCGAACTTGGACACACAATTGATGAAAGTGATCTACTACCCAAATTTCATCGAAATCGACTGACTATAAGGAAAGTTAGAGTCTGGAAACAAAAAACACGTAAGGTGTGCACTTATTGTATATTGGTAGTAGCACTGAATAAATCAAAGTTTCCCTAATTTGCATACATTTTGCATGAGAACAAAACCCGTATTATATGTGATGTATTGCATGTTACTAAACATTCATACAAAAATTTATTCAAATCCAAACTTTCATATAGAAGTTCTGTATAAAAAACTGATTACACCTAATTTCGGAACAAAATGGCCACTGGCGGCCATCTTGAATTTTGGATAAAACCCCAAAACATATATTCTGATCTCACAATGATAACAAAGATACCCAAGAGGTTTTGTGTAGATCGGTTCATAAATACGGCTTTTAGTCCGAGGTGCGTTGACGGGGCAGACGGACAGGCCGACGGACAGATTTTCGGCACAAAATTTCCCACATTCGAACTTGACCTAGGTATTGATAAAAGTAATCCATATATGAAATTTCATGGAAATCGGTTAATTTTGAGGAAAGTTAGAGTCCGGAAACCGTCAACCAATCAAATTTCAGCAACCTAATTAAATATGCACAGAAAATGCCCATATTCGAACTTGGACCCACAATTGATGAAAATGATCTACTAACCAAATTTCATCGAAATCCGGTCACTGTAAGGAAAGTTAGAGTCTGGAAACGAAAAACAGGGAAGGGCAGAAGGATGGAAGGACGGACGGAAGGACACCCCAAATTTATTTTTTTCAAAAAGTGGGAGACAACAAAAGACTTGCCACCCAAAGAACAGTGCCCATAGGGAATCGTTTTTTAACCACATTTCCTACCAACTAAGGGGTGAATGCATGCCAGGGTGTAATGGGAGTGTGGTGGGGTGGAGTGAGCCAGGGATCTAGGCCCTACAACATTTTCGCACCCCCCCCCCCCCAACTCCAAGAAATGTGCAAACGCAAGCATCGCATAACAGAGTGTCAGTAAATGAAAAACCACAATAATTCAGCTTTTTGCACACTGGTGCCTCGCAACAGAATTTTCTTGTTACTCTTGAAAAAAAACGTTATGTGGCAGCACCGCCAACACGTGAAAGTCTCGAAGCAGCCTGGTGGTTTTTCAAAGACTGGTACCTACGGACCACATTTCAACATATGATTTCCAAGAACTCTTGATAATTTCGTTTGACGACACGGTGATTTATTTGAACCACTATGACTGACAAATAATGAGAAATACTAAAGAAAAATAGGCCACTGGGAAGTTACGACATTACGTCACCTGGAGGCTGCACGCGCCCGAATTCGAACACAGAAAGCCGACATTTTGATTCTGAAAGTATATCATTGTTTTTGCTCAAAACATTTAAAAAATAAACGTACTGTTATTGTTATAGCCCCCATATTATATTGAGATTGATATATCCTTAAGTTGATAATTATGTGAGAAAGATTTTTTTTTTATTTCTGCATTTTCTGACTGGTCTAACTCTTTTGCACTCAGTGACCTTGTTTACATCTTTGTTACACTGATATATTGTACATATAGCTGTTGATTGTTTAATTGTTTAAATAGGTCAATGACCTTGTTTACTTGAACTTTAACAGAATCCCCCAGAAACTAATAGAACATTGCAGAAACTTCCTCTTCTGGGACATTCTATCTGGTTACTATATAAAGGTTTGTCAACAGAATTCAAAAACTCATTCTTTTAGAAAGCCATTTCAGAAAGACTCACTTCAGTTGTTTCCATTGGATATTATTATTGTTTCAGAACAGTGCATTTATTATAGAAGCAGTGCTTCTTTGTGAATTTGGAAGATTGATTCCAAAAGAGAATTTTGAAGAGAATTTGTTCGTCTTGGAAAAGAGAATTTATACTTTCTGTGAAACAGAATAATACTTTGTGAAAAGCCAGGATTCTACTGGATTGTTTGGAAATTACCTGAGGCGCCAATACTTCTTGGATTTTTACTCCATTTGAATTTTGCGGAGAATTTTATTATTTTATTGGAGACTACTGAATCTAAGTGAAAATTTTATTATAAATCTACGGGATACTGTTTCTGAAGAGACATTCTTGGATTTAATACTACATCTACCAGCTGGTAACTTTCTTCAGAAGATACTTCACCACTGGGTTACTGGATTCTGTCAAACTGTACTTTGGACTAATTCTATAATTGATAAGTACCATTGTTTCTTTTATTTTCTGTAACCCAATTAGTGTAAAAGATCTTTGTATCATTTTTTTTTTATATCAATTTTTTTTAATTAAATTTCAGAATAGTTAAATTCATAGTCATTGTTGCTGATTCTCAGATTTCTTTCTGTTACCAATATCAATAATATTTCCATACCGTAACATTATTCCTTCTGCATGGTATGGGCATAATACTGATTATTTACAAACGCACTGGTGCAAAAAATCCCGATCAACTTATTGTTAATTGCACCTCCCAAACGAACTTTGACTGGCGCGTGATTTTCGAAGTAAGTTCTTATCGTCCCATAGGCAGTTCGTACTGAAATCGAAACCGGACGTTTTGTGCGAGATATGCTTGTTTTAATTCCCAGCTGAAATTTATCATTTGGAATGGTTTTATTTTTTTAATTATTGATACTGGACTTACTGATACTGGTATGTTTGTTACTATTTATTTTAGCAAAATTATGTTAAATGAGATCAGATGGGGACTTGTACTCAACTTAAGAATAAGAGTTAAGTCAAAGAAAGAGAAATTCATTTGTGACAATGTGGCCCTTCACATTTTTCAAGAGATCCTCTGTTGAGGAATCGTAGTCAAAACATCTCCAAACCAACACGTCCCCTAATGTTTTGGTCAAAACGTCCCCAAATAGTTGGTCAAAACGTCCCCACTACTGTCAGTAGTTGGTCAAAACGTCCCCTTGGTTTTTTCTTGGCTGGGGCCATTGAAATAACTGATTAGCACCCAAACCAACCCAAACTGTCCCCACCTATTTTACCCAAACCGTCCTCAATCCCCGAAACCCAAACCGTCCCCACGTCATTTTTTTTATTATTATTATTATTATTATTTTTATACAGATTTATTTTATGCAAAACCACTTACCCAAAAGAGAATTATCAAATCCAACAAATTATAATAATGAATAAAATTATATCCGATTGTGAATTGCATTACATTAAATACAGTAACTTCGCCATGTATTCAACGGGTACGGGTCCAGTCGCCACCGGACCAACTCGCCACCAGTGGCGAGTTGGCCCAATAACTGGAGGCAGATTGGCACACTTTGCCGACCACTATTATAGGTTTAGTGCTCACATTTTTTTGGTTTTTTTATAAATAATCCGAAAAAAACATAAAGAATGAAGAATCCGTTAAAAATCCTCAAATACGATTTCGAATAGCTTTACACAAAAACTCTAGATACGTCTCATCACTACCTGATCACAGACAAAAATGATATTCTTCTATTTGTTGTTTCTAGAATTTTAGAGTGAATGTCTTTGAAATCTTTGAAGTGTGTTTGTTTTTACGGGTTGTTTGTACTGTATATTGTCTCCTGTATAAACAATAAGAACACAAATCAACTCCGTTGTTTTTGTAACACTGTGCACAATACATCAAACAAGGTAGTGTTTTTTTCTGACTGATGTCTTTTCAATGAGAACGTGTTGGATGTTTAATTTTGTACTTTGCTTGGCTTCATTCTTTGTTATACCGGTATTCTCTTTATTTTTTACCCCAATTTGCCATCGCCGCGTGTCCCATCACCCAGTTATATCTCGCCCACACGCTTTTTACCCCAATTTGCCATCGCACGGATGGAATGGTTTAACGCGCCAAAGGCGTGCAGGGACGGTATGGGGAACAAGCCCCTTTCGACCCTCAGTGACTGTAAATGACTAATTTCCACATGTCTACTGCCATCGCACCGCATCTCATCACCGACTTATATCTCGCCCACACGCTTAATTTCAATTCAGACGAAACAAATAAACTCACACCAAATAAGAGAGTATAAATATTCTCCGTTTTGGTGTGGCTTTCTTTGTCAATACTATATCCTTTCCATTTCAATTCAGTCAAAACAAAGAAACTCACACCAAATCAGAGAGTAGAAATATTCTCGGTTTTGGTGCGGCTTTCTTTGACTATAATATATCCCGTCCCTAATCCCGGCTAAATCAATTAGTGAAGTAATTATCACCTTGATCACTGCAAGTCATACTATTAACTTCTGGTGGCGACTTGGCCCAGGTGCTTGGTGGCAAGTTGGCCTGGTGGCGACTGGACCCTTCCCTATTCAACTGGGAATGGTTTGGGTAAAATAGTGGGGACGGTTCGGGTAGGGCTGTCGCGATTATTCGATTAGTCGACTAACCGTCGACTATTGAAGTAGTCGACGTTTTTTATTTTTAGTCGATCGTCGTTCATTTTCAAGGTGGTACACGTCTACTACACGTCGGGGCTAAATTGCATTGTTTTGTGAGGTGAATGATCAATGAAGGTGAATAACTTTAAATATCTCACCATAGTTTACATTCATATCCAGAAGACTGTACGAGTGTCACTGACTGTGTAAGAAAGAACACTCACAGTTACTCGAGAAGAATAGATTCTTCTGAATTTCTCCAGTCTTGTACACACGAACGCACCCATTGGAAAACCCAAAGCGCGGAAGTGACAAAATTATGACGAAAGTCAGAACGTCAGATCACTTCTCAAAGTTCGGAACTTCAGAGTAAGATCCAATTTTATTTTTAACAACTGACAAGGGAATGCATAGATCTCAATGTTCAAAATTTCGAGAAACTTATTGCAGAAAGGAAACATATGCAGGAACGTTCTTTGGTAAATTCATTTTAATTCATCGGCTTCAATCTAGTTCAAACTTGGACCCGCAGTCAGTAATATTATTTTTGGGGTTGGTACGTCCTACAGGTCGTACCAACCCCCAAAATTATATTACGGACTGTGGGTCCAAGATTGGACTGCATGTAGCTTCAGTCGGGACCGATTTGTTGTTCCCACAACCCCACTTCGTCTGAACACACTGGTGCCATTGTCATTTTCAGAGTTTTACGAACAGAAGAATGATTTGCTAAAAAATCATGGGAAGCGACTATTAATCGACTAACCGTCGATTACTGGCCACGATTAGTCGATTACAAAAAATGATAGTCGCGACAGCCCTAGGTTCGGGTTACGTCGGCCAACTGGAGTACCTGACCCAGGGGATGGTTTAGGTAAAATAGTTGGGGACGGTTTGGGTAAAATAGTGTGGGGACGGTTCGGCTTGGGGACGGTTTGGGTGCATCCCAAATAACTTGCAATGTTATTTTAAATTTTTTTTTATTGTTTTACAACACATTAATTAGAGATAACCCTGCTTCTGTCAGGCCAATGTTTATGCATGCCACCCCTAACTTAGTGCGTGCCTTACGAATAGAAAACACTTATCAGTGCCTGGGAATGGAAATTCGAACCCCAGAGTTAATTCTGTGAATGCCTCCTTTCAAAAGTGTTGGGATACTGATGCAGATGCCAAAGGCAGGCACACGCGCTGATGGGGTGGGACGCAAGTCATGGTCGATGATAGGGGGTGGGGGTGCCTTCCCCCCCGCACTTTTTTTTAAAATCAATTATAAATGGAGACTTCTGACGGCTTTTGATATTAAAAAAATTGCATTTTTTTTGCCGTTATTTTTAGCAGCATGTTTCAAATTCTTAATAATAAAGTGATTACTTTATCATGCAGTCAAAAATTACAATCGTTGGGAGCTCCATTCACGAAACAGCCCCCTCCTTAACCATCAGCACGGTTGTCAGAAACTATTTTTTTCTCCAATAAAAAAGACAGTTCGCCGGAACATAAAATCTGGGGCACTTTAACGGATACAACAGCACAATTTCTACTCCCTACCGAGAAACATATTTTTTTTTTCTGTGCTATGGGCGCCACCATTTTTAAACGGCTGAAGCTGATAGCAGATCTCTAGTTGAAAGCTAGTCGGATGTGCAGGGGACTACCTCCTGTGCAGCCTCTGGTTACCTAGAAATCAATAGGAGCGGAAAAATTTCCCGATATGTTCAGAGAAAATACCCCCTCCTCCACCATTTGTCAATGCACTGCAGACCCGTACCACAAATGGCGGGGGGGGGGGGGGGGGGGGGGGGGATCCCAATATTTAGCAAAAATATATATGAGGTAAGGTAAAATTATATGTATCATTAGAGGTTAAGTGACTCAGTCTCATTCAGACGATCCACCTCCTGTGTAGTCCATAAAGTAATTTGAACTAATTTCCCCCAAAATCACTAAGAATTAACTATGGACACTTCGCCGAAAAAAAAACCAGACTATTCGCCAGAAAATATCAGACAGTTCAATGGAAAATTTATTTCGGCGAACTGTCCCATATTTTCCGGCGAAGTGTCAAAAGTTTGGCGAAAAGTCCAGCTTTTTTCTGGCGAAATGTCAAAATGTTCGGCGAACTGTCCAATTTTTTCCTTTCGGCGAAAAAGTCCAGTCCCCGTCTAATTATGGGTCCTACTAAATTAAATATCAACCCAAACAGTCCAAAACCATCCATTACCAACCAAAATACTGACCAAAAGTCAATATGTACCTGACAAAAAAAAGAAATGAGTGCCAACCAAAAATATAAGATTTTTTAGAATCTCGTCGGCTCTAATCAGTGATTTGTGGGTGATTAAAAATAGAGGTAGCAGCCGAGAGAATTTTCAGGGAAGAGGCCATCGTGGGGGATAAGGTGAGTCGGTGTTGTCTCTGTAAAACAGGGTTATTGTGGTATATCAATGGAAAATAATCTGGAAGTTGGGGGTGGGGGTTGAAACTCACTTTGAATGAGTGAAAATCGGGGTTGTTTTAAATTCACTGTGAGAAGGCGCTCGTGTATTCATTTGTGGGTAAAATGAATGCACGGATGGTGTATAGGTGTATAGGTTTCGAGTCTCACTGGGGTGGGGGAGGGGGGGGGGGGGAGCAAATCAACACAAAGCGCCAAACATACCACCCAAGCAAAATAAGCCACCATTGTAGGCTATATATAATGAACAAATACACAACCTCAGTTCTGCAAAAAGGCAGACAATTCCTACCCTGAATTCATTTTACCCACAATTAAACATATGTAACCCCCTCCCAGACACACTGAGTTTCTAAACCCCTACACAAAACTGCACATTCATTTTACCCCAAAATATAAGAATGAATGCCTGCTCTCCCAGTGAATTTCATACCCCCCCCCCCCCCCCCCCCCCCCAAAAACCCACCCCATTTTTTACTCGAAGCGAGTTTCAACATCATCCCAGCCCGGTTATTACCTGGGGATATGACACCACAGTGACCTCATTTTACGGAGACAACCCCTGACTTATGAATAATGCCTCACCTTATCCCCTATGACACCTCCCTTCCCTGAAAATTATCTGCAGCTGGAGGTTGGCTGCAACCTCTATTTTCAACCACCCACAAATCTCGGATTAAAACCTTCGAGATTCTAAAAAAACACTTCTTTATACCCCCCCCCCCCCCCCCCCCCCAAACAAAGCAAAGTTCGTCTGTCCACCTTATAAGCACAACTCCTCCAAAACCGTTTGAAGAATTTTCATGAAACTTTACACCATGGAAGAACTCCATATGAAGATGCGCATGAAGCAATATAATTCCGTTCCGACATTTCCAAGGGGAGATAATCTAACTTATACATTTCAGTTGCTACATCATGTGGTTGCGTGCTTGTAAGCGCAACTCCCTCCTGAACCATTCAGTGAATTTTCATGAAACTTTACACAATGGAAGAACTCCATATGAAGATGCGCATGAAGCAATATAATTCCGTTTCGACATTTCCAAGGGGAGATAATCTAACTTATACATATCAATTGCTACATCATATGGTTGTGTCCTCGTAAGCGCAACTCCTCCTGAACCGTTCAATGAATTTACATAAAACTTTACACAATGGAAGAACTCCATATGAAGATGCGCATGAAGCAATATAATTCCTTTCGACATTTGCAAAGGGGAGATAATCTAACTTTATACATTTCAATTGCTACATCATATGGTTGTGTCCTCGTAAGCGCAACTCCTCCTGAACCTTTCAATGAATTTTCATGAAACTTTACACAATGGAAGAACTCCATATGAAGATGCGCATGAAGCAATATAATTCCGTTACATTGTTCACCACACCATTTATGGGTGGAGGGCAAACACTTCTGTAGATTTGATGCCCAGTCACGCTTGAATTCCTACTCAAAAAAGTTATGATCAATTTCCATTTAGAAAATGTCCAGATATGGTTTCTGTATGATAACTTGAGTTTGATTTACGAAATGGAACAAACATTTATTCATATGTTTGTAACCACATTAATACAAGTTGGGATTGATAGTGGGCGTGGTCCAATTATCATCATGACACCATACAGCTTAACCCCCGGCACTCTGATGTCAACATACCAAAATTTGAAACATTAAATTTTCCCATAATGCAACTAGGAATTTAATGAATTCAGTCTTGTTTGACAGAGTTCAATGAGCTCTTGTCAAACAAGAATGAATTTGTTAAATTCCTAGTTGCATTATGGCAAAAATTTTCAGGTCGGAAATTTGATATTTGATCTCAGTGTGTTTTTTTAATTTAGAGGTGTTTAAGGTCACATATTTATGTACAATGGCTAATCGTGATGGCAACATGAACATAAAGTAAAGTTTATTCAATCGTTTTTGCATATGTTGCCCATTTTACAAGACTTCCACCCCAAGCATTGGTGACTGGGTCCTGGGTCCTATTTTACCAGTGAAACAGAACCTGCTTACTGCAGTAAACAAGCACTGCTTCACTTCCCAGGGTTCCCACGGGGGTGGGGGGCTCAGTGTGTAGAGATTTAAGTTTGATTCTCGCCATAGTTATTTCCCCTCAGTTATTGCAATTTTTTAAAAAATTTGGGATTAGTCTGCAACAAAGTTGATATTTACAAAGGTCTATCATAAGGGGGTGGGGTTGTGGGTGTGGGTGGCATTAGTGTTCCATGGGGGGGGGGGGAGTGCGGTACATTAATGTTCCATGAACAGTCGAGGTGGGCCTGCAGTGTTGATGATATTTAACCCTTTAAGTCCTGGACAACACACCTGACTATCGCCTGTTTGTGTCTAGTGACTTAGTAGTGATTTCTAGTGAATTCTTGGCTGCCTGTTAAGACAACCAGGACTTGACTAGAAAGCCCTACCTAGGTAATTAGCCTCTTGTCAGCAGGATGTGCTCGTCAAGGGCACCTGTTCTGATGTCATAATACTAAATAGTTGGAAATAGGCCCTTTAAGGGTTAATGGTGATAAGGTATTTGTTGTGTCATTTTCTCATGCTCAATTACACCGTTTTTATATACCAATCTTTACAAAACATCTCAAGTACCTTCATTATACAACAAGAACAAGTTGTCTTGGATAATAAATTTTGGGCGTTTGCATAAACAATGATTAAATTTAGGATATGGAAATTCTTGGCATGGGGGGGGGGAGGGGGGCATAGCCATCCTTGACATTGCACTTGTTTTCTTATGTGTGTTGTTTTTGGAGGGGGGGGGGGTTCACATTTTTTTTCCAAGTTTCTTATTAAATGTTTCAGAATTTTGTTTGCTTTTAGCTAATTACATGCACTGCAGGCCTCATCCCTGGTAAAGTAAAGTGTCACAATTCTAGCAGGTCGGTATGTGTAAGCTATATTGCTATACATGAAAGTTTTGTGTTTACAAACTATTCCAACGGTTTTATATTTTATAACAGGATTGAACTAAAATGTGTTTATTTGTATTTCACAATGAATTTTATAAAAGAATTGAACTTAAAATGTGTTTATTTTTATTTCACAATAGATCCCTATAACAATGTTTTACATGGCCTTTTCAACACCTATTCTGATTATAAATCATAATCTGCAAATTGTTTGTAGTTATTCCTGCAGCCATAAGCCAAATTAAAGCATTTATTATTGCAATTCTTTCCCAGAATATTCTTGATTATTCTAAAGATTTCCTTTAATGCCAGTTCAAGACACAGGAATAACCTAGAATATTTTGGGTGAAATATTCTAGTTTATTCCTATTCATGCATTAATCCCACATTCTAGTATATTCCAGAATACTCCTAGAATAATAATACTGGAATATTCTAGAATATTCCTGCTGTGAAATATTCCAGTTTATTCTTATTTTTTTTCTTCTTCATGCATTATTCTAGATCATTCAAGGTGCTATTCCTATTCATGCATTATCCCACATTCTAGTATATTCCAGAATACTCTAGAATAATAATACTGGAATATTCTAGAATATTCCTGCTGTGAAATATTCCAGTTTATTCTTATTTTATTCTTCTTCATGCATTATTCTAGATTATTCAAGGTGCCATTTAACATTCTTGTTTATTCTAGAATATTCTAGAATAAAATATTGGAATATTCTAGAATATTCAAGAACAATATTCCAGAATATTCCAGAATAATTCTGGAATATTCTAGAATAATTCCTGGTCAAGAAAGCGGGGGTGGTCATAACAACAATAATTTTTTGAAGGAAATAAAAAAAAATCAATAATAGCTAAGATCTAGAAGTCACCCCCGAACACACATACCACGTTTCAAAGTGATCCGATCATAAATGTGCCAAAGGGAAATATTGAAGCCTGACTAAACTAAGCTGCAAGATTTTTTGACAGAAATCTGGGAAAATGTCACACGTTAGTAGGGGGTGGGTGTCTTGTTCGAAATGTAGAAAATGTGCAGACAATATTTCCCTTGACAAGCGGACGACTCGGCTTGCAGACGAAACGTCCGTATACCCTTTTTTCAAGCAAACTTTTCCTTACTTTTACGATCATACTAAACACCGAGGGATACCGAGGGATGCTCAAAAAGGGGGTTTAAAGGGGGTTTCGTGGTTTATTTTATATATATTATTATATATGTGGATGATATGGTACTGAATACCAAATTTTAAGTGAATTGAATTATTAAAAGTGAAGTTATAACAATTTTTCAGTAAACACACTAAACACCGAGGGCTAATCTTTACCGAGCGATGATCCTAATTGGCTTTCACAGTGAGCGTACACACAGCCAGTAGTTAATTAATTGATGCAGATATTGTCGCTCGGTGTTTAGTAGCTTTGTCAGCACTCGGTATGGTAGTCTCAGTTATTTGTTAAGTATATGTGTATGCTTAGTTCAGGAAAACAGTTAAGTATTCCATATCCAGGGCCCCATGCCCCCATATTATTTTTATTTAATTGATGCAGATATTGGCGCTCGGTGTTTAGTAGCTTTGTCAGCCCTCAGTATGGTAGTCTCAGTTACTTGTTAAGTAAATGTGTATGCAGTCAAGTATTTCAAACTCCGGACAAAGGTTTTCGATGCACGCAAACAGAATAAAACTATCCCAAAATCTTGGACAAACAACAATTGTGAAAGTTTAAACAACATCATCAAATTAGAAAATAACTGGAAAGCTCTAAAATTAACTGACTTAGCAGACAATCTGGAAAAAATCGTCACAGATCAGTTGCGTGATGTACGGGGCGCCTTGTATGGCTCTGGTGATTACCAACTATCCGAGCATGCACGTGCTCTCAGAGTTAAGCACAAAACATGGATCTTGTTAGCACCAGACCAGAAGGACAGACGCATGAAGCGCTTGCTATCTCATGTTTGTGATAGTTCGAAGCTTCAGACTTCAACGGACGGACAATTGACAATATCAAAGACTGCGACTATCGCAAAAAAAACCAGGGCAGGTAAAACGTGTTAAATCATGCAAAACTAAATCCGTTAATAAACGCCAGCGTTTGGTATAAATTGAAATAAATTTTAAACTCTTTGAATGAAACTCTTGAATAAAATAAAATAAAATAGAATAAAATTATAAATTAAATGAATTTAAAATTCACTGAATATGCAGTCTTTGAATTTTATTAAATAAAAATAATATGGGGCTGATGTGTATCCCTCCCCGTGGTGGCCCTGGATATGAAACTCTTGAATAAAATAAAATAGAATAAAATTATAAATTAAATGAATTTAAAATTCATTAAATATGCAGTCTTTGAATTTTATTAAAAAAAAATAATATGGGGCTGATGTGTATCCCTCCTCGTGGTGGCCCTGGATATGGAATACTTAACTGTTTTCCTGAACTAAGCATACACATATACTTTACAAATAACTGAGACTACCATACCGAGGGCTGACAAAGCTACTACACGCCGGGCGACAATATCTGCATCAATTAATTAACTACTGGCTATGCGTACGCTCACTGTGAAAACCAATTAAGATTGTCGCTCGGTAAAGATTAGCCCTCGGTGTTTAGTATGTTGACTGTAAAATGTTTATAACTTCACTTTTATTCACCCAATTGACTTCAAATTTCGCATCAGGGTAGATATTGACTTTACTAATTGCAATATCAAAACATTATATCAAGAAACCCCCTATAGAACGAGATATAGAGCATCCCTCGGTATCCCTCGGTGTTTAGTATGACCCTACTTTTACAACACCTTAACATTCGGATAATTCAACAACTGAGTTTCTGTTCATCTTGATATTTCACGAGATACGTGTCAATGCATATCTGTATACAATCGCACCAATATAACAACAATTATCATATATATTATCGGTTATATGTACGTTTTTTTCGATTGAGGTTATCACTGGCAGACAAGTTGCAACGAAATCTGGACTGAGTGTTCGATCTGAAATGACGAGATCATCAGCTGAGCATATTGACAAACCTCCAGAAGGACAGAACTCGAGTAATAATAGTAACACTTTGGCCGGCCGCTGATTTGTCGCGGTTCTCGGTTGAGAAGGCCTGGTTACCCCTGAAGTGTAGATATGTAGGCCAATGTATCACGCAAAGCTTTGAGGCAAAACAAAAAACATTTGATTCCCAGAGGGGGACAGGCCAATTGCAATTGCATGGGCAATTCGACACCGGAAGTTACGTGGTTTTTTCACTGAAATTTACTGTCCACTTCAAAAATCACATTGACGGCTATAGAGAATTCTGTTCTGGAACACATTTATCTGACTGGGTATGTGGAACCCTTTGCAGGCCTACGGCCCGCTTGGGGTTCCTAATACCACATACCAAGTTTGGTTCAAATTAGGTCATCAGTTCAGAAAATAGAAATTTGGGGTGGAGGCAAAAATCTTGCTCCTCCTATTACAAAGGCAAATAAATATTTAGGCTTTTCCCTCTGGAAAAGACTATTGTTTTTCTATGGATTATTATTTTTTGGGGTTTTTTTTTTTTTTTTTTTTTCCACACATTTTTGTCCGTACGATTCAGAAGCCATTTTCGAACCGATTTTCACACAATTTGGCACACGCATAGAGTGGCAAAAAATCTAAAATGTACCGAAGCGGAATTTTTGATTTAACCCTTATTTCGCCAGAATTGGCAAAAAACTGCCAAAATTGGGGTTTATCGGCACTTTCTCGAAACACGTCTTTAGGATTTTTTTTAAACATTCATCATTACTAGACCTGCCTATGACACAACCTTTGATACACACGACATATTAGGCGATGCATATGGTAACCCTCCACAGGCTGCCAAGACCCCCACAGCACCCAAATGATACCCGAGAGGTAAACATAACTTCCTTCATTGGAAGTGGAATTCACCGAGGATCATTTTTGTAAGTAATAAGGGTGTTCAGAAAACCAAGTGTTAACCCGTTTTGGGCTGGTTAAACAGCAATACCCCAACAAAGCTCAAAACTTCATGTTTTCCGTGGATTTCTCTAAACGAGTCTTGTAGATTTTCAAGAAAAATTGGTCAATCTGAGGTCTTGGTGTGACATTACAAGTTGCATGGATAAAATATTCCGGTCAGCATTAGTTAACCCTCCCCGAACTGCTAAACGTAAAAATTGTGATAAAATGGGCTGTTTTTAGACACCAACAGCACCCAAACGATATACCACAGAGAAAGGGGCCTTCATTTATCGGACGCAAAATTGATCGGAAAATACTTTTGAAAGTGGTAAGGGTATTCAAAATTTGACGTCTTAACCCATTTTGGGCTGGTTAAAGAGAGATACCCATTAAAATCTTAAAATACCCATTTTCTGTGGATTTCTCAAACAACATCTTGTAGGTTTTCAAGAACAATCGGCTATTTGCAGGTCTTGGTGTGACATTACAAGTCGCATGAACAAAATATACCGGTCAGCATTAGTTAACCCTCCCCGGGCTGCGGAAGGAAATTGGGATAAAACGGGCTGTTTTTGCACACCAAAAGCACCCAAAGGGTACACCACAAAGAAAAGTGCCTTCTTTTATCGCGCATACAATTTATACGGAAACATTTTTGTAAGTAGTAAGGGTATTCAAAAGTCGACGTCTTAACCCATTTTGGGCAGGCTAAAGAGAGATATCCCTTGAAAGCTTTAAATTCCCATTTTCTGTGAATTTCCCTAACGGTAACTTGTAGGGTTTCAAGACAAATTGACTATTCATAGGTCTTTATGTGACATTACAAGTTGCATGGACAAAATACTCCGGTGAGCGTTTTTTAACCATCTACAAGCTGCCAAACATCGTAATGTTGTTAACATGGGACTGTTTTCAGACACGCACAACACCTAATGTATACATGAGAGATGAACATAATCTCCTTTGTTTGAAGTGGAATTCACAGAGGACCATTTTTGAAATGTAATAAAGGTATTCAAAAAGCCAAGGTTAACCCCTGTTGGGGAGGTTAACAGGGATACCCATCAAAAGCTTAAAAAATCGTTTTCCCTGAATTTCTTTACAAACATTCTGTGGGGTTTTCAAGAGAAAATGGCCGTTGATAGGTCTTGGTGTCATATGACCAGTTGCATGGATCAATTATTCTGGTAGGCATTTGTTAACCCTTCATGGGCTTCTAAATGTAAAAAAAATTGAGGAAATAGTCTGTTTTTGGACACCAACAATATCAAGTGGAAATGCCACAGAGAAACGTAACTTCTTTTACCGGACGCAAAACTGATAGGGAAACATTGATATTGATATTAACCCATTCTACCATTAATGAAGGGTTTTACCTAAACATTTTTTTATCAAACCCAAACTGAGTCATTTGAGACTACTATACTCACCTTACTCATAACATCAATGAAGGAACTTTAGTGAGACAGTTTGAAACAATTCATCAGACACTGTGGGGTCAAGAAAAATCATGGAATCTAATCGGGAAAAGCCATGATTCTCCAGAATCATAAAGTCTACTTTTGTTTTGTTTTGGTTTTTTTTTCCACACATTTTGTCCGTACGATTCAGAAGCCATTTTCGAACCGATTTTCCCGAAATTTTGCACACGCATAGAGGGGCAAAAAATCTAAAAATGTACCGAAGTGGAATTTTCGATTTAACCCTTATTTCGTCAGAATTGGCTAAAAAACTGCCAAAATTGGGGTTTATCGACACTTTCTCGAAACGTGTCTTGTAGATTTTTTTTATACATTCGTCATTGCTAGTCCTGTCTGTGACACACCCTTTGGTACACACGACATATCAGGCGATGCATATGGTAACCCTCCACAGGCTGCCAAAGATCAAAATTTTGATGAAATAGGCCAGTTTCAGGCCCCCACTGCACCCAAACAATACACGAGAGATAAACATAACTTCCTTTATTGGGAGTGGAATTCACTGAGGATCATTTTTGTAAGTAATAAGGGTGTTCAGAAAACCAAGTGTTAACCCGTTTTGGGCTGGTTAAACAGCAATACCCCTATAATGCTCAAAAGTTTGTGTTTTCCGTAGATTTCTCTAAACGAGTCTTGTAGATTTTCAAGAAAAATTGGTCACTCTCAGGTTTTGGTGTGACATTACAAGTTGCATGGATAAAATATTCCGGTCAGCATTAGTTAACCCTCCACGAGCTGCTAAACGTAAAAATTGTGATAAAATGGGCTGTTTTTAGATGCCAACAGCACCCAAAGGGTACACCACAAAGAAAAGTGCCTCCTTTTATCGAGCGCACAATTTATACGGAAACATTTTTGTAAGTAGTAAGGGTATTCAAAAGTCGACGTCTTAACCCATTTTGGGCAGGCTAAAGCGAGATATCCCTTGAAAGCTTTAAATTCCCATTTTCTGTGAATTTCCCTAACGGTAACTTGTAGGGTTTCAAGACAAATTGACTATTCGTAGGTCTTTATGTGACATTACAAGTTGCATGGACAAAATACTCCGGTGAGCGTTTATTAACCATCTACAAGCTGCCAAGCATAGTAATTTTGTTAACATGGGGCTGTTTTCAGACACGCACAGCACCCAATGTATACATGAGAGATAAACATAATCTCCTTTGTTTGAAGTGGAATTCACAGAGGACCATTTTTGTAAGTAATAAAGGTATTCAAAAAGCCAAGCGTTAACCCCTGTTGGGGACGTTAACAGGGATACCCATCAAAAGCTTAAAAATCGTTTTCCCTGGATTTCTTTACAAACATTTTGTGGGGTTTCCAAGAGAAAATGGCCGTTGATAGGTCTTGGTGTCATATGACCAGTTGCATGGATAAATTATTCTGGTAGGCATTTGTTAACCCTCCATGGGCTTCTAAATGTAAAAAAAATTGAAGAAATAGTCTGTTTTTGGACACCAACAAATGGAAATGCCACAGAGAAACGTAACTTCTTTTACCGGACGCAAAACTAATAGGGAAACATTGATCTTGATATTAACCAATTCTACCATTAATGATGGGTTTTACCGAAACATTTTTTTTTATCAAACCCAAACCGCGTCATTTGAGACTACTATACTCACCTTTCTCATAACATCAATGAGGGAACTTCAGTGAGACAGTTAAAAACAATTCATCAAACACTGTGGGGGTCATGAAAAATCATGGAATCTAATCGGGAAAAGCCATGATTCTCCTGAATCATAAAATCTAGTAGCATATGATCTTTGTTTGAATAAACTTGATTCTACACCGCAAAGGAAACTCAGTACCAAATATCAAGTCATTGTACCTTTTGGTTCATAAGAAGATTTTTGTAAAATTTGGGAGCATTTTCCCTCACCTTCCTACATATGGGATGGGGCATGTTGATTTCAATGAAAGTGTCAAGACATGTACATGTATAGTATGTGACACAGCAATGACAAACATCTAGGTAATGACCTGATAACAAAGGTACATATAAAGTATTGTAAAGGTCAGTACATAAATACTGACCGTAGCCTGTAACAAATGTATAGGTAAAGTATTGTAAAGGTGGGTGACAGTCAGATGCTAAACTAGAAAAGAAATCGTTGACTCCCAGAATGGGTCTGACTGAACCCCAAAATATTTGTTCACATAGCACATTGATAACAAAGGCACCCCAAAACACACTCATTCCTGTCCCAAGGTGAAAACAAAGGTACCCAAGAAGTTTCGTGAAGATCAGTTCATAAATACAAGCTGTATAGAAGTTGTGACAAAAAACTGATTGGACCTAATTTCGGTACAAAATGGATACTGGCAGCCATCTTGAATTTTGGGCCGCACTTAGAAACACTCGTTCTTGTACCAAGGTGATAACAAAGGTACCCAAGAAGTTTCGTGAAGATCGGTTGATAAATACAGCCTCTAGCCCGAGCCGTATTGACATGTGCACTTACAGTGTATAAGTAGTACTAAATAAATTAAAATTCATTTAATTTGCATAATTTCTGCACGAGAAAAAAATCCGTACTGTATGTGATGTATTCCATTTTACTAAACATTCATACAAAAATTTATTCAAATCAGAACTTTCATACAGAAGTTCTGTACAAAAGACTGATTGCACTGATTTTGGTACAAAATGGCTGCTGGTGGCCATCTTGAATTTTGGACAACACCCCAAAACACTTGTCTCATCCCACGGTGATAACAAAGGTACCCAAGAAGTTTCGTAAAGGTCGGTTCATAAATACGGCCTCTAGTCTGAGCCGTATAGAAGTTGTGTACAAAAAAACTGATTAGACCTAATTTCGGTACAAAATGGCCACTGGCAGCCATCTTGAATTTTGGACCGCACTCAGAAACACTCGTTCTCGTCCCAAGGTGATAACAAAGGTACCCAAGAAGTTTGTGAAGATCAGTTGATAAATACAGCCTCTAGCCTGAGCTGTATTGACATGTGTACTTACTGTGCGTAAGTAGCACTGAAAAAATCAAAGTTCATCTAATTTGCATAATTTCTGCACGAGTAAAAAACCTGTATTATATGTGATGTATCCCATGGTATTAAACATTCACACAAAAAATTTTTCAAATCAGCACTTTCATATGGAAGTTCTGTGCAAAAATCTGATTGCACCTAATTTTGTACAAAATGGCTGCCATCGGCCATCTTGAATTTCGGATCGCACCCAAAAACACTCGTTCTCGTCCCATGGTGATACCAAAGGTACCCAAGAAGTTTCATAAAGAGCAGTTTATAAATACGGCCTCTAGCCTGAGCTGTATTGGCATTTGCACTTACAGTGCTGAAAGTAACACTAAATACATCAAAGTTAGTCTAATTTGCATGATTCACATACGAGAAAAAAAAAACGTATTATATGTGATGTATCCAATGGTACTAAACATTCATACAAAAAATTATTCAAATCAGCACCTTCATATGGAAGTTTTGCGCAAAAATCTGATTGCACTTAAGTCTGTACAAAATGGCCGCCAGCGGCCAACTTGAATTTCAGATCGGACTCAAAAACACTCATTCTCGTCCCACGGTCATAACAAAGGTACCCAAGAAGTTTCGTAAAGATTGGTTCATAAATGCGGCCTCTAGCCCAAGCCGTATTGAATTGTTGACTGTTGCCAGCCAGACAGACGACTGGCTATGGCATAAGCTCAAATTTGGTTTCGCCAAAGTTGAGCTAACAAAATCAAAATGCGACGTCAGAACAACTACCTCAAAGTTAACTGAAACCAGGCCAGCATTTTTGGAGGAGAAGATGCAAACACCATGTTCACGGATGATGTACGATGGTTGGTGAGTGATCAGTATAGCTCAACATAACTTCCATTCAGGTTTTCTTACAAGCTACCAAAGGCAAATGTACATGATGAAAGGGAAAAATGGATCTTGCAGCCTGTTCTGTTTTTATATATTTTAAGTCAAATTACTCTCACCTACTTAATCATCAGTCTTTTGATTTTGAGGCGAGCTGTCACTCTGGCATGCCATCGCACCTGCAATTTTTACTTGGTTCCACCTAGCGAGTGATTAACACTTAACTAACAAATCAACTGTATCCACCACATAATATACTAATTGTGCAGTATAAAAAAACCCAAATAAATTCAACAAAACCATATCATATGACCCCTCGTCGCACTCCAAATGAGGGGTGACATGATATGGTTTTGATTTGATTTTAAGAATTGGAGGAAAAATATTAAAATGATAAAACTTTTGATATTGTGTTTTCTGTAAAGGGTTAAAATCTATAAGTGTTAGGGTCCTGCGAATATTCAATATTCAATTTGATATCGATATCATATATCTGCTGCAAGATCAATCCTAAATCACTCTCAATATTTGATTTTTTCAAATCTCTTGTGCTTAGTTCAATTTGTTACATTTCCAATGAAAATTGGATAAAATTGACATTTGACAATTCATTCATGTAGGCTCAATTCATATTTAATTGAGTAACCGACAATGTTTAGTTGTTACGTTAATTGTATAGACTATAATATCCAGTATGATACGCCAAATTGTGCATTTTTTGTGGTGAAAATAACACGTTAACTGGTAGAGTGCAAAATTATTTTTGGTCACCAAAATTTGCTCACATGTCTTTGCCTTGTAACAATTTTTGGGAGAGGGCCAATAGGCACTCTCCCATAAATTATAACAAGACAAATCCGCAGGCTAAATAATTTCACTCCAAAGATAATATGAAGCATATCCACTGAATATGAAGCCTTTGAGTTGTGGTACCTGTACTTTAGAGTAAAGCTCAAAAATGGGCTTCCAGCACTCTACCAGTTAATACTGGAAATTATACAATCATGTGCACGAAAATACACTCAAAATTAGAAGTCAGGCAGTGCAATCGACCATAATCAATGCTATTAACAAAGAGATACATGACAAAGATCGGCGCCAGGCATCACCGACCAATAGGATGTCAGGTCTTTTTGCTCCTTTACCAGTTTGCCCCCATTTTTCTGATACCAAGACTCAAAAAATAGTGTGCATCACTTCAAATGGTAGCGAGCAGTACACAGCATGCTTCCTGTATTCAAATGGTAGTGAGCAGTACACAGCATGCTTCCTATATTCAAATGGTAGCGAGCAGTACACAGCATGTTTCCTTAATTCAAATGGTAGCGAGCAGTACACAGCATGCTTCCTATATTCAAATGGTGGCGAGCAGTACACAGCATGCTTCCTATATTCAAATGGTAGCAAGCAGTACACAGCATGCTTCCTATATTCAAATGGTAGCAAGCAGTACACAGCATGCTTCCTATATTCAAATGGTAGCAAGCAGTACACAGCATGCTTCCTATATTCAAATGGTAGCAAGCAGTACACAGCATGCTTCCTATATTCAAATGGTAGCGAGCAGTACACAGCATGCTTCCTATATTCAAATGGTAGCAAGCAGTACACAGCATGCTTCCTATATTCAAATGGTAGCAAGCAGTACACAGCATGCTTCCTATATTCAAAATTAAAAGACTCGCTTAATAATAGTGTCGTCATCATTATTAATTTTGGAGAAAAAATCACAGCAATCACCGAAGAGAAAACAGAACCATTTGTTTGTGCATAAACTGATCAAAATATCTGGAGTAGTGTTGACCTGTATGGGCTCTCGTCAATTACTCTATCTGGCATCGGGGCAAATTCGAATACGTCGTGCTCTCACTGGCCCATTTCCTCTCTAATTGACTCATCCACCCGACAAGTGAATGAAATAAGGGAGAAATGTGACGAGAACACAACATAGATTTGATAAACTATATTCATTTGTTACAATGATTTCTGTTTTTTATGTGACCGAATGGGTTTAGCAAGGAATCTCTTAGAACCCTTAATTACAACGATTTCTGTTTTTTGTGTGACTGAATGGGTTTAGCTAGTGATCTCTTAGAACCCTTAATTAAAATGATTTCTGTTTTTGTGTGACCGAATGGGTTTAGCAAGTGATCTCTTAGAACCCTTAATTACAATGATTGCTGTTTTTTGTGTGACCGAATGGGTTTAGCAAGTGATCTCTTAGAACCCTTAATTAAAATGATTTCTGTTTTTGTGTGACCGAATGGGTTTAGCAAGTGATCCCTTAGAACCCTTAATTACAATGATTTCTGTTTTTTGTGTGACTGAATGGGTTTAGCAAGTGATCTCTTAGAACCCTTAATTACAATGATTTCTGTTCTTTAGGTGACGGAATGGGTTTAGCAAGTGATCCCTTAGAACCCTTAATTAAAATGATTTCTGTTTTTGTGTGACCGAATGGGTTTAGCAAGTGATCCCTTAGAACCCTTAATTAAAATGATTTCTGTTTTTTGTGTGACCGAATGGGTTTAGCTAGTGATCTCTTAGAACCCTTAATTAAAATGATTTCTGTTTTTTGTGTGACCGAATGGGTTTAGCAAGTGATCCCTTAGAACCCTTAATTACAATGATTTCTGTTTTTTGTGTGACCGAATGGGTTTAGCTAGTGATCTCTTAGAACCCTTAATTAAAATGATTTCTGTTTTTGTGTGACCGAATGGGTTTAGCAAGTGATCCCTTAGAACCCTTAATTAAAATGATTTCTGTTTTTTGTGTGACCGAATGGGTTTAGCTAGTGATCTCTTAGAACCCTTAATTAAAATGATTTCTGTTTTTGTGTGACCGAATGGGTTTAGCAAGTGATCCCTTAGAACCCTTAATTACAATGATTTCTGTTTTTTGTGTGACTGAATGGGTTTAGCAAGTGATCTCTTAGAACCCTTAATTACAACGATTTCTGTTTTTTGTGTGACCGAATGGGTTTAGCAAGTGATCTCTTAGAACCCTTAATTAAAATGATTTCTGTTTTTGTGTGACCGAATGGGTTTAGCAAGTGATCCCTTAGAACCCTTAATTACAATGATTGCTGTTTTTTGTGTGACCGAATGGGTTTAGCAAGTGATCCCTTAGAACCCTTAATTACAATGATTTCTGTTTTTTGTGTGACCAAATGGGTTTCGCAAGTGATCTCTTAGAACCCTTAATTACACTGATTTCTGTTTTTTGTGTGACTGAATGGGTTTAGCAAGTGATCTCTTAGAACCTTTAATTAAAATGATTTCTGTTTTTGTGTGACAAAATGGGTTTCGCAAGTGATCTCTTAGAACCCTTAATTACACTGATTTCTGTTTTTTGTGTGACTGAATGGGTTTAGCTAGTGATCCCTTAGAACCCTTAATTAAAATGATTTCTGTTTTTTGTGTGACCGAATGGGTTTAGCAAGTGATCCCTTAGAACCCTTAATTACAATGATTTTTGTTTTTTGTGTGACTGAATGGGTTTAGCAAGTGATCTCTTAGAACCCTTAATTACAACGATTTCTGTTTTTTGTGTGACCGAATGGGTTTAGCAAGTGATCTCTTAGAACCCTTAATTACAATGATTTCTGTTTTTTGTGTGACCGAATGGGTTTAGCAAGTGATCCCTTAGAACCCTTAATTACAATGATTTTTGTTTTTTGTGTGACTGAATGGGTTTAGCAAGTGATCTCTTAGAACCCTTAATTACAACGATTTCTGTTTTTTGTGTGACTGAATGGGTTTAGCAAGTGATCCCTTAGAACCCTTAATTACAATGATTTTTGTTTTTTGTGTGACTGAATGGGTTTAGCAAGTGATCTCTTAGAACCCTTAATTACAACGATTTCTGTTTTTTGTGTGACTGAATGGGTTTAGCAAGTGATCTCTTAGAACCCTTAATTACAACGATTTCTGTTTTTTGTGTGACTGAATGGGTTTAGCTAGTGATCTCTTAGAACCCTTAATTACAATGATTTCTGTTTTTTGTGTGACCGAATGGGTTTAGCAAGTGATCTCTTATAACGTTTAATTACACTGATTTCTGTTTTTTGTGTGACCGAATGGGTTTAGCAAGTGATCCCTTAGAACCCTTAATTACAATGATTTCTGTTTTTTGTGTGACTGAATGGGTTTAGCAAGTGATCTATTAGAACCCTTAATTACAACGATTTCTGTTTTTTAGGTGACGGAATGGGTTTAGCAAGTGATCTCTTAGAACCCTTAATTACAATGATTTCTGTTTTTTAGGTGATGACGGAATGGGTTTAGCAAGTGATCTCTTAGAACCCTTAATTAAAATGATTTCTGTTTTTTGTGTGACCGAATGGGTTTAGCAAGTGATCTCTTAGAACCCTTAATTACAATGATTTCTGTTTTTTGTGTGACCAAATGGGTATAGCAAGTGATCTCTTAGAACCCTTAATTACAATGATTTCTGTTTTTTGTGTGACTGAATGGGTTTAGCAAGTGATCTCTTAGATCCCTTAATTACAATGATTTCTGTTTTTTGTGTGACCGAATGGGTTTAGCAAGTGATCTCTTAGAACCCTTAATTACAACGATTTCTGTTTTTTGTGTGACTGAATGGATTTAGCAAGTGATCTCTTAGATCCCTTAATTACAATGATTTCTGTTTTTTGTGTGACCGAATGGGTTTAGCTAGTGATATCTTAGAACCCTTAATTACAATGATTGCTGTTTTTTGTGTGACCGAATGGGTTTAGCAAGTGATCTCTTAGAACCCTTAATTACAACGATTTCTGTTTTTTGTGTGACTGAATGGGTTTAGCAAGTGATCTCTTAGAACCCCTAATTACAATGATTTCTGTTTTTTTGTGTGACCGAATGGGTTTAGCTAGTGATATCTTAGAACCCTTAATTACAATGATTTCTGTTTTTTGTGTGACCGAATGGGTTTAGCAAGTGATCTCTTAGAACCCTTAAGAATGATCACATGGAAGTTAGGCTGAATCTATTGGAGACAAAGTGGAACCCACTTAATTGGATATCTCTTAACTGAATAACCCTGTTAATTGAATATCATTTCCCAACACAAAACCATTTACCATACTTCCTGTACAAATTTGATCTGTTAATTGAATACAGGTTATAGAGTAAACTCCTGTTAATTGAATAAAAAATCTTATAACCTGTTGAGAAATTACAATGACTCTCCCCAGTTTTCCTTTGTTTATAGACCTATTTGGGCTCAGTACATCCAATATGGGCATTTAATCCACTATATCTTGTTTGACAGAGCTCATGGAGCTCTGTCAAACAAGATATAATAGAATAAATGCTACGTCCCTCTCTAGAATATAGGAAAGTGTCACAATGCTTGTTATTTGTATACTTCTGTTAATTGAATAATTTTCAGTGGCTAAGTGGCTATTCAATTAACAGGATTCCATTGTACTTACCAACATCGATTTTGTGCTGATTTTGTGTCTTACAAACTTTTGCGGATTTTTTCAGAGTTGAGGAGCCTGAAGAATTATTTACTATCTGTTCTTAACAAGTAGGGAAACCGAACCGAAAACAAGGTTTTTTCCTGACACCAAACCGAAACCAAAACTGAAAAATCAAAATCGCTCAGCTCTAGATATCTCTACTATTAATCAGGCAAGAGTACATACCAAAGTTTCCAGTGCAAAATGTACTTAATTTCACATATTTAGGCCTAAAAAAATTAAAAATCTGTTTCTCAGGCCCTCCCACATGGTCATTTTGGCTGTCACATGCTCTCTTTTTTATAGGTTATAAACTACTAAATAAGTGAACATGTGACTTTGAGCATTTGACACCCAAAGTTGTGAGTAGGATTAAATAGGGCTGATCAGCTGATTGGTTAAATATTCTACTCGAAGTTTGCTAAGCACCAAATATTTGACACATCATTGTGAAATTTGCTTGTGACATACCTGCGATATTTTTGGTGGATATGATTGAGGAATGCATGGAGATGGTCCTCAGTGTTTACATTAGCTCTCTTGATTGGCAGACTTTTCGGGACAGTCATGGAAAGCATGTACCCCTTGATTTTCATGATGTTTTCGTGTACTGTCTACATGTACTCGACATGGTTAGGGTATTCAATCTTCATTTCAACACAAATCCTTGTGATTAAATGACTGAGTATGGCAAATTCAAATGTAAAAAGACGTTTGTCTGAAGCAGAAAAGTGGCAGGTTGTTGGGATGGTGGAGCAAGGGGCTACCCATCGGCAGGTTGGTGTGCACGGTACGGTGATCACCAGAGTCTGGGCAAGATTACAGCAGTATGGCACACCTGTAAGACGGCATGGTGGTGGCAGAGACAGGGCAACATCTGCAGCTGAAGACTGGTTTTGATCATTCGGGTTCATAGGAATTGCTTTTCCACAGCAACCCAGCTTCGCAGTGACCTTCAGAATGCATCCGGGGTAAATGTTTCAATGCAGACTATCCGGGGATGGACGTACAGAGCTCTGTTTTCTTGAACATGGTACATTGACTGTATAGTGGTATATTGATGAGATCCTGGACGTCCACGTCACATTGTATGCAGGTGCTGTGGGTGATAGATTCATTCTGATGGACGATAGTGCCCATCTTCAGGTTGCCCATGCTGCCATGGAGTACCGACAGAGGGAGCAGATTGAGCATATGGCTTGGCCAGCAAGATCCCCTGACCGCAATCCAATCAAACATGTCTGGAATGAGTTGCAGCTGGCAATTTCAGCCCATCCAGTCCAGCCCAGAGGTGTCCAGGAGCTTGATGCCATGCTGGTCCAAGAATGGAACAACATCCCACAAAGGACCACCAGGAACCTGACTGGGAGTATGAGAAGGCATTGTCAAGCTGTAATTAACAGCAATGGGTCTCATACTCGATATTGAACCCATACCAGTTCGCTCCATCAACTTTGTCACTGATATATGCCGACATGTTAACTCTCCCGGAATGCCCGGGAAAATCCCGGAAATTCAGTGTAGTTCACGGCCTTCCGGATGGGAATCCGTTTTGGACCAAAAATCCGGAAAACAACAGTCAAATATTTTGTTCCATTGTAACTTATGAAAAATGTTCGGAGTCAAATCAAATGCATTCCAAACTCTGGTAAAAACTCACGAAGCAGTATTATTTATTGGTGTTTAAGGTCACATACTTATGCACAATGGCTAATCGTGACCGTGACAGTTTTACGGGTGGAGGAAGCCGGAGTACCCGGAGAGAACCACCGAGCAACGACGAGCAGCTGTCAGCTCTCCAACATCGTAACTCTGAACTCTGCACCGCAGCACAAGCAGGGTTAGATTGGTTGAAGACATGCGCACCATCGACGTGCAGTACGCCTCAGTACACAGCGTCATCGTGCCCCCATGTAGGCAATCGGGGTGAAGTGTCTTGCCCAAGGACACAACGCGGTTGCCGCAGGTGGGATTCGAATCACGAAGCAGTAAAATATGGATTTAAGTTAAATTTATTTAAGAAAAGGGTATTTTATGATATATATTTCAACTGTGTTCATGTTTATTTCTGGGTTTTTTCTTCAGAGATTTGTGATCAATATGCGAGTGTTGAAGTGAAAATAGGTGACTTACTTTAAAAAAATTGAAAACTCCACCTTCATTTAAATGCAATTTTTGGAAAATAAAATATATGAAAAGGAATTAAATAATATATATTTATTTATTCCTTCATAGAATAGCTTTAATTCTCATCCCTTTTCCAAAATCATAACGTAAACAACAACTATTTAACACAGTTTAAAAGTAGGTTAAAGTCACTTAGGATGCCAAAAAATTATGACTGCATATTTAAACACAATGGACTTATTTTCTAACACTACATTTATTCTGTTGTGCTGACTACAAAACTGTTAACTATCAGCCATCTGTACCCAGAAAATTTTGAATGGAATTAAAAAAAAAATGCTTCAATGATGAAAAGTAAAGTTTTGTGTAGGGCACAAACGTCCCGCATGCATGAAGTTTGATGAAGATACTTTCTAAGTACAAATGTTCTTAAAGTAACTGAACATTAGGACATCCTTTCATGTTAACATTTCCAATTTATTAGCAAAGTAGACTTTGATAAGAGCAAACCACAGGTGGTGGTGCTCTGTGGGACAGTGTGGGTGGGTGGTGGGGGGCCCATGAAGAAGAGGATCCTGGGGGGGGGGGGGGGGAGGGGTAAATCAACAGTTATTTTATGATTTTTTAACATAGCATAAATGTATCAGCAAAGCTGACAACTAGTTTTGGAAATAACCTGGTGTTAATAGTGGTCCATGAGCTGAAAATTCACAAGTTTTTTTCTTTTATTTGTCCCCGCGCAAACTTTTCCCTGAAATCCATCCCATTTCCCTGAAAATCACCTGCAGGTTCCCTGAAAAGTTAAAAAATTTATAGTAATTTATATATTTTTTTATACTTACCAATGACCCAGACTTAGCTGGTGCTAACTCTAACAAAAACCAGGGCCAAACACAAATTTTGCCCCCCAATCCCCAAAATTTGCATCCAAAACAAAAAGAAATCATGTCCTAAAGGACCTCCATACTACACCTCTACTGCGCATGCGCAGTGACACAGTCGTACCGAAATTGGCGCCAATTATCATTCTTACTGGCAGTGCCTGGTCAGCGCTATGTACTCAGTGTGGAGGCAAGAGTTCCCAACTCCAGGGAGGGCCATCCCCGTCTGGGTCATTGGTAAGTATAAAAAATATATAAATTACTATAAATTTTTTAACATTTTTATACTGTACCAATGACCCAGACTTAGCTAAATAGTAAACAGGCTGGAGGGCCTAGGGCATAGAGGAAAATCCAATAAGCTCAACTATATAGTAAAGAGGTAACCCCTTAAGGAGAAAAGGAGTATTAGGCTTTACATGTATCTTTCTTATTTAATATTAAATTAGAAAGATACACTACCCTTAATAATTGAGCACAATAACATTCATGTTCTCTATTAACATCCAGTATAACCCTTATACTAATTATTTTTAAAGCAAGCCAATAAATAAAGTAGTCCAGAGAATTGAGACTCTTTATAATCATTTAAAAGTGTCCGAGTATTGTATATTAAAGCCCGTTTGACACTTGACATATACAAATGCTTCACACCGAGCTACACTTTAAAACTAAGACATGAATGAATTTAAACATTAATATTACACTTTAAAACCATCCCGGAAGCGACTCAGAAATACTGACTTGGAGGAGGCATTCCCTTGCTTTTCACTATAAAGCAGGTGACCTAAGGGAACACCCGCCCCCCCCCCCCCCCCCCCTTCCCCTTGCCCTGGGTCAAATAGCCCAGAGCGAAGAGGGCAGTCGGACGGAGTCACTGCCGGAACAGAAAGCCTGCATAACTATAGTTGCAACTGTTTAGTGGACGACATTCTGAGCAACAGATAACGGACCTGAACAATGCAGGTCTCCAGAAATGGACTCAATATTTCTGAGATAAAAATTCGTAAATGTGGATGGCTGAGACCAATAAGCAGCCTTCATTAAATCTGTAATAGCAACACTATTAGCATAAGCCCAGGAAGTAGAAAGAGCTCTTACTTCATGAGCAGAAATCTTAAGCACAGACTGCTGAGAAGAAGATAAATCTTCATAAGCAGTACGGATAGTTAACTGAATCCATCTAGCAATAGAATGGACTGAAATGTCCTTTCTATTAGGCATCAAAGACAGAAAGAAACGTTTCCGTCCCTTTCTGATAAACTGAGATCTCTGTTTATAGATACGTAGTGCTCTAACAGGACAGAGTAAAGGCCTACGCCCGTCTGAAGACGGAAGAGCCTTAATAACAATAGGTTCCGGATATTTATTAGGAGCCTGATTCTTAGCTAAAAAACCCACATTAGTAGTGAAGGTGATAGTGTTCCCAACACTACGATAATGAGAATCATCCACCGATAGTGCATGAAGCTCACTGACTCTTCTGGCAGAAGAGAAAGCTAAGAGAAAAGCTGTCTTATAAGATAAGAATTTGAAATCTACTGTCCCAAGAGGTTCAAATGGCTTTTCCTTCAATTTAAGGAGAACCCAAGCTAAATTCCACTTAGGAATTAATCTAAGAGTTCTGGGTCTATTTATCGAAAAGTTTCTAACCAACTTCGATAAAGAGACATTAGATCCAATTTGTAAACTATCATGATGTGCATAGGTATCAGATAACATAGATCTATAACCCTTTATAGAAACAGGCTGCAGTTTGATTTCGTCAAACAAGTATACTAGAAAGTTTGCAATGTCTGGTATAGAGGGATCAAATATATCTACAGAATGATCCCTACACCAACGACGAAAAACCTTCCACTTAGCCGCATAGTTTAGCGAAGAGGAGGTCCTCCTACAGTTAGAAATCGCGTCCACTGCTCGTCCTGTAAAGTGCTTGCCATGCAAGAAGGACCGCACAACGGAAAAACGTGAAGGTTGAGACCTTGCGGGTTGTGATGGAGTTTGCGCGATTTCCCCTGCAAAAGAAGATCCTCTCGTGGAGGAAGCTTCCGCGGTAGGTCCCACAACAGACACCTGAGTAGATTTATCCACGGTCTCTGTGGCGACAGAGATGCTACCAACAGAATCTTGCATTGAGATTGTTTTATCTTTAGCAATACTTGTTGAATTAACGGCGCTGGAGGATACGCATATCCTATCATTCCGTCCCAAGGGATCGACAGAGCGTCTACTGCAAATGCTCTTGGATCCGGACACGGAGACACATACGTCTGCAACTGATTGTTGAGATGTGTCGCAAATAAGTCTATCATTGGCCGTTCCCATTGGTAGCAAATCTGATTGAATACTTGTTTGTTGAGAGTCCACTCCGACGGCAACAAGCGACCCTTTCGTGAAAGGGAGTCTGCTAGCACATTCAGACGACCCGGTATGTGACGGACCGAAAGAAGAACGTGATGTTCTAACGCAAACAGAAGGATTCTTTCCGTTAGATTGAACAACGGAACTGAATGAGTGCCTCCCTGATTCCGTATATACGCCACTACTGTCGTATTGTCGGATAGGATTTGGACATGAGCATCGCGAATAATGTCCATCTAGTGACGTAACGCAAGCCAAATTGACATCATTTCCTTGATGTTTATGTGCTTGCACAGGAATTGCGGATCCCAAAGACCCTGGCATCTCGAATCCGTTGGGATTAATGATGCACCCCAACCTGTTTGACTGGCATCCGTCATAACGGTAAAACTCGGATCCGGCAACTGCAGCGGAACTCCTTGAGTTAACCACTGAATGTTTGCCCAAGTCTGAATCTCTTGTCTCACTTGATCTGACAAGAGAACGTCTACATCGAGCGAAAGAATTTTCACACTCCAATTCTGAGTCAGGAAAATTTGAAGAGGACGTGTGCTTAGCCGCCCCATCGGAATGAGATCCGCGGCGGCTCCGCACAGACCTATCAGTCTCATAAATTCTCTCGCCGTGACTTTGTCTGCGTGCAGACAATAGCGAGCGTAACAACTGACTAATTTCGCTCTGGTTAACGGCAGACGAACGAGATTGTTGTGCGTCTCGAAGCTCATTCCCAGATGAGTGAATGACTTGGACGGCACCAGATCCGACTTCTCCTCGTTTACTATAAAACCGAGACGTCGGAGCAATAGAAGAAGATTCTGAACATCGTTCTGAAGCATTAACTCGTTGCCGTACCTCTGAAGAATGTCGTCCAGGTAGGCCGACGTTACCGCAGACGAATGAGCTCGGAAGTAGATCATTACCGAGTTCGTTACCCGAGTGAAAGCCCAGGGTGCTAGATTCAATCCGAAGCACATCGCCCGGAATTGATACACCACTCCCAGGACTGCAAAGCGTATATACTTTCGGAATGTCGGATGTACCATGACGTGAAAGTACGCATCTTTGAGATCTATGCTCGTTGCATAATCGTTCACCCGAATACTCGCTCTGACCGATCGAATCGTCTCCATATAAAACTTCGGAGCGACGATCAGCTTGTTTATCCAGCTCAAATCTATGACTGGACGGAACGAGCCGTCTGGTTTCGGAACCAGAAACAGATGACTGTAGAATCCCAGAGATTCCTGGTTTTCTACGACCTCTACCACGTTCTTCATTAAAAGAGACTGCACCTCTGATAACAGAGCGTCTCTTTTCTGTGGATTTGACGGAAGATGAGTCCACTTTGGACTTCGAGTTAATGGAGGCTTTCGTTTGAAGGATATCTTTAGACCTTCCAAAGTCACTCCTCTCACCCAAGGGTCGTCCGTAATCGACGCCCACTCTTGTGAAAAACTCGACAACCTTCCGCCAACCGGAACGCGATAGAGGTTTAAGCCATCACCTCCTGGACCTGCGAGGCCTGCGGTAGGAGAAACCACGTCTTCCACGACCCGCACCTCGCCTCGTCGACCTCGGGGCGTCCGACCGATTGTCCCGGCCTGAAGGACGTCCCGAACGAGAGTCGCTATCCTGACGGTCTCTCGAATAAGACCAAGAGGACGCACCGGAACCTCTATAGGAACCTCTCTTGGGCGCATTAGACCCAGAAGTGCCTGTCTTATTCGTGTCTGCTGTATCCGACTTTTCAGGAGCCGATCTGAACAACAGAGAATCATTAGCTTTCTTTTTAATTTTATCATAAATAGCGGAAAGCTTGCCGTCAAAAAGAAGTTCTCCTGAGACCGAAGCGACTCTAAGAGAGTTCTTCACCTTCGAATCCACTAGTGTGGATGTAGCTAGGGCTGCGTCACGTCTAACCAACTCCAGATTTGCCTCTGAAAGGGCGGAGTTACACGTGGAATAAGCTACTGCCCTTGAAAGAAGTCTTAAAGAGGATTGTATATCCTGAAACTCTTCCCCTTGAAGGCGCAGTGATAACGCCTTAGTAAGGTGATCTGCGTAAGATAAGGCATCTAAATTGGCTCTGTTAGACGCAATAGCTGTTTCCAACACCGCGGTTGGAATAGAAGCTGACGACGGTAATGATAGCTCTAAGCCTTCCGCCTCGTCGTCCATACGCAGAGGAACTCTCGGTATACCCTGTCCTGCCGTATCGAATTTATTCCTTGCATTAATGAAAGGCAGGTTGAGAGTATTAGCGGACAAGAAACCTGCTTTCCCCGTCCTGGAAGCAAGTTTAAATATAGCGTCGTTCAATAATTCAAATGTTCTAGCAACATTATTGGACTGCGACGGAAAGTCGGGAGCGATGTCCCTGAACCGCTCAAAAAATTCAGAGTCCAATGACGCTATAATTCTCTTGTCCGGAAGCGCAGCAGTCTGGCCCGACGGAACAACTTGAGGGAGAAAGTGCTGGATGAAGTCCACGGCAGCTTTATGTTGTTCCGAAAGGGATAGCTCCAAGTCATCCGTATCCCTTTCACCATCCGGTCGGACCTCACGATGTTCCCGGTCGTCCGCCCCCGATGCTTCGGCGGAGCGTACCGACCCAGCGCCGTCGGATAATTCTCGATCCGACACCGTTTCTGTCGGCTGCTGGGATGCTGCGATAAGCTGTGCTATCTGCACAAGAATGTCCGGCGTCGAGACCTGCGGAGGCGCAGTCTTTCGCTGCTTCGCCGAGGGCAGCTCCGCATCAGATGGCTCCCGCATACTTTTCCTATGCGAACGTCCGGAGTCCATCAGTCTCGAATCCCTGGCTGCCGGATGGTGTGACCTGGCCGCCGAAGAATCTTTCATCTACGAAGCTGGTAATATATCGGCGGTCACGCAGCCAAGGTGCGGTCGTGTGCGCTGACGAGAAGAGGAAGCCTTAACAGTCTCTGCGGACTGCTTATACAACGGAGCGTCCCGAGCGACGGACGTATGCTCCGCTAAAGACACATTTTGTACCACAACATCTGGTCCCAGATGTTGTTGTACGAGAGAGGGACCTCTCTCGCTCGCGGCCCGGCTGGACCTGGACGAGCTAGGAACCGGACTAAAAGGCTTCCTCCGTTCTCGCTTACTATCCGCCGTCACTGGGTGTGCATCTATTATGTTTATAGTGCTCGCATCACCCAAAATTTCCTCTTGGACTGCATCGGACGAAGCCGGCTGCCGAACCATTCGGTGAATGGACGCTACACCGGGCGAGCTAGCGGACGACATTTGTCTAATCTCCATGAGCACTTTTGCCGCTAGCTCTGAATTCATTTGTGACGACGGACGCACACTTGAAGAAGATAACATGGAAACATCACCCTGTTCTGGTTCCTCTGAAATAGAAACTGAGAGAGTAGAGTGACCTTGTGGAGAAAGAGCCGGCATCGCTCTTTCTCCAGAAACAACATATCGTGACACACGTTTCCAATGTTTCTCATCCCAATGTTCACATATAGGACAGGGATTAATGCGAGAACACTGACTACAATTAATACAATGATCATGAAAGTCAGAGGAAGATTTCTTCCTATTACAATTTGAACAACGTCCCTTCATTGTGAAGGAACAACAATAAGTCCTAGTTACTCGCAAAAACCCCTGACACAAAGATACATAATAACATGATCCATTAATAAATGAAAAAACAATTGCAAAACAAAATAATTTTGAAAAAAATATTTTTTCAGAGAAGCCCAAGTTGCTGAAAAGTAACGTTGAGCCCCGATGGATCCGATGGCAAAGTGTGGTCAAAAATTTTAAATTTATATAAAATAATTAATGAGACACTTTCGGATAATATAAATGTATCTTATAATGAGATAAACTACCACAAAGGCAAACAGCCCCCCTCAAAAAAGGCTGTTGCCAATGAAAACAAACAGTGTAAACACACTAGAAAACATGACTCCAGGCACTGAAAAAACTGGCCCGGAATCAGTCATCAATTACACTCTATCTGATGCAAAACAGAGACTCCCAGGGGAGAATCTGTAGAACATCAGATGGAAGATGCAGAACACAAACGTTATACACCCATGGGTGAAAACGTAACTATGGGGAAAATAACAGAAAACATTCTGTAACCAAGCAACTCTCCCAGGAAATTTTAGAAATGAAATTTCTCAAAAATATGCCAAAAGCATGGGAGAATTGCCAGGGGGGACTTTAGAAGGCTAGGGGAGAGGAAACACTGAATAAGCAGTGCAACAATTAGCAAGAATGACAACAAGAGGCCCATGCCTCGAAAATAGGCAACTTAACATAATTTCATCAAAAAATTTTAAGTACAGTCCTGATTATTTTTTGCCACTTCTTTTTCCTCTCCTCCTTCTATCCTTCTTAGAATCACATTTTCTCCAAAAATTACGTGTCTGGCATCCTTTAAACTGAGATTTACAAGCACAAAGATCAGTGAGATGTTGACTGATGAAGGGCCAAACAGAGAATGATAATTGGCGCCAATTTCGGGACGACTGCGTCACTGCGCATGCGCAGTAGAGGCGTAGTATGGAGGTCCTTTAGGACATGATTTCTTTTTGTTTTGGATGCAAATTTTGGGGATTGGGGGGCAAAATTTGTGTTTGGCCCTGGTTTTTGTTAGAGTTAGCACCAGCTAAGTCTGGGTCATTGGTACAGTATAAAAATATTATTCTGGAGGTTAACATGTCTGGATATAAGTATAATTTGGGCATAGTTAAACATATTTACCCCTATAAATTGAATGGATTCTTTCATCAATGATTTCTTGTTATATTTAGATTAATTTTTCATCAACTCTACAGTTAAAACTAGAAGTCCTGTCATGAAATGTGCACAAATAGCACAGTGATATGCGCGTTAATATGCGCGTTATGGCCCAAGTAAAGCTATCAAATTCTGTACATATAGCCTGCGCACAAGCAATGTTTCAGCCAATGGACCTCCGGGTAACCCGGAGGTCCATTGGCAGAAACATTGCATGTGTTTGCTATGAGTAACCAGGAGAACCTGCCGTGGTTTGGATGCCATTCGATATGGCAATTGCGCGCAATTCTAACACGCTATTAAGCCTACATAAGCGCACTATTCATGATAGGACTTCTAGTTTTAACTGTAGTCATGGCTGCTGAAAAGCAATTTGATGAAAATATATCCTGAAAATACTTAGCGGGTTAAGAGTTAAACAGTTGAAGGCAGAGAGACATACACAAAAAATAGAAGATCGCTAATGAGTTGCGATTTGATATGGAATTTCTATACGGTCACAAAAATAGATTGAAGCTGAGGTTTACCGAGAAGTTTCCGAGAGGTTTACCGAGGCTCAGATTGATTTTAGAGAACAGGGTTCAGAAATGTGATGAATTTGAGCTTCTTTTTATCAACTGAAACTTCTAACCCTTTACCTAATGAATCGCCCAAATCCGCCCGCGTAATATGAAAATTGAGCAGTTGAAAAAATTAAAGTTTTCAAAATATTTCAACAAAACCATATCATGTGACCCCTCATTGGAACAAGCTCATTGAGCTCATTCCAGTGAGGGGTCACATGATATGGTTTTGTTGAATTTTTTGGAAAAATTTAAAAAAATTATATTCAAAATAATAAATTTTGATATCGTCTGCATTGGGTAAAGGGCTAACTAACATTTACAACTACAACTGACCAGGGATGTTTACAAAAATCACTATCCAAAATTTTCATTGTTTTTTTTTTAAATTTCTGCCTTGTTAAGCTCATTCCAACGAGGGGTCATAAGCTACGTTTCTGAGATGAATGAAAGTGTCAATGACACTGTAGCTCAACTTGTGTAAGACATGTACATGCATAGCGTATGATACAGCAATGACGCATATCTAGGTAAAGACCTGAAAACAAAGGTACATGTAAAGTACTGTAAAGGTCTGTACATAAATACTGACCGTTGCCTGTAACAAATGTACAGGTAAAGTATTGTAAAGGTGGGTGACAGTTAGATACCTCTAGCCAGAGCCATATTGAAATGTGCACTTACTGTGTATAAGTAGCACTGAATAAATCAAAGTTTGTCTAATTGGCCACCGGTGGCGATATTGAAATTTTGGACTGCACCCAAAAACACTCGTTCTTGTCCCAAGGTGATAACAAAGGTACCCAAGAAGTTTCATAAAGATCGGTTCATAAATACAGCCCCTAGCCCGAGGCATATTGACATGTGTACTTACTGTGTATAAGTAGCACTGAATAAATCAAAGTTCATCTAATTTGCATCATTTCAGCACGAGAGAAAAACATGTATTATATGTGATGTACTCCATGTTACTAAACATTCACACAAAAATTTGTTCAAATCAGAACTTTCATTCAGAAGTTCTGTACAAAAAACTGATTGAACTAATTTCGGTACAAAATGGCTGCTGGCGGACATCTTGCATTTTGGACCGCACCCAAAAACACTTGTTCTCGTCCCACAATGATAACAAAGGTACCCATGAAGTTTCGTAAAGATCGGTTCATAAATATGGCCCCTAGCCCGAGCCATATTGGCATTTGCAGTTACAAATAGATCAAAGTTAGTCTAATTGGTATAATTTATGCACGAGAAAAAAAACAGTATTATATGTGATGTATCCCATGGTACTAAACATTCACACAAAAAATTATTCAAATCAGCGCTTTCATTTGGAAGTTCTGCGCAAAAATCTGATTGCACCTAATTTTGTACAAAATAACTATCAGTGGCCATCTTGAATTTCAGACCAGACCCCGTTCTTGTCCCATGGTGATAACAAAGGTACCCAAGAAGTTCCGTAAAGATCGGCTCATAAATACGGCCTCCAGCCCGAGCCACATTGGCATTTGCACTTACAGTGCTGAAAGTAACACTAAATAAATCAAAGTTAGTCTAACTTGCATAATTTGCGTATTATATGTGACGTATCCCATGGTACTAAACATTCATACAAAAAATTATTCAAATCAGAGCTTTCATATGGAAGTTCTGCACAAAAATCTGATTGCACCTAATTTTGGACAAAATAGCTGCCAGCGGCCATCTTAAATTTCGGACCGGACCCCAAAACACTCGTTCTCGTCCCAAGGTGATAACAAAGGTACCCAAGAAGTTTCGTAAAGATCGGTTCATAAATACACTCGTTCTCGTCCCACGGTGATAACAAAGGTACCCAAGAAGTTTCGTAAAGATCGGTTCATAAATACAGCCTAAATACAGCCTCTAGCCCGAGCCGTGTTGATGGCATAATGGACGGACAGACGGATGACAGGCCAGGACAATACCTCAAATTTGGCTTTGCCAAAGTTGGGCTAAAAATGAAAGTATTTAGTTATTCAGGGAATGTTTTCTGAAAATCTCATCCGCTATTTGCATTTGGTAGACAATTAAGGAAAAATAAGAGATTAATTCAATTCTACTTCTGAAACTACGTCACTCACAACGTTATGACATTGACATCTGATGTCCTACCCATATTAGACATGTTGTGATTGATTTATTCCATAATAAGGTATTTAATGGTGATTATACAATAAATAACAGTACATACATGAAGTAAAGATGAGATATCTGTTAGGATAGATATTACCTTCATGACTCCATACTATGACTGTGCTATCATTAGAACCCGATGCAATTACGTGGTCATTAAACACCACACAATACTGAAACAAACAAAAATTTATTTATTTATTGGTGTTTAAGGTCATATATTTCTGTCCAGAGATTTTAAAGCACAGATGTCATTTCATTGTTGATGACTTTTAGGGCCAAACAAAGAATGATGTTGGTGCCAATTCCAGTCATTTCCTGATGTCTGCGCATGCGCGGACAGTAAATGTATGGAGGGCCAGACAGGACTTTTAATTTTCAGTTTTCCAAGATAATTTTGGAGATTGGGGGGTTCAAAATTTGTGTTTGGCCCTTAATAACTTTGAGTTAAGCACCAGCTAGTCTGGGCTATTGGTTTACAGTGTAAAAATACAAGTTTTTTGATAAAATTTTTTTTTAATTATTAAATGTCTAAAACGGGGTAAAATTTACCGATTCTTTGACAATCGATTAATCATGACAGCCCTAGTTTAGTCAATCGTTTATACCCATTTTATATTACTTTCAGCCCAGGCATTGCTGACTGGATCCTGCTTTTTTACTAGGGCTGTCATGATTTTTTAATTTAGGAATCAATTAATCGTTGCAAATAATTGATAATAATTGATTAATCATACATTGATGACCACCCTCTCCCTCTCTTTAAAGTTCTTAAAAAAAGAAGTTCAAGTCAGTTGACCTACCTCAAGTAAACAACGAAGACGATCCTCTTTTAGGTACATTCAAAGCTTTGATGTTCTGAACTTTTGAACCATCAATGTAATAATCAAGACTGGACGGCAGTTGTGAACTGTTCGCAATTGCCGATAGGTCTTGATTATTACACGGATGGTTCAAAAGTTCAAAACATCAAAGCTTTGAATATACCTAAAAGACAAATGCTTCTAACGGCTTCTTGAGGTTTAACGTCGATGTTCTTGACCTTTTACCTTTAGAAATTATAAATTTATAGTAATATGTATATTTGTATACTTTACGTAACTTACCAATGGCCCAGACTAGCTGGTGCTTAACTCAAAGTTATTAATGGCCAAACACAAATTCTGAACCCCCCAATCCCCAAAATTTGCTTGCAAAACTGAAAATTAAAAGTCCTATCTGGCCCTCCATACATTTACTCTCTGTGCATACGGAGACGTCAGGAAGTGACCGGAATTGGCGCCAACATCATTCTTTGTAGAAGAGAGTACTTCATAAAAATTCAGTGGGGAGGTATGAGTGCCCACTCATAGGGGTGCCATCTCCATCTGGGCCATTGGTAAGTATAAAAATATACAAATTACTATAAATTTATAATATTTTTACACTGTAAACCAATGGCCCAGACTAGCTGAAACATAAAAAGGTGGAGGGCCTAGGACTGTAATATAAGGTGAAAGGAAATTAAAATTATTAGGAATTACATGTATGTCTCTCTATACAGTAATAGAGAAGACATATCATACAAAAGGAGCCCAGTTCAAGTAATTCCGTATACTTAGCATGAAGACTATGCTAATTGGATGTAATGAGTTCCCAATTTTTAAGGTTAGCCAAGACTAAGCCCCAAAAATTAGGATGGCGTATTTGAGAATGAGAGAATATGCCCTACAAACATACGCCATATACAATAAAACTCCAGCTGTATGCAGGATATAATTACGGACAAAACAGCTTCCCTCATAGTTACATACCTATCAAGCCGGAGGAGAGGTAAAAAATCCCCCCTCCCCTTTTCTTTTGAAGGAATCTTCAAAAAGAAAGAGGGGAGCGCTTTGGAATCAGTAATGCCATTCAGAAGTTAAGGCTATAGCGACGCTCCCAGTAATTAATATTGTCCACTATATAACGTACACCGGAGACGGCATATGCAGATAGGTCAAAAACCGGTGATATAATATATAACATACACATGTCCAATCGAACCACAATGAACGATCTCTGGAGAGTAAGCACACTTCCGTGGCAACCCACAGGCGACCCCATTCAGGTGTACAATAAATTCCAGTAACAACACTCCCCGACGTGTACTATCTGATACCTATGACACTATAAATGTGTGAACATACAAGTTGAGTACCGACATTAATAGAAACCTGGATCTAGAAATGGAAGTAGGTATGATTAACAGGCTCCGACATGGACCACCCTGAAATAATTCATAATTTCTAAGGTCCATAACATACAATAAAGCTTCAGCCTAATAATTATTATGCATGTGAGCATTAAAATCCCGCATGTAATCTGAATACAAGTTAACTGGTTATGCAGCCTCCAAGATACCCAAAGACTAGAAATTTATTTATGATGAAATATGCGCTCGAATATGACATATAGACGAATAATCACAGGGAACCAACCAACTAAAAAGTGGATGCGCCCATGAGGTTGCCATAGAATATGACCCAGCCGACAATCGAGAAGTGAAGAAATGCATGTATGTATGTAAACTCATACAAGGCTTGCAGGAAGAAAATGTCGTGCCCGGTAATCACCTCTAAACACACTGGTGGCAGGGGGGGGGGGGGGGGAGGGAATTCAAAGTCATATTGAACCCTCCTCACCCACATTACTTAATCGTTCTTGCGTTAGTCATAAAATAATATAGGAACTGTAATGGTTCCTCATGTCTCATCGACTCCATTATGTCACTATGGGCGGAGAAGGATGTGAAGAACAAAAACTTCCCCTGGTAAAGAAGGTCCTCTCGTGGAGGAAGCCTCCAGGGAACGTCCTATAACAGACACTTGAGAAGACTGATCCAAGGTTTCTGTGATGATAGAGGAGCTACTAGTAGGATTCACAATGAGACTGTTTGATCTTAAACATAATCTACTGAATCAACTGAATTGGAGGATACATGTATCCTACCATTCATCCCCATGAGATCGGCAGAGTGTCTACTGCATACACTCAATGGTCTGGGCATGGGGACCCGAACGACGGTAACTGACTGTTCCAGTGTGTCGCAAACAGATCTATCATGGGGCGATCCCTCTGGTAGCAAATCTGCCCAAATACTCGCTTGTTGAGCGTCCACTCCAATTGCAACAAGCGACCTTCCGAGAGAGTGAGACAACTTGTTAGTGGGGTTTTTTGCTCGGAATGATAGCTGTAAGCCGAGACTACACTTCTCACCCACTGATCTTCCGTGATTGTTATCCAGTTTTTTGCGAAGCTTGATAATCTTCAGCAAATGGCTAGTCTGCTAGTACGTTCAGATGACCCGGTATATGACGGAGAGAAAGATGAACATGATAATTCATGATGCATAGGAAAATCTTCTCCGTTAGTTGGCATAACGGAAATGAATGGGTGCCATCCTGGTTCCCGATGTACGCTACCAACCAAATTGAACATGGACGTCCGTTATTATCTGAATCCAATGTTGTAGCGCTAGCTATATTAACGTCATCTCATTGATGTTTATGTGTTTCTCCTGGAATCGAGGGTCCCAAAGACCCTGACACTTCAAGACTGCAGGATTTAGAATCGCGCCCCAATCCATCTGACTCACATCCATCATAATCGTGAAAGCCGGATCTGGCAGTTGCAGTGGAACTCCCTGAGTTAACCGCTGAATATCTGCCCAAATCTGAACCCTTGTTTTACTAGGTCCGTTAAAACAATACTGGTTCAAGTGAAAGCATCTTCTCACTCCAGTTCTGAGTAAAGAATATCTGGAGGGGACGTGCGCGCAGACGGCCCATCGAAATGAGTTCCACAGCTGCTCCGCACAGCTCCAACAATCGCATGAATTCCCTCACTATTAATATGTCTGAGTGTAGACAAAAGTGAGCATAACAACTGACCAATTACACTCTGAGGTAATGGCAGACGAACCAGATTGTTGTGAGTCTCAAAGCTCATTCCCAAGTGAATAGGCGACTTGTACGGCGCAAGATCCGACTTTTTCTCATTTACGATGACTCTGAACATCGTTCTGAAGAATAATTCTGTTGCCGTAACCCTGTGGAAGGTCGTCCAAGTAAGCCGACATTACCACAGACGAATGAGCTGTAAGTAAGACATTACCGAGTCCATTATTCGAGTGAAACGCCCAGGGGGCCAGATTCAGACCAAAGCATATTGTTCTGAACTGAATACACCTTCCCTTGTACGGCAAACCGCAGGTACTTTTAGAATGCCAGATGTACCAGGACATGAATGTACGCATCCTTAGATCTATGCTTGCTGAACGCTCGCTTTTACTGAATGATTTCCATAAATAAACTTTTGGAGTCATGATAAGCTTGTTATCCAGCTGAAGTCTATTACTGGTCGGAATGAGCCGTCTGGCTTCGGTACGAGGAACAGGTGACTGTAAAAATCTTGAGAATCCTGATTCTCGACGACCTGTATTGCTTTCTTGATAAGAGAGCTTATAACCTCTGGTAGGAGAAACTCTCTTATGCAAGAATTTGATGGAAGATTTGTCCAAGCGGACAACTTGTTAGTGGTTTTTTTTGCTTGGAATGATAGCCATAAGCCATCCGAGACTACACTTCTCACCTACTGATCTTCCATGATTGTTATCCAGTTTTTTGCGAAGCTTGATAATCTTCTGCCAACTGGCCAGCAATAGAGGTCTAAACCATCACCTGTATGACTTGCAAGGCTTACAGGAGGAGGAACCATGTCCTCCCTGCGAAAAACCTCGTCTCGTCGGCCTAGGGGCGTCTGACCTATAGTCCCGATCAGACCTACGCCGCTTTCCCGAGTCGCTACACTGACAACCTCCAGAGTAATTATAAGAGAGTTTCTTATACCCTCATGAGGAGTTTCCTTTTGACGATTTTTGTCTGGAACGCCCTCCTTTACTATTGTCCGCTGAAGCGGGTTGTTGATATGCCGACTTCAAAAGCAGAGCACTAGATGCTTTCTTAGTAGCCTGTTCATAGACTAATGAAAGCTAGTCGTTGAAAATAAAATGTCCGGAAACCGGAGTGATGCGGGGAGAGCTTTTCACCTTGTCATCTTATCAGTGATGAGGACGCAAAGGCAGCATCATGTCTGATTAACTCCAGATTAGCCACTGTTAGGGCGGAGTTATACGTGGTATACATAATTGCTCTGGAAAGAACTCTAAGAGAGGTATGAACATCCTCAAATTCCTTTCCCTTGAGACGTTGCGCCATAGCTCTTGTATGGTGATCTGCATAAGACATAACGTCCAAACTCGCTCTATTGGAAGAAATTGCCGTCTCAATTGTGTCTGAGCAAAGAGTGAATGATACAGGTAAGGATACCTCTAGATCCCCGGCCTGCTCATCCAAACGCAGAAGAACCCTCTGAACATCTTCCCCGACCGTTTTTAAAAGAAAGTGGTCCAAAAAACGGTATGTATACGGAAGATGAAGATAAGAAACCTCCTTCTTCCTCGCACTCAAGAGGATAAATATGGCATCGTCTATCTGGCCGAAGGCCTGTGAAACCTGTATAAACTGAACCGGAAAAGAAAGGACGTCCTCCTTTGTCCGGATAAAGTCTGTGCCTAACGACGCCAGCAGTTTCTCTTGTCGTCGCAGCATTCTGATTCGGCGGAATAAAATCAGGGTAGTATTGATGGATGAAAGCCATCGCAACCCTGTACTGTTCCAAAAGGAAAGAGTAATCCTCTTCCTTATCCCTTTCATCATCCGAGAGAATCAGTTGCGAATCTCGGCCCATTGCATCTGCGCGTACAGACGACTGGACCGACCCAGCACCTTCTGACAGCTCAGATTCTGAGTCTGAGGGTGGCTGCATCTGCACTTGCTGGGATGCTGCGATTAGCTGTGCAATCTGAGACAGCAAGTCAGTCATCGAGGCCTAAGGAGCAGCGGTTTTCCATTCCTTAGCCACATGCTACTCCTAGGACGGTGTGTCAGAAACGGATCCTTTCTCCGAACGTCCCAATGATCAAGGCCTCGTCTCCCTAGCTACCGAATGGTCCGACTTCACGGGCGAGGAGTGGTTCCTTCTACGTGCAGCAGGCTGGATATCCAAGTCGGGTAGCTAGGATGCGGTCATGTGTGCTTAAATAACGTAGCGGAGGAAACCGTGACTGAAGCCGACCCCGGCTGCAGACTAGCCGGAGTATCCCGAGTGGCGGGTGGGCATAGGCTCCGTCTCATGCAAGTTTCCAACCAGAAAACTTCATTTCGGCCTTGTGAAACATAGCGGAGGAAGCCTTGACTGAAGCCGACCCCGGCTGCAGACTAAACGAGAGTCCCGAGTGGAGGGCTGACATATGCTCCGGCTTGTGCAAGTTTCTCAAAACAACATCTGACCCCAGATGTTGCTATATTAAAGAGGGGGGGCCTCTCCCATTCGTGGTCTATCAGACCTCGCAGAGTACAAGAACTTGCTGACTTCCTCCCTATTTCTGTCGTTGCTGGGTGTGCTATTATAGTGCTCGCTCTACCCAATCCACTTCCTAGACCGCAACCGACTTACCCGGCATCACAGCACCCACGGAGGGAGTACCGCTTCACCGGTCAAGCTAGCTGCTTGCAAGAGATTAAAACCTTTACCCAAAGGCCCTAACTCTTGCAATAATGAGTAATGCAGCTAGCTCTATATGCTCCATGGAGCGCGACGACGGTAGCACACCTGGATGGGTGTCAGAATATCATCACCATGTTCCACTGAAATAGAAACTGACAGAATGAATTAAAACGCGGTAAGAGGCTCTGATCCTTAGAACCTCACCATCAACATACCGCGACACCCAAGTCCAACATCAGTCATCCCAGTGCAACACAAAAATGACAAGAGGCTGCACGAGTGTATCAACTAAAGTTGATATCAGTCCTCCAAACTCCACAGCAATATATATATATAACTGAGATACATGAATAATAGCAATCATAATTAAATTCAAAATATTTTTTGTAAACAAAAAAAAGTTTGAAAAATGCCCAAGTTCCCAAAGGGAACATTAAGAGCCCAAGGGCAACCTTATAGAGCCTAAGTGTGGACAAAATCTAAAATTTTTGAGCTACACTACCGAAATAACAATCCATGTATCCTACAGTATTCTACAGTAATAGAATATAAAAAACTACCTATATATGAGGACGCTGATAATGTAAACAACGTCAATGTAAACAAGACATCAGGCACACAAAAAGGCCCAAAGTCAGAACCAATTGAAATGCTATCAGATGCAAAGCTAGATCTTAATACGAAGAAAAAATTATACATTGGATAGAAGATGCAAGACTAAATGGCCTAACATCCCTAGGGTGAGGACGTAACCCTAGGGAAGAAACAGAATAATATTCTTTAATAAATGTTAAACTCCCAAGAAATTTAATAAAAAATTTCAATAAAAAATAGTCAAAAAGCTTAAGAGTTTAACAGGAAGGGTTCATGGAATGATAGGGAAGGAATACTTAACAAACAGTGGAATAATCATTTTTTAAAAATGATGACGTCAGGCATATGCCCCAAAATTGGGAAACATAAAATAATTTTATAAATATTATAAAGTTACAGCACTGAACATCCAAAACCACCATTGAACACTCCCTTCATCCAATAACAGCCTTGTATCCACCAATTCTTGCATTGATTTGTGTCTGGCATCCTCAGAAAAGGAGATTTTAAAGCACAGATGTCATTTCATTGTTGATGACTTTTAGGGCCAAACAAAGAATGATGTTGGTGCCAATTCCGGTCATTTCCTGATGTCTGCGCATGCGCGGACAGTAAATGTATGGAGGGCCAGACAGGACTTTTAATTTTCAGTTTTCCAAGATAATTTTGGAGATTGGGGGGTTCAAAATTTGAGTTTGGCCCTTAATAACTTTGAGTTAAGCACCAGCTAGTCTGGGCTATTGGTTTACAGTGTAAAAATACAAGTTTTTTGATAAAATTTTTTTTTAATTATTAAATGTCTAAAACGGGGTAAAATTTACCGATTCTTTGACAATCGATTAATCATGACAGCCCTAGTTTAGTCAATCGCTTATACCCATTTTATATTACTTTCAGTCCAGGCACTGGTGACTGGGTCCTATTTTACAAGTAAAACAGAGCTTTTTTACCACAGTAATCAAGCATTGCCTCACTTCCTGGAGTTTACAAGGGGAAATGAAATAAAAAATATAAGGAACATTGCATAGATCAATCACACACATGATAAAAGTATCAATAGACACCCTGTCATATTTTCAATTGCCTTAAAGATGAACTACATTTTTTCACTGATTAATTGATTTAGTGCTAGAAGCTCCCATTGCTGGTTGCATCCTGTCTTTGAAAACAAATATTTTTGTTTCAAATCATATTTAAAAAACTAGAGAATTGTAATTTGTTGGACAAATTACGGGCTTTCCCAACTTTTTAATGTGAAAAGGCAAACTGTATTGTACACAAAACTATCGATCAGTTTTGAAAACAGAAAATTTAGTGGAAATCAAAGTTTTTGTGATGCTACTAGTTTATATGCAGCCAAAAGATATTTGAGATACAGCAGGACACCAAAACATTTAACACAAAATTTGCTCTTCAATAATTACAGAATATTTTCATAGAAAGCAAAACAAGCGATGTCCTTTCTGCTTTGAAAAAAATAAGTACATATGAATTATGGGCGTACAGGAAGGGGTTTCATGGAGGACTGTGCTCCAACCCACTCCTGAGTCAGGAAGGAGCCAATTTTTCAGCCAATATGACAGAAAATTTCGGACAATTTAGTTGTCAGAAATGACCACAAAACATTTTGGTGGTTTTCCACACAAAATGTTGTTTTCCTATCTCATCACTTATAAGTTGCAAGTAAACTGACCATTATACTGTACAAGCTGATTCAGTGGAACCGTATCCACATTAATATTATTCATTTATAATCACACAAGTACATATAAAGAGTTCTATTACTACATATTACGGGAGCTTGGTGGCTCAGAAGGTAGAGATGATTGTTGCAATCCAAGAAGTCCTCGGTTCGAATCCCGCCTGTGGCAAACACATCGTGTCCTTGAGCAAGACATTTCATCCCAATTTAATTTCCCACATGAGGGGGGGGTGGGGGGGGGGGGGGTATGATGGCGATGTGTACTAAGGGTACTTTGAGGGTGCACTTGTCTTCAATCAATGCTAACCCTCCTTTTGTGGAGTTAGTATGTTGGGGAGTCGCTTGCCATTGTTTGGTGGTTCTCTCCTGGTACTCAATGGGGGTGGGGGGGGGACCCCCCCTCTCTCCTATACCCGCATTTGGCAGTCCCTCCTGAGATTCAACTTTTTAGGGCTAAAACAGTTCACCCCCACCCATGAAAAATGGCCCTGTACGCCTATGCAATGAATACCTGGACTTGAACAAATACCTATAGTATGGTCATGATATAGCTGTAGATGCTGAAAGTGACCTTAAATATCAATAATTAATTTATTCTCTATCATTCTATCTGTTTGTGAATGTGTGGGATTTGTCAACAAATGCGGGTAAACTTCCTACTCCATGATTGCACAATTTTTCCAACATATCTGTTTCAGATACAATGAAATACATGTAATATGAGTTACTGTCACACACAAAAAAAGATGTTTATTTGATATGGTTTAAACTATCTAGAGAGCTAGTATACACAGTGATTGGCACAGTTCAAGTCAAAATGAGTTGATTAAAGGGATGTTGAACAGCTTGTTAATATTTCTTGCATTATATTACTACTTTGCTATTTATTGACAGAAGGATTTCACAGAGGGTGTCCCTGACGGTATTTATTTATTGGTGTTTATGGTCACATACTTATCCACAATGGCTAATCGTGACCGTGACAGTTTTACGGGTGGGGGAAGTCGGAGGACCCAGAGAGAACCACCGAGCATCGACGAGCAACTGTCAGCTCAACATTCTAATTATGGTCAAGCTACGCTGAAGCAGGGTACCAGCGGTTGAAGACATGTGCACCATTGACATGCAGAATGAATTAGTACATGGCATCATCATGCCCCCATGTTGGCAACCGGGATAAAGTGCCTTGCCCAAGGACATTACGTGGGTTGTCCCAGATAGGGATCAAACACGGGACCTCTATCATAGAAGTCAAACAGTCTATCACTGAGAAAATGTGCTTTCTTTCCTGGCAGTATTCATATTTGTACGGCCAAACTGGTGTTGGATAAAACGGAACACCAAAACATATAACACAAAATTTGTTCCCCATTGATTTTTCAAAGCAGTTATGGAAAGCTCAAAGAGCTCTTTCCTTTTTGTTTTTGGACAAGTGAATATTCACTCAGTCATTTTTTGCTGACAGTGATATTTTTAAGTGACCAAAGCACAGAGACCCAGAACATAACTAAAGCCAGATTTATTGATTAAACATCTCTGCATATAGCAAAGCAAAGTGTCTCAAATTAACCCATTCCAAAATGATAGTAGAGAGTAACCAAAGTTGGATAATTTAGGTATTTCCAAATGGTACTCTTATTCTCGCTCTTATTGTGCTTGAGGGTTAAATCTGAGATTGAAAAGATATACCAATCTTACCCAGGGAAGGTGAGTACAGAAAAGTACAAAATTAATCAGAAAATGAATTTTGTCTGATGGTACTAATATTTGTACAAGCAAAACTGGTACTGGATTTATTTATTTATTTATTTATTTATTTATTTATTTATTAGGGTTTAACGACACATTAACAGACAAGGTCATATTATGTCGGTGACAGTTGTATGGGTGGCGCAAGCCAGAGTACCCAGAGAGAACCACCGAGCAATGACGAGCAGCTGCCAGCTCCCAAACATAGTGCCTCCGCACTGTAGCACAGGCAGGGTTAGATTGGTTGAAGACATGCGCACCATCGACGTGCAGTATGCCTTAGTACACGGCGTCCAGACCAGTGAAGGCAGATGCACGAAATCTTCAGAAGTTGTTCTACTATCCCTGCTCGACAGAACAGTATCTTTGTCGAGTGGCGTGAGCGGGTGGGAACAACGTGGGTCGCGTGGAAACTGCGAGGACGATTCGTCCCTACTCTATTCCCAATGCAATGCCGTTTCCATTCACTATTTACCTATCGCCGGTCGAGTTTGGCATTATTTCTGCCTATTTGATGAACTGTCCAGCTTTAAATATTCGCACATTCATATGGGACAGAAAGTTTTGAGTTAAACTGCTCATTTTAGACCGTCCCGGCAGAAACTGACAACTTGATCCGGTGGAGAAAAAGCCGTCATCTGGCTAATTTAACATTCAAATTGAACAGTTACAATGTCGGATATACTCCAATTATGTCCCGACCATCCAAGGCAGCAACTTGAAATTCTCAGAATGTTTTCTACTGTCCCTGCCCGACAGTTTAGTACCTTTGTCAAGTGCCGCGCATGGAAATACCGTGGATCAGGTGGAAACTAAAGGCACGATTCGTCCCTACTTTATTCTCAATTCAACGACTTTTCCATTCATTATTTACCTGTCACCGGCTGAGTTTGGCATTATATCTGTCTATTTGATGAACTTTTCAACCTTAACTATTTGCGGCTTCATGTAGCACCACCGAAAGGCCACTGCACGGTTACCAATATATTCAGGGATTGATTTTACGAAAATAACAATTATTCCGACTATATCCACATGGGAACTCCTAAATATGCCAAGGGTTAAACTATTGATAATGACGTATAAAACAGAAGTTGTCATGCTATGCTTGCTGTATGCTGGCAAAGAAAACATTCAGCGCTCAATGAATTAGGAATGGAGTAAATTGTCACTTAAACCTACGGAATTCTGAAAAAATGATAATTTTTTTTTCGACGGCACCAATTTTTATGCATTTGAGACAGGGATGGAGTTACCACTGCACGCTTATCAATATTCAGTGATTTTATGAAAATATCAATTACTCTGACCATACCCATATTGGCAGTCTCAAATCTGCAGAATGGTTAAACTTTTAATAATGACATATAAAACAAAAGTTGTCATACTATGACTGCCGCATACAGCCATAGAAAACGTTCAGCGCTCAATCAATTAGGAATGGAGTAAATCGTCACTAAAACTTACCAAATTCTGAAAAACGATAGTTTTTTTTGGACTGCACCTATCTTTATGCAAACAGAACGAGCATAGGGTTAAACTTTACAACTAGACTTACAACAGCAAATGTGCTCGGTAGGCAATTGTAAATACGACCATGTAAATCATTTTTCGATATTCCTTTCGAAAATGGAAGAAAAGTGAGCTCCAAATTAGCCAATTTTATGAAGAATTTTAGGGCACTCAAATTCAAGGCCAGAAAACTGGGTGAAGGTTAAATCTTTGAATAAAATATATAACAGCAAAATTGTTCTTGGATGAAGGCCCAATCCTCTCATGGAAAAGGTTTTTAGACAATATGGCTCCAGTGCAGAGAAAGTGCATGTAAACGTTGGCGAAAATAACAATTATTCCGACAGTACCCTTATGGGAAGTCTCAAATCTGCCAAGGGTTAAACTTTTAATAATAACATATAGAACAAAATTTGTCATACTTTGACTGCTGCAAGCAGCTATAGAAAAAATTCAGAGCTCAAGCAATTAAAAATGGAGTAAATCGCCACCTAAAGTTACCAAATTCTGAAAAATTGGAGTTTTTTTGGAAGGTACCTACTTTTTTATGCAACCAGAATGGGATAGAGTTAAACTTTACAACCAAACTTACAACAGCAAATATGCTCGGTAGTCAATTGTGAAGACGTACATGAAAAGTTTTTGAAATTAACCCTTTCCAAAATGATAGAAAAAAGCAACCAAAGATGGTTAATTTTGGCATTTTCAAACGGTACTCTTATTCTCGCCCTCATTGTGCTTGAGGGTTAAATCCGAGATTAAGAAGTAAACAATAACTTTCTTCCACAATCATTGTTGCTTCTACCCATATAAAAATAACTGTTACAACTACTTTGTAATTAGAGAAATTTGCCCTTGTAGTTGGCGAAAATAACAATTATTCCGACAGTACCCTTATGGGAAGTCTCAAATCTGCCAAGGGTTAAACTTTTAATAATAACATATAGAACAAAATTTGTCATACTTTGACTGATGCAAGCAGCTACAGAAAACATTCAGAGCTCAAGCAATTAAAAATGGAGTAAGTCGCCACCTAAACTTACCAAATTCTGAAAAAATTGGAGTTTTTTTGGACGGTACCTACTTTTATGCAACCAGAATGGGATAGGGTTAAACTTTACAACCAAACTTACAACAGCAACTATGCTCCGTAGTCAATTGTGAATACGTACATGAAAAGTGTTTGAAATTAACCCTTTCCAAAATGATAGAAAAAGCAACCAAAGTTGGCTAATTTTAGCATTTTCAAACGGTCCTCTTATCCTCGCCCTCATTGTGCTTGATGTTTAAATCTGAGATTAAAAAGTAAACAGTAACTTTATTCCGCAATCATTGTTGCATCTATCCAAACCAAAATAATTGTTACAACAACCTTGTTATTAGAGAAATTTGCCCTTGAAGTTGGTCAATTTTGAAGAAAAAATCTATATTCATGTCATTTTTGGCCAGAGGGGGTTAATGTTGAAAGATTTGAGTGGTGATTGTGGTGTATCATATTATGCTGTAAATGTGTGGAAAATTTGAGCGAAATAACTGTAAAGAATTTTGAGACATTCGAAAAATGGTGAAATTTTGAAGGTTTTGGCAGAATATTTTGAAAATACGCGTTGTCACAGATATGACGATACCGCATTTCACTAGATTTTATGACATTACATAAGTGTGCCAAATTTGGTCAAAATCGTACAACTTGTTTTCGAGCAGTTCAACAGACAAAATTCAGGGAGGAAAAAAAAAAATAAAAAAAATAAAAAAAAAAATAAAAAAAAAAAATAGAGAAGAAAAATTTTGAAAAAGAAGAATAATAATAGTCTTTCCCAAACTGGGTTTGGGAAAGCCTAATAATTTAGCACTCTTAGGCCTAAAAAAATAAAAAATCTGTTTCTCAGGCCCTCCCGCATGGTCCTTTTGGCTGCCGCATGCTCTCTTTTTATAGCCAATTTAAACTTTAAAAAAATAAAAAATTAAATGGTTTATGTCTGATATTTTACCCAAGTTAAAAATATTGATGAATTTGTCCCTTGAGTGCAAGAAGGCTTTGCAATGCTTTAGCATTGCAAAGCCTTCTTGCAATCAAGGGATGAAATACACCACCACCCATGCTATTCTGTAGATTATGAGGCCTAAAACTTGAACCAAGAACATGAACTTTTGATGGCAAAGCAGTAATTACTTAAATAAAAAATAAAATAAAAAAACGCTCGCCCGCATGCAATTTTACAAATAATGGCCTGAGAAACAGACGATCTACTTTGTGTGGACTTATCAGTTAATTAACACTCCGCATCCCCCCCACCACCACCGCCAACACACACACATTGATGTCAAAATACAAAAAATTCAAGCTGCAAATATGCCCCACAATGCAACAAGGAATTAAACCTTAACAGGAAGAGCTCATTGAGCTCAAATTATCACAAACAAAAAGTATCAAGATTCAGAGAAAACATTCATATTTGGCATACAGTTTTACACACAAGGGCTCCTGATGGCTCAGTGGTTATAGCATTGGACTTTAAATCAAAAGGTCCATGGTTTGATCCCTGCTAGGGGTAACTGCATTGTGTCCTTTGGCAAGGCACTTAAACCCGACATGTGGGCACAGTGGCGTTGTGTACTAAGGGGCACTGCAGGTCGATGGTGCACTTGTCTTCAACCAATGCTAACACTGCTTGTGTGGAATTACGGTGTTGGGGAGTCTGACAGTTGTTTGCTGATTCACAGTGGTTTTCTCCAGCTTCCTCCATTTGTAACAGTCTGACACGAGGTTACCCTAGTTGTCGAAAGTGTTGTTAAAACCCTAATAAAAAAAATTAAAAAAAGAAGCTTCACACACTGATGGTGTTTTCTTAGGCGAGTGTGGTGGAATGCCATCCATCACAATTTTTTTATATATATAAAATTTAACACTTTACTGATCCACTAGGTATGTGTTAATCACATTACCCTTCATGTAGTTGTACCATGCTTCAAAGTACCCAGGTACACTAAGGTATTTTGGGACAAACCAATGAGGTACAGTACATGGTCCTTTTGGCTGCACCATTCTCTCTTTTTATAACCACTGAAAACTTACAACCAGAGGCTCAAGTGAGACTAAAATGCTCACCCGACTCAAATTGTCAAAAGAGATAAGTGGATCAGTAAGTGATCAGCAGCAAGAGCAATTTTTTTGATTTGACATGACACAACCAAAGGCAACTTTTTGGCCATTCATTTCTGCTGGTACTAGGAAAGCTTCCTAGCAAGCTCTGTTCTGTGAAGTATTATAAAACAACTGAACAAAATTTTTGTTTTGTTTTCAACTACTGTGGTTCTCTCTAGCCTCCCCCTCCCACCACCAAAAAAACCAAAAAAAACAAGCGACTCGATTTGAACAGACTTGAATTTGACACCCCTAGAGATGTTACGTACCAAATATGAAAGGATTCTCACTGGTGGACCTAAAGAAGAATTTTCAAGAAATTTTCTCATATTGCACTAAGTTGAACTTTGAACTTCAATAAAAAGCCTGAATATTAACCCAGGGACCTGATTTGAACAACCTTCAATCTAACCCTCCCAGAAGTGTTGTACACCAAATATCAAAAGAATCTGACTGCTGGATCTGAAGGAGATGTTTTTAAATGATAATTCCCCATATTGCACTAAATAAATATTTGGGCTCCTTTGGGAAACCCAAATATTACCCCAGGAACTCGATTTGAACAAATTCAAATCTTATACCTCTAGAGATGTCACATACTAAATATGAAAGGATTCTCACTGGTGGGTCTGAAAAAGAAGATTTTTTAAGAAATTTTCTCATATTGCACCAAGTTAAAATTCGGGCTCCAATAAAGAGCCCAAATATTCATCCAGGGATCCCATTTGAACAAACTTGAATCTAACCCCCCTAAAGATGCTGCATACCAAATATCAAAAGAATCTGTTTGGTGCATCTGAAGAAGAAGATTTTTAAAGATTATCTCCCATATTGCACCAAGTTAATATTCGGGCTCCCATAGGAAGCCCAAATATTAACCCAGGGACTCAATTTGAACAAACTTCAATCTGACCTCTATAGAGATGTTGTATACCAAGTATCAAAATAATCTGACTGTTTGATCTGAAGAATAATATTTTTAAAGCTTATTCCCCATAGTGCCCTAAGTTAATTATCTGGGCTCCTGTATTGAGCCCAAATATGAACTGAGGGGCTCGATTTGAACACACTTGTATTTGACCATCCTATGGATGCTGTATACCATATATCAAAAGATTCTGATCAGTGGTTCTGAAGGAAAAATGTTTTTCAATTTTTGCAAATGTGCTGATTCAGCATTTTTTCAAACGTTTCCCCCCCCCCCCCCCCCCCCCCCCTACAGAACACCCTGATACAACTGATGGCCATTTTTTTTTTATAAAACATTCTACTGGTCATAAGGATGCTTCATACGAAATAACAGTTCTCTGTTCCGTGTAGTTGGGGAAACATCGGCATTTGAATTTTTTTCTATTTTTAGCCCCTGGGGTACCGACGGGGGCTACAAACATTTTTTTTTCGGGCATCAATCAAGTACTTTGGACCCACTTATACTACATGCCAAATTTGGTTCAAATCGGCCCATCAGTTCTTGAAATAGATATTTTGGGCAGTGCCCAAAATGGGTATGTGCCCACAGAGAAGGATGTGCCTCTCAAGAGAAGGAATACAAGAAGCAGCATGTCAGCACTGTTTGGATTTGGTATTCCAGGAGGAGGGGCACTGGTTGTGAGAGAAGAGTATATTTGATTTGAAATCCGATTAACACAAAATGACTCGGAAGACATTAGAAAGAAATTTGTGAATCTAAATCGAATTTTTAATATTCGCAAGAAATTTCCTGGAGGCCCATTGGTTAGCTTTTGACTGCCCGGCTTTCACTTTTTCACAGGATTTGAGAGTTAGGCTATTAAAAAAAAAATTGTTTCTTCGGCACCTCCCTCATCTTAGAAAATCTGCCTCATCCTCTTTTTTTCACCTGGAAATCTCTTCTATAACACTATTCTGTACTTGTAGGACAAATATTTAACCATCTATACAGTTAAAACTAGAAGTCCTGTCACTAATAGTGCACTTTTCTAGGCTTAATTGCGCGTTGGAATTGCGCGCAATTGCCATATCGAATGGCATCCAAAGCACGGCAGGTTCTCCTGGTTACTCAAAGCAAACACAGGCAATGTTTCTGCCAATGGACCTCCGGGTTACCCGGAGGTCCATTGGCTGAAACATTGCTTGTGCACAGGCCATATGTACAGAATTTGATAGCTTTACTTAGGCCATAACGCGCATATCAACGTGCTATTTGTGCGTATTTCATGACAGGACTTCTAGTTTTAACTGTACCTTGCTTGAGAGAGTTCACAGAGCTCTGTTAGACAAAATATAGTTGGTTAAATTTTCAACTACATTATGGGATATTTTCACTGCTGAAATGCTGAAAACATCGGTGTGCCACATAATAGTGTAAGTAGTTAAATTTCTGATTCCAACTATTTTCAGAACAGTTAGTTGTCAACAAAAAAAAAAAAGCATCCCTCCCTCATTATAAAATTGAGAAAAAAATGCCTGAAAATCAATAAATTATTTTTTTATGGGCCTTTTTTCTTGGATTGTAACTCCACTCAGTGGCGTTTCAATGGCAATCCACTCACCACATAGTGCACCCAGTATTTGGCATGGTGCATCAAAATCATATTTTTTTTTTATACATCAATTAACTCACCACTTCTCCTTCATGTCCTGCCAGTGTGTGGAGACAATCTCCATTTTTAGCATTCCATATTTTCAAATAACTGTCACCACTTCCACTGACTAGAATATCCTTGCCCAGTTGACAGCAGTTGACCACTACAAAAAAAAAAAATCATTTAAAAACTTTTCAATCAATGAAGAAATGAGATTTTTTTGCTTAACTGATTCAGTGCGAGAAGCCACTATCATGGCTCTCTTGAAAAGTGATGGAAGCCACTTTAGTGGTTTTACACTTTATGAATTAGCAGCATGTTGTTTGTAAGGCAGCAGCTAAAATATTTTCGATATAAAATTGTTTTGTTACAATTCATTGGAGAGTGCCAACAGGCACTCTCCAATAAATTGTAACAAAACAATGATTTATGAACAAAGTCTTGCAAAACTAAGCTTCTCCGTGCTGGTGGTATGGTATCTCTTAAAAAAATACTCATGATACAAATCATCTTTGTGGGGGCACGGTGACATTGTGGTAACCGGTTCTTGTCAGAAGTTAAGCAATGTCGAGCCCGGTTAGTCCTTGGATGGGTGACCATCTGAGTGATCGATTTGGACTCCCGCGTTGTGTCCTTGGGCAAGGCACTTCACCCTGATTGTCCACATGGGAGCACGATAACGCCGTGTACCAAGGTGTACTGCATGTCGATGGTGCACACATCTTCAACCAATCTAACCCTGCCTGTGCTGCAATGCTGAGTTACGATGTTGGAGAGCTGGCAGCTGCTCGTCGCTGCTCGGTGATTCTCTTCGGGTACTCCGGCTTCCTCCATCCGTAAAACTGTCCCCGACACGATCTGACCCTGGCTGTTGAAGAGTAGTTAAGCCTTAATAAAAAAAAGAAAAAAGAAAAAAAAATCACCTTTGAAAATAATTTGGCTCTCTACCAGTTAACTGACTCAGTGCAATAATAATGTATCTTGAATACATTTAGAGCACATGTTCAAACTGAAGGCAAAAGATTCAAAACTGAACTGAATCTCAAATCAAATTCACATTTCTATTATTACAATACTATGACTGTCTTTGTAGTACAGTGGAACCCTGTTAATTGAGTAGACACTTTGCCAAAGACAATTATTCAATTAACAGGAGTATTCAATTAACAGGGATTGTGTCACTTTCCTGTATTCTAGAGATAAACTTAGCATTTATTCTATTATATCTTGTTTGACAGAGCTCCATGAGCTCTGCCAAACAAGATGTAATAGATTAAATGCCTATATTGGATGTACAGGGGCCAAATAGGTCTATAACCAAAGGAAAACTGGGGAGAGTCAGGGTAATTTCTCGACATTTTACAAGATTTTTTATTCAATTAACAGGAGTTTACTCTATAACCTATATTCAATTAACAGGTAAAATTTGTACTGGAGGTATGGTAAATGGTTTGTGTTGGGAAATTGTATTCAATTAACAGGGATATACAATTAAGAGATATCCAATTAAGTGGGCTCCACTGTACTGTCTATCACCCAGAATAGAACCATGCAAATATTCAGTATCTGAATGATATTTGATTTGATCACAATATTCGAACTGAATCTGATTCATCAATCGGTGCTGAAGATCTTCAATGTTTTCTTTAATGTCTTTTTCGTCGTAATGAAATGGATATCAACATGAATGAGATAAATCTATGTTTAAAACTGCTAAAAAAAATGGCACTGGAAATTGGAAAGTAGAATGTGGTTCATCGTTAACCACTGGCTACTTTCCGGTTTTCAGTGACTGTTAACCATTAACTCCTTGAACGCTGTTGGCACATATTCCTGCCCAGGCCACAAAATCTCTTGCCACTTAAATAAGTATAATTCTGGCACATTTAACCAAATTTGATCCCATAAACTGAATGGACTTTTTTACCAATATTTTTGAGTTAAATTTAGGTGAATTTCTCATGAAATCCAGTCATGGCTGCTTGAAAGCAGCCATGACTAGATTTGGTGAAAAATAGTTGAAAAATACTCAGCTGGTTATATATAGAGTTCATGCTTGCTACATAGCCTACATTATGGAGTTGTTTCCTGTCCAGTGTCTATGACTACTCGAAGTGACTGAATTCATCCAAACATGCATTGGGGTCATCATTCAGTTCCTATTATTAAATTAATTACTAATCAATGATATGTGTAATATATTGGCAGTTCACAAGCATCGATCCATATACATGGCATTTCTCGGCAATAGTAAAGATGGTAAATTTCCGACTTTCGTATTGAACAGCGTTTGAGATCAGGAAGTCCTGTATTTTAAATGAACACAGACTTACTGAGATGCCTGGAGAATTTTGTTATTTGTGTAGTAAATATGACACCAACTGGTAATGTTTGCAAGAAACTGCCCACCAGAGGACTCGCATTATCAAATTCTGCTCTGTCTCAGAGGAAAAGACAACCTAATGATATGTCATTTATAAAGGGTTAACTTAACAGTACACACTTAAATGTGATAGTTAATGCTGTACTACTGATAACAGTTGTTGTGTATTCGATTTGATATTCGATTTTAATTTGTGAATAGTGTACAGTTCAGTCTCCACCTGGGGTAACTGCGGGTGTGTCCTTGGGCAATACACTTAATCCTGATTGCCAATGGGGGGGGGGGGGGGGGGGGGGGGGGGGGGAGGTGCACAGTGGTGCTGTGTACTAAGGCATACTGCACGTCAATAGAGCGCTTTTCCTTAACAAATGATAACCTTACATGTGTGGAGTTAGTACGTTGAGGAGTCTGGAAGTTGCTTGCCATTGCTCAGTGGTTCTTCCTCCATCCGTAAAACTGTCCGACACGAGATGACACTGGCTGTTGAAAGTGTTGTTAAAATCCAAGTACCAGTAGATGGACCTATCATTTGAAAGGCTGAGCAATTTATCCATATGACAAGTGAAGGAAATTTTAACATAGATCAATGTCAGGACCCGATGTACAATGCACTTTCATTACAATAAGAACTGTGTAGAATGTCAGGACCCGATGTACAATGCACTTTCATTACAATAAGAACTGTGTAGAATGTCAGGACCCGATGTACAATGCACTTTCATTACAATAAGAACTGTGTAGAATGTCAGGACCCGATGTACAATGCACTTTCATTACAATAAGAACTGTGTAGAATGTCAGGACCCGATGTACAATGCCCTTTCATTACAATAAGAACTGTGTAGGATGTCACGACCCAATGTACAATGCACTTTCATTACAATAAGAACTCTTTAGAATGTCAGGACCCGATGTACAATGCACCTTCATTACAATAAGAACTGTGTAGAATGTCACTACCCGATGTACAATGCCCTTTCATTACAATAAGAACTGTGTAGGATGTCAGGACCCGATGTACAATGCACTTTCATTACAATAAGAACTGTGTAGAATGTCAGGACCTGATGTACAATGCACTTTCATTACAATAAGAACTGTGTAGAATGTCAGGACCCGATGTACAATGCACTTTCATTACAATAAGAACTGTGTAGAATGTGAGGACCCGATGTACAATGCACTTTCATTACAATAAGAACTGTGTAGAATGTGAGGACCCGATGTATAATGCACTTTCATTACAATAAGAACTGTGTAGAATGTCAGAATTGAAGATTTTCAACACTAATTTAGTTTTATAATTTTTATAACAGTCCATTTCAATTTGTTACAAAAACTTCATAAAAGAGCACAACTACAAAGTAATTACAAAAATACATTCTTCTCCATTTCTGAATTTTGTGGTTGGTTATTCACTGACTTGAGAAAACCTGAAACCTGTTATGAGAGACCACCTGTCTTGAGAGACCACGTTTGTGTGGCCCAAAGGGCGGTCTCTCAAGACAGGTTCTACTCTACTTTATAAATTCACATCAAATCATGATCCAAGAATTTAAAAATAGTCACTCGTGTTCAAAGGGTTAACTGGAACATTGCTGGAAGCCCATATTTGGTCTTTAATATGAAGAGCAGATACCAGAATGTAGGACGTTTCGGCCTAGGACGTTTCGGCCACGGATGTATCGGCCAGAAATATTGGACAGGGTGGACGTTTCGGCCAAAATATATTTGAGGGTACTTTTTGACATTTTTTTATCTTGTTTTCTCTGGAAGAGTTGGAGAGGGGGAAGTGATTTAGGAATGAAGAAAAACCATTTCCATTTTTTATATTTATTGAACGTTATCATAAAAATATAACAAAAACAAGTAATGAAACAATTATAATACATAGCACAAGTAAGCACAATTTTGGAGAATATTCACTTATGTCCACTACATGTATTATTTTTTATTGTATTTGAAGAAAACAAGTTATATTTTTTACTGACGGGTTAATCTTCTATCCATTTCTTCATTATTTGACATTTACAGACAGAATTCATGGCTGTTGATGCCTGGGTGTCTTCTATCCAAATGATACCTTTTTACCAACACTTAAACAAGCTCAAGGAGCTCATTCAAGTGAGGGGCATAAGGTATAATCTGGAAAGAAGATCCGTCTTCTTCGTTACTACTTGACACTGTATTTACTGACAGAATTCATAGCTTTCGATAATCAGGAAAAAATTAGTTGAATTTGACCAATCAAAAATCAGGTTCTCTCAGTTTGTTATGCTACATTTATAATAAGAGAAAAATATATTTTTCTTAGTTCATTATGTCACATTTCATTGTATTCAAGATTACATATTCGGTTGACCACCACGCAGATTGTAACTTACACCACGTAGAAATTCAGCAATTGTTTTACGACCACACACTCTATCATCACACAAGTTTTGGAGTCGTGATTGTAATTCAGCATATATCTTTTTTGTTCTCTTTTTGGGTCTGATACCTCGCTCCAATTGCAACAGAATACCTGTAACACGTGCACACTCAGCTTGTAAACACTCAATTAATTTCCAGATGCTAGGGTGGCTATGACCAACGAGCCCTTGGAATTTATTATTCCAGCCCTCTGAAATATTGTTTGTTCTGGGTAGATTACTAATAGTAGCCTCATGCATATTCCAGTCACATGGTGAAAATAATGGCGGCACTCGTCTTAACCTTACAGTTTGTATGCCATTAACCTCTCTTGTTGGCCTCTGGCGGAGTTGGCCACTAACATAGGTGCTGTCAAAGTACCAACAAGAGGTTCTGCTTCCTCTGGCATTGTCTCTTTCAAATAATCCATACCTTCCTGAACTTCGGAAACAGGCAGGAATGCTAAAGCATCTATCTGTCCACAATAAAGACGAAAATCATTTTCAGTCTCATATAAATTTGCAAGCCCAAGTGACTGAATTTTTCTCCAAACTGACTGGGAGAGATGATAAAAACAATACTGAATATTAACATGAGCACCAAAGACAGAATGAACAGAAAGCTTAACACTTCTTTCAAAATCTATAATGACAGTTGTAGGATCACAGTCAGCCTCTGCTAATTTGTTGAACAGACTCTCATAACTTGTTTGGGTCTTTCTTTGGAGCAAAGCATAAACTAAAGGCAAAAACACATTATCTACACGACAATGTATGACATACAACTGATATAAAATATTTGGGGCAACTGAAAATGTTCCATCCATGCACCAAGTATCACAGCTTGCTAGCTGCTGTAAATGTTTTTCAGTGGCAAAAATAATAACCCTCTCATCAATCAGCAGTATGACCATTGTCACTGAACAAAAATGGAACAGGCTGGTCACCTGTAGTCATGCTCCACTCACCAGTTATTCCAAGTTCCTGTAGAGTTTGTGGATCTTTGGGTCGATGAAGAGCTCGGGCTCTCCGCAGCACACGTTTATTTACATCTGCATTTGGAAGATGGACTTTCACTTCATCAGATACTGTTGAAAGCATTGTCGTGAAAATCTGGTTGGGCTTATCATTTGTTTTACTAGCCATCTCTTTCATGTTCTGTCTGCATTTAGAAATATCTACTTCTATTTCGTCAGATAAATGAGAATGCTCCTTCGTCAAAACTGGACAATCATAATTGTCATTTGTTTTCAAGATAGCTGTACAGTTGATAGGGGGGTCACGTTTCACACAGTGCCATGTTACAGATTTATACTTGTCTGATCTTGACTTCACAGTGTACATATGTCCCTCAACGCATAGTTTTTTCCCACCTCTTTTTGTTGTAATGATTTCCATGTTAGGACTCCTAGCACACCAGAGGCTATGAGGAGAGTATGATAACATGGAGTATTTATATAAAAAACCAAACCCTCTTTGAAGCCACATAAGGCAGGTATAAAGAAAAGGACAATTTCTTGTCAATTGCTCTAACTACAAAAACACAAGGAGACCTAAAAATTCATTGATCTCAAAAACTCCAGTCCAATTGCTGTAAAAATACTCCCTGACAAAAGAGGAAGCCTAAATGAAATATTCTGCTAATAATCAAATGCTGAAGCTAAATAGTTATGGAAACACACATAAAATGTAGTAAGCTGACAGGTAGGTTGAAGGAATATTACTATAAAAACATAATAGTTAATGATTATAACTATCCCTATGAAAAATCTTTTCATGTTTTAAATAGAAAAAATGAACATTCAAAAGAAAAAAAAATAAATAAAATAAATAAAAAAAATAAAGTAAAAAAAATTAAAAATAATAATAGAAAAATCTCATATATTGTGAGAAACGTCCGTGGCCAAAACGTCCTAGGCCGAAACGTCCGTGGCCGAAACGTCCGGGCCGAAACGTCCGTGGCCGAAACATCCGTGGCCGAAATGTCCGGTCACCCCACACCCCAGCCTAAAGGTGTCATATTCTGTGGATGTGCTTCATATTATTTTTGAAGTGAAAGTCCATATGTGATATAAACCAGTTCATTATAAGTCTTTTCTTTTCAGGCTGAATGGTTGTAGCATATTTAACATGAAAATCCAATGTATTTCACAATATTGGTGCCTTTCTGTCGTATTGGGTCCCTCGGAGTTGGAGTGTAGAACCTGTATGATACGGTAGCACAGGTCAGATAACATGTGGTGTTGTCGATTAAAGTGATAATGGCAGGGTTGCCCCATTTGTGTCTGATGTCTGCCTGATGTTCTCAAATGTGAAGCTCGAAATGCCTTTTAGTTTCTCCTGTGTATTGTTTACTGCAGACTGTGCAATAGATGTCCTATATCATTCGAGGACGGGTTGATTGAAGATTTCTTGGCTTGTTTTAGGATCAGTGTTGTGAGAGAATTGGTCTATGGAAGAGTCAATTTGAGTTGTTATATGGGTATGGTCAAGTTTGACTTTGTCCAGAGTAATTTGTAAAATTTCTCCACTGGATTGGATTAGGACATCTTGAATTCTATGTTTGGTTGTGTCGCTGCGAGGACCCCGAGGAGTGGGTACTGATGGTCGAAATCCAGTGGGGCACAAGCTTAGTGAAATACAATTTTTCAGAAAGAGAGCATGCAGTTCAAGTTTCAATTGTTTGATGCACAAGTTCTGAATTTTCCTATATTTTGGTTTGTTTTCATTAGAGACAAATATGGTCTCAGAGGAGGTTGTATCTTCCTCCTTGGCTCTTTTGTTTCTGCGTTCCTCATTGTCTGACATAATAATGGCAGATGCGCTAGCACTGGGCCCTGGCTAAGCTCGCTGATGGAGCTTTCAGCAGTGTTCACTGCCATAACTTAACAACAGGTCTAAGAGATAAAAGTGCAAAAGACCAACTTGTATAAGTACAAGGGGACTTGCTATGTGGTTATCACGGATAGTCTGTGAGAGTTTAGCCTGACCAGTGTCATTCTTTGGTGAACACATCAGAGGCAAATAGTCTCACTCGTGGCACTGTTTTATCTCCCAGCTGACAGATGCAAGCGATGGATGCATGTGGCAGATGCCTGTGACAGATGCGTGTGGCAGCAGTGCTGGAGGTAGGTTAATTGGCAGATGCACATGGCAGATGCTTAAGTGCTGGCAAAATCTCATTGTGAAGTATTGTGGGCAGTCCCGAATGTAAACAGTGCCTCCCCATAGAAAAAATGGGGGGGGGGGGAGGGGGGGAGGGGGTTGGGGGTTGGGGGGATTAATGTGCCCTGTGCTAAAGCTTTAGTTTTGTCGTTGTATGTTTTATAGGAGACAATTAGAATATGCACCCACCGCCATTCACTTTAACCAAGAACACAACATTCTATCTGACCTGCGTTACCATATCATTCAGGTCCTAAACTCCAATTCCAAGGGACTGAATATGACAGAATGGCACCGATCTTGTGAAATACAATGGATTTTCATGTTAAAAACGCTGCAACCCTTCGCCTGAACAGAAAAGACTTCTAATGAAGTGGTTTATATAATGTTTTTATATTTTTTACTTTCTGTTCTGAACACCACCAGCCTGCACTAGATGGTTACGTTAGGGACAATTAACCCAACTTCACAATACGGGCAGCATAACACAGGACTTATCCAAGGGGAGGCAGTTACATGTGACACCAGACACGTCAAGAAGATCGTTTTAGACTTGGGCTAAACAACACCACATGACATCCCGTCACTAATGGAGTCACTAACACATTGTTACAATCCACTTCCAACCTTCCAGTCTACCTTGTTCCATCAACATATGGCATCCACCACATCTATAAACATCTTCTCGTGGTGCATATTCTAATTATCTCCTATAAAACATACGACAAAACTAAAGCTTTAGCACATGGCACATTATCCACCCCCAACCATCCATTTTTTCTATGAGGAGCCACTGTTTACATCCGGGACCTTCTGCCACATTTCACAATGAGATATCACCAGCACTTAAGCATCCACCAGATGCATCCACCAGATGCATCCACCAAATACACTTACCTCCAGCACCCACCACATTACAGGCATCCACCACATACATCTGCTACATACACCCATCATATGCATCCGCCGAGGAGATAAAATATATAAATAGTGCCACGATTGAGAGTATTTGCCTCTGATGAGTTCACCAAAGAACTCTCAATGACTGTCTGGAATAACCACACAGCAGGTCGCCTTGAACTTATCTAAGTTGGTCTTTTGTACTTTATCTATATGGGTTTGCTTTGTTACGATTTATGGGAGAGTGTCACTTGGCCTTCTCCCATCAATTATACCTAGACAGAGACACATGAACAAATTTTGATGACCAAAAATAACTTAGCACTCTACCAGTTAACAGTGCCTATTGTACAGTGGAACCCTGTTAATTGAATAGCCAATTTGCCTATGAAAGTTATTCAATTAACAGGAGTATTCAATTAACAGGAAAAGTGTCACTTTCCTGTATTCTAGAGATAAACTTAGCATTTATTCTATTATATCTTGTTTGACAGAGCTCCCTGAGCTCTGTCAAACAAGATATAATAGATTAAATGACTGTATTGGATGTACTGAGACCAAATAGGTCTATAAACAAAGGAAAACTGGGGAAAGTCAGGGTAATTTCTTGACAAGTTACAAGATTTTTTATTCAATTAACAGGAGTTTACTCTATAACCTATATTCAAATAACAGGTCAAATTTGTACTGGAGGTATGGTAAATGGTTTTGTGTTTGAAAATTATATTCAATTAACAGGGATATACAATGAAGAGATATCCAATTAAGTGGGATCCACTGTATTAATAAATATTATTAATTTACCTTCAACATGTCCTGTAAAATGGTGAACCTGTTCTCCTGTTTTAATATTCCAAAGTATCAGTGTAGAATCCCAGGAACCTGAAACAACTCTTGTACCATAACTATGGAGACACTAAAAAACAAAACAATTCATATCCAACTATAACACCAATCCTTCTAAGGCTACACAAAGTAGATCTTCTGTTTCTCAGGCCATTATTTGTAAAATTGCATGCGGGTGAGCGTTTTTTTATTTTATTTTTTATTTCAGAAATTACTTCTTTGCCATCAAAAGTTCATGTTCTTGGTTCAAGTTTTAGGCCTCATAATATACAGAATAGTATGGGTGGTGGTGCATTTCATCCCTTGAGTGCAAGAAGGCTTTGCAATGCTGAAGCATTGCAAAGCCTTCTTGCACTCAAGGGACAAATTCATCAATTTTTTTAACTTGGGTAAAATATCAGACATAAACCATTTAATTTTTATTTTTCTTTAAGTTTAAATTGGTTATAAAAAGAGAGCATGCGGCAGCCAAAAGGACCATGCGATAGGGCCTGAGAAACAGATTTTTTATTTTTTTAGGCCTAACCTCAGGGTTTAAAATGCATGTAAGAATCAGAATGAATTCTCCCAAATGATTCTTGCAAGGAAAACAATGAGAATCAATTTTTATTCTCGCAAAAAGGTGCATTTCATTCTTGTCACAGATTCTAAAAATATCCTCAAATCCCTGAAATTCATACTTATTTTTCGTTCCCTCATAATATGTAACTTTGACTTGGCAGTGGTGCCTAGTGAAATCTTCGCTGCCTTTACTACTAGATAGACATCACTATTGGTATCAAGGAACTATAACTTTCATCAGAAATTCAATGAAAAGCTTGTATGTTGGAACATGTGTTCATACTACTACAAGACAAACAAGAGCACCACCAGGCATAGCTAACTACACCCGTTAGGTTAGCCATTTTGAATTGTACCAACTTTGGTTGAGATCAAATAATTCAAACTAGAGTTATTGGGCAGAAACCAAAAATGTTACTGGACGGTGGAATTCTTAGCCGAAAAGGGGCTATAACTCATGTAAAAATACTTCAACAGTACCCATAATTGCACTTGGCCTGTTCTATTAGTTGGGCAATACACATACCAACTTTGGTTGAGATCAAATAATCCAAACTGGAGTTATCGGTCAGAAATCAAAAAATGTTAATAGACAGCCGTATTTGAAGTCAAAAAAGGGCTGTAACTCATGTAAAAATAATTGGACAGAAAAACAGATGGACGGACAGACTGATTACATAATACGACTGTTTATCAAACGGGCGTATGAAAACTTGCAAAAACTGGATCTAGGCCCTTAAGGGTTAAACTGTAGAAAATATATAAATGTGAGGTTTAACGTTGAAATAACTCTGGAATTCTGGAGTTGATTAGTCAACACCCAAAAGTCAAATCGAAGTTGACTAGTTACCACCCCACTTTCTACTGCCGAGATTTACAAGGCTGCAATACCTCCGATTTTCAGGACCATTTTTGATGTTTTGGACAATTTAGGCAGAAAATATAATTTTGGTAAACTTTTGTTTCCAGATGGTTATGGAAAAGCGTATTTGGTCCAGGAGATATTGGCCAATGAAATATTGGGTGTTTTGGGGCGGGTTCTAGCAGAAAAAAACTTAATGCCAGAAGTGAAATTATAGCTGTCTATGATCTTGCGAAGTTTTAACAAAATCTGTAAGAGCGTTCTCGAGAATTCTGCTCCTGTAAAGTGTTGGAAAAAAGAAAGAAAAGGGGAAAAAAAAATTCCATTTGGCACCCACAAAATTTGGGTCACTGTGAAAACTGATATTCATTTATTTGGCACTCACTTGACTAAACATTAATGCTTGAATCTGGAAGGCAAAATTGGAATCCAGTCAATTCTGAGGTTGTATGGCAAGTGCGTTGAAATTCAGTGGTCTATATCATGATGTGAAGAGAAAATATAATAACCTAGACTGTTGTTTCTAGTCAAGTGTAACCTGCCTGAAAACAGGTCAGGAAAAAAGGGGCTTATATCATAACCAGCTAACCGGTTACACTACGAAACAAGGTGGTTACCCACAGGAAAAATGTTTTGTGATGCTACTCGGCTTTACAATGCCAATCACACTGTTTACGTCATAACATAATTACTCCCAAAATAAATTTATATTTATTTATTTTTTGGTGTTTAAGGTCACATACTTATGCACAATGGCTAGTTGTGACTGTGACAGTTTTATTTGTGGAGGAAGGCGGAGTACCCGGAGAGAAACACAGAGTATCAATGAGCAACTGTCACCTCAACATTCTAGATCTGTTCAAGCTCCGCTCAAGCAGGGTTACAGCGGTTGAAGACATGTGCACCATCGACGTGCAGTATGCCTTAGTATACGGCATCATTGTGCCCCCCATGTAGGCAATCAGGATACAGTGCCTTGCCCAAGGACACAAATCAGGTCATCCTGGATGGGGATTGAACCCGGGAACTTGAAAAATCTACCACTGAGCAACCACGCTCCCTTCTCAAAATAAATAGCAGCAACCAAACCGCAATCTCACTTTGGCAAGATCGCATGTTAGTTGGTGCCATTTACTTTCGTTGAAGTTCTGTTAAGATGTAAATGGCATACCATTCTATTCATATGTGGATACAATGTGCAACATTGGAGTTGAGATAGTCCCAGAAGATTGCTCTTGTATATAATCTTTTTTTGTGACTCATCTTATTTTGGGGACGGAAAAGCTACTCTTCATGCAAGCGCAACTCATAGCTATACATCCCCAAAGATGAGTCTCAACATGATAAAACATTCTGTCAAAGCAAAATATGCACATACAGCATGGCGACCATGGACTGGTCACTTACCATGGGTGGGCAATATTTCCATGGATGCAATATTAGATTCTAAACACTAATTACAGGAATAATCATCAAAAATTTAATTAATGAAGTGTACCCAGTGCTTCATTAAATAGAGTTTTGCTGACGAGGAAACAGCACAGCTGCCGTGGACTGGTCACTTTTCACTGGTGGGCAATATTTCCATGGATGCAGTAATATCATATTCCAAACACTAATTATAGGAATAATCATCAAAAATTTAATTAATGAAGCACCGGGTACAACCCGGTGCTTCATTAATTAAAATTTTGCAGACGATTTTTATTACCTGGTAATTGCATGAGTGGACATCACTGGCCACGCATGGATTATGAGCAATCCACAATGACTGCACTGCAACACATATGTATAATTATAGCAGAATTAATTACCACTGGGCACCACTTCATTCTCAGTAACAGGAAGTAGTTTTCCTTCCAAACATAAGATAAGAACAATGTAATTATCCAACTCAGTACAACTCATACAAAATGAGTTAACATTTCATTCTTTGGGTTTTTTTTGGTTTTTTTTTAAAGGTAACTGATTTAGAACTCACAACTGAAATTCAATTCAACAGGTACTTTCATGGTGAGCGTTTTTTTTTCTCTTTTCATTATTTGATATTCACTGTATTCCCTCTATCCCCATATCTGAACTGAAGAAAACATTTATCAAAATATTGTTCATTTGTAGCAAAACTGTGTGGATTATTTAGCATTGAAGTTCAGGTTTTAACATTTCTTCAAAGTGAAACAAATAATACAATGCAAGCTTTACATTTTTACAAACATTTAACCCTTGAAGTACAATTTCTGACTTTTCCAACAGGTGCCCTTAACATGCCATAATGAGGAGGTACTGCAGACAAATTACCCAGTCAGTGGTTTCTTACTAGAAATCACTGCAAAGCCATTAGACTCATAGGGACTGTGGAATGATGGGAATTCAATACCCTTGTTCCGACCCTTCAGGGTTAAATATAGTTTAAACTTATTTAAGTGGTAATTAGCCACAGACAGATGTTAACGTAATATTTTCAATTAATTATTTTGTTGAAATTCACCCCCGACTTCCAACCCAAATTCAGTTAAAGCCTATTTTTAAAATCAAAGAATTAAACATGATTCTATTTCCATCAATATTACACATTTGGATCTTCATTTATCATTGAGGTGTTTGTTCTTTACATTGAATTGATCCAATTCCTGAACAGCGTCAACAACAGAAATGTTTCGTTTGTGCGTTTTGACACCATTATCTTTTGCTTACATGTCTGTCGACACAAAGTATTTAATCAACTCTAATAGCTCATTTCTTACCAAAAGTTAGAAGGTCAAGCTTTTTTTTTTAGATAGTTCCGCACTTTTCGTTCTTAAACAATGATAATATGTCACTTTCACTAACATTTTTACATATTTTAGTTTTTGTTTCGACTTTGGGAGGTAGCGTAGTGAGCAGTGTTTTCAGAGGACCACCCAGAAATAGAATTGTCGATTAGCTCAGGGCTGATAACTCACTTTCCGACAGAGGCTATCGGCATTCTTAAATAACTTGTAACCAGGCAAATCCATACAGACTAAACTAAATGTACTGTGAGCAAGCTCACAAAGTGATACCCCCCGCACCTCTGTTGTAGCCTTTTTGGTGTAAAGTTTCACAAAGACACAACCATATGATGTAGCAATTGAAATGTATAAGTTAGATTATCTGCCCTTGGAAATGTCAGAACAGAATTATACTGCTTCATGCACATCTTCATATGGAGTTCTTCCAGTGTGTAAAGTTTCATGAAAATTCTTCAAACGGTTTAGGAGGAGTTGTGCTTATAAGGATGGACAGACAGACGGACGATCTAACAATTGGTAGTTATGTGGCTATTTTTATGGGACTACAATATGAAAGTGTCAATGACACTGTAGCTAAACTTGACAAACTTGAACTTGGTAAGTTATAAATGAAATGGCAAAATTGAAGATCATTGGTACCAATGTCATTTTTTCAGTGACAGAAACCGAAGAAAATCGATAGCTCCCATCTAGAGGCCTCCCCAAACAAGCATGCCAGGTTTCAAAGCAATCCGATCCTAAATGTGCCCTGTAGGGTGTATAAAAGGGAAATATTGTGGTCTGACTAGACTAAATTCTAAGAACGTTGGCCGCACATTTTTTGACGGAAATGGAAGAAAATCAATAGCTCCCATCTAGAGGTCACTGTAAATAAGCATACCAGGTTTCAAAGCAATCTAATCATAAATGTGCCCTGTAGGGTGAGCCAAAGGGAAATATTGTGGTCTGACTAAACTAAGTTCTAAGAATGTTGGCTGCAACAACATTTTTTGATGGAAATTGAAGAAAATCGATAGCTCCCATCTAGAGGTCACCCCAAACAAGCATGAAAGGTTTCAAAGCAATCCAATCATAAATGTGCCCTGTAGGGTGTGCCAAAGGAAATATTGAGTCTTCTGACTAAACTAAGTTCTAAGAACGTTGGCCGCGGCAACATTTTTTGACGGAAATTGAAGAAAATCGATAGCTCCCATCTAGAGATCTCCCCAAACAAGCATACCGGGTTTCAAAGCAATCAAATCATAAATGTACCCTGTAGGGTGTGCCAAAGCGAAATATTGAGTCTTCTGACTAAACTAAGTTCTAAGAACGTTGGCCGCGGCAACATTTTTTGACAGAAATTGCAGAAAATCGATAGCTCCCATCTAGAGGTCTCCCCAAACAAGCATACCAGGTTTCAAATCAATCTGATCATAAATGGGCCCTGTAGGGTGTAGTAAGGAAAATATTGAGGTCTGACTAAACTAAGTTCTACGAACGTTGGCCGTAGCAACATTTTTTGCCGAAAATTGAAGAAACTCGATAGCTCCCATCTAGAGGTCACCCTAAATAAGCATACCAGGTTTCAAAGCAATCAAATCATAAATGTGCCCTGTAGGGTGTGCCAAAGGGAAATATTGTGGTTTGACTAAACTAAGTTCTAAGAACGTTGGCCGCGGCACCATTTTTTGACGGAAATTGAAGAAAATCGATAGCTCCCATCTAGAGGTCACCCCAAACAAGCATGCCAGGTTTCAAAGCAATCCGATCATAAATGTACCCTGTGGGGTGTGCCAAAGGGAAATATTGAGTTTTCTGACTAAACTAAGTTCTAAGAACGTTGGGTGCGGCAACATTTTTTGACAGAAATTGAAGAAAATCGATAGCACCCATCTAGAGGTCTCCCCAAACAAGCATACCAGGTTTCAAAGCAATCTGATCATAAATGTGCCCTGTAGGGTGTGCCAAATGGAAATATTGAGGTCTGACTAAACTAAGTTCTACGAACGTTGGCCGTGGCAACATTTTTTGCCAGAAATTGAAGAAAATCGATAGCTCACATCTAGAGGTCACCCTAAATAAGCATACCAGGTTTCAAAGCAATCAAATCATAAATGTGCCCTGTAGGGTGTGCCAAAGGGAAATATTGTGGTTTGACTAAACTAAGTTCTAAGAACGTTGGCCGCGGCACCATTTTTTGACGGAAATTGAAGAAAATCGATAGCTCCCATCTAGAGGTCACCAAAAACAAGCATGCCAGATTTCAAAGCAATCCGATCATAAATGTACCCTGTGGGGTGTGCCAAAGGGAAATATTGAGTCTTCTGACTAAACTAAGTTCTAAGAACGTTGGCCGCGGCAACATTTTTTGACAGAAATTGAAGAAAATCGATAGCACCCATCTAGAGGTCTCCTCAAACAAGCATACCAGGTTTCAAAGCAATCTGATCATAAATGTGCCCTGTAGGGTGTGCCAAAGGGAAATATTGAGGTCTGACTAAACTAAGTTCTACGAACGTTGGCCGTGGCGACATTTTTTGCCGGAAATTGAAGAAAATCGATAGCTCCCATCTAGAGCTCACCCTAAATAAGCATACCAGGTTTCAAAGCAATCAAATCATAAATGTGCCCTGTAGGGTGTGCCAAAGGGAAATATTGTGGTTTGACTAAACTAAGTTCTAAGAACGTTGGCCGCAGCAATATTTTTTGACGGAAATTGAAGAAAATCGATAGCTCCCATCTAGAGGTCACCCCAAACAAGCATGCCAAGTTTCAAAGTCATCTGATCATAAATGCGACCTGTGAGGTGTGCCAAAGGAAATTGTGGACGTACATACTAACGTACGTACGTACGTACGTACGTACGTACGTACGCCGACGGACGAGAAGTGATGGCAATAGCTCAGCTTGACTTTGTCAAGTTGAGCTAAAAATGCATGTCCATTATATTAAAACAAGTGATTTTTGGGAAAATTTTTGGGGTGGTAACAAACCCTGACCCTACCCTTTACTGACCCTAACCCTACACCCCCCACCCACAATTCTAAACCCCACCCTGGACTAATGAAAATTCAATATATTCCTAGTCTATTTTAACTAAAATGCATGTCCATTGTATTAAAACAACATTTTGGGTGAAAAATTTTTGGGGTGGTAGCAAACCCTAACCCTACCCTTTACTGACCCTAACCCCACCCCACCCCAACTCTAAACCCCACCCTAGAATAATGACATTTAACTATGTGCCTAGTCACATAAATTGCGGTAATCACCTAACCCCCATTTCTACCAACAAATAGCCACCTAAACCCCATATGTCTGCCCAGACAGACGGACGTATGGATGGACGGATGGACAGGGTGATTCCTATATATCCCCCCCCAAACTTTGTTTTGCGGGGGGTATAATAAATTCATTCCAGAGATAATACAAAACACATTCACTGAATAAGTGTTTAGGTTGCAGTACCTGCAACTTGACCAGTGGTAAGGGTCCTTGGCTAAGACACTTAACAATTAAGGGCCTGGAGATTTATATACATTTTCACTACCTCCAGTGGCTTTGCAGTTGTTTCTAGTCAAGTCTTGGCTGCCTACAGAGGCAGCCAAGATTTGTCTAGAAAGTACCCAAACAATTCATGTTGGGACACCTGTTCCTTTTGCATTAAAAAGTTATCAAAGTAGGAATTAGACCCTTAAGGGTTAATCCTGATTGCAGAAGTAGGAGGGGGGGGGGGCATGGTGGTGCTGTGTTCTAAGGCATACTGCACATCGATGGTTCCAGAGTTAGAGAGACTCTGACAGTTCATCACCACTGCATGGTGGTTCTTTCCTGGTGCTCCAGCTTCCTCCCCTGTAAAACTGCCCTTTAAGATGTCATCCTGGCTGCTGAAAGTGCCATTAAACTGCAATAAATAAACAAACAAACAAACAAACATACCTCTATTTCATCTGTATGACCCTTCAATCTATGTAACAATCTTTGTTGAGACAATGACCATACTCTAATGCTTCTAAAATGTATGTAATAAATACACTGTTTACGTCAGAAATAACTTTACAGAAATATGTTAACTATTTTATACCTAACCAATCAGCTGCATCTGTTGGCATAATTTACAAACTGAACAGTAATAAAAAAGTTTTGTGCATCGTCAATGCAGGGAGGAGTTTTTTCCCACATGTAAGGTTTGTCATTATAAAAAAATCAAATCCATTGATCAGATTGTAAGGTTTGTCATTATAAGAAAATCAAATCCATTGATCAGATCGTAAGGCTTGTCATTATAAAAAAATCAAATCCATTGATCAGATTGTAAGGTTTGTCATTATAAAAAAATCAAATCCATTGATCAGATTGTAAGGTTTGTCATTATAAGAAAATCAAATCCATTGATCAGATTGTAAGGTTTGTCATTATAAAAAAAATCAAATCCATTGATCAGATTGTAAGGTTTGTCATTATAAAAAAATCAAATCCATTGAACAGATTGTAAGGTTTGTCATTATAAGAAAATCAAATCCATTGATCAGATTGTAAGGTTTGTCATTATAAAAAAATCAAATCCATCGATAGTTGTTCAAGTTATGCTAATCAGCTGAAAACAGGCAAAAATTATTTAACTCTGCTCAGAATGGCCAAAGAGTGTCAGTTTTCGCACTCATTCAAGACATAAAGAGAGGCTCACATACCAAATATTAACCAAATCCTTTGACATTTGTTCAAGTTATCACACTAAGCACAACCAAAAATTTTCAAACAGCTTCAACAAAACCATATCACTATGTAACATCTCATTGGAACAAACTCATTTCAATGAGGGGTTAAATGATATTTGTGGAGGAGGCCGGAGTACCCAGAGAGAAACACAGAGCATCAATGAGCAACTGTCACCTCAACATTCTAAATCTGTTCAAGCTCCGCTCAAGCAAAGTTACAATGGCTGAAGACATGTGCACCCTCGACGTGCAGTATGCCTTAGAATACAGCATCATTGTGCCCCCATGCAGGCAACCAGGATAAAGTGCCTTGACCAAGGACACAAATCAGGTCATCCTGGACGGGGATTGAACTCCGGAACGCTAGCATAGAAGTCCAACAATCTACCACTGAGCAACCACGCTCCCTTCTCAAAATAAATAGCAGCAACAAAAGCGCAATCTCACTTTGGCAAGATTGCATGTTAGTTGGTGCCATTTACTTTCGTTGAAATCATGTACATAACTAGCAAGCCTAAAATTAATGATGATTGTGATTTCTGGTCCTGGCAAGTTGGGAAGTGTGAAGAAAGTGACTGTACAGCTCAACAGTATTAACAGCATGTGAAGGAATATGATTTGATATAGACATACGTACATGTATCTAAATTATGCCTCTAGGGTAATTCAGTTCCAATTCAAAATGAAACCAATCATACCTTGTTTGGCAGGGTTCATTGAGCCCTGCCAAACAAGGTATAGTTGGATGAATTCTGAGCAGCTTTAAGATGAAGGTACATGTACACTGAAAACATACCATTTCGAATTCTCAAACTCCATTTTGTAATATGTCAGATATCATTCTTAAATGACAGACATGATTCATTTGGTGTCTGATATTTTGTCTGGAAGCGCAAGGAAAGTTAAAAAATTTATAGTAATTTATATATTTTTTATACTTACCAATGACCCAGCCGGTGCTAACTCTTAAAATATAGGGCCAAACACAAATTTTGCCCCCCAATCCCCAAAATTTGCATCTAAAACTAAAGAAAACATGTCCTGAAAGGCCCTCCACACTTCGCCCCTACTGCGCATGCGCAGTGTCAAGGACGTTCCGAAATTGGCGCCATTAATCATTCTAATAACCAGTGCCTGGTAAGCGCTATGTACTCAGCGGGAAGGCAAGAGTTCCCAACTCCTGGGAGGGCCATCCCCGTCTGGGTCATTGGTAAGTATAAAAAATATATAAATTACTATAAATTTTTTAACATTTTTATACTGTACCAATGACCCAGACATAGCTGAATAGTAAAAAGGCTGGAGGGCCAAGGACATAGAGCAAAATGGAATACGCTCAATAAAATAAAATAGAGTCATCCCCTGTAGGGAAAAGAAGTAATAGGCCTTACATGTATCTTTCTTATTTATGATAAATTAGAAAGATACAACACCTTCCAAAATTGAGCTTCATACATCCATGTACTCTATTAATATCCAATATAATCCTTATACTAATAATTTTTATTTAAAGTAAGCCAATAAATAAAGTAAGTCTAGAGAATAGAGACTCTTATACTCCTAAAAGTGTCTGAGGATTGCATAATCATGTCCGTTGACATATGCAATATTCAAAAGCTATACTTTAAAAACTAAGACTTGAATGAATTTTAAAAACCTAAACTTCTCACTAAACAACCATCCCAATAACAGCTCAGAATTACTAACTCCGGAGGAGGTATCCCCTTGTTTTCATAGTAAAACAGGTGACCCAAGGGAACACCCTCCCCCCCCCCCCCCCCTTTTTCTTGCCCTGGGTCAAATAGCCCAGAGCGAAGAGGGCAGCCGAACGGAGACACTGCCGAAACAGACAGCCTACCTAGCTATAGTAGCAACTGTTAAGTGAATGACATTCTGAGCAGTAGATAATAGACCTAACAATAGAGGCCTCCAGAAATGGACTCGATATTTCTGAGATAAAATTCATGAATGTGGATGGCTGAGCGCAATGAGCGGCCTTCAAAAATCTATAATAGCGACACTATTAATGTAAGCCCAAGAAGTAGAAGAACTCTTACTTCATGAGCCGAAATCTTAAGCACAACTGCTAAGTCAATGATATACTATAAGCAGTACCGATAGTTAATAGAATCCATTAACAATAAAATGGAGCGTAACGTCCTTCTACTAGACATCAAAGACAGAAGAAGCTTACGCCCATAGTAATAAACAGAAATCTGTTTATAAATACATAAACTGTACCCGGAAAGAGTAAAGGCCTATGCCCATACGAAGACGGAAGGACCTTAAAATAATAGGTTCTGGATAATAGGAGCCTAACTCTTATGCAACAATCCAACCTAAATAGTAACGGAAGTATTGATTCCGAAACTATGAAAGTGAAAATCATCCATCGATAGTGCATGAAACTCACTGACTCTACAGTAAAAGAGAAACCAACAGAATTACTGTCTAAAAGGTCAGAATTTGAAAACTACTGTTTCCAGAGGCTCAAATGATTACTTAGCTAAATAAGAACCGAAGTTAAAATCCGTATAGGAATTTAATCTAAAGATTCTAAGTCTATTTATCAAAAAGTTACTAACTGACTTAGATAAAGAGACAAAAGACTCAATTGTAAACTATCGTAGAGTGCATAGGTATGAGGTAACATAAACCTATAACCTAAATAATAACAGGCTGCAGTAGATCTTGTGAAACAAGTATACTAAAAAATAGCAATGAGTAGTATGGAGGGATCAACAATATGAACATAATGATCCCTACACCACGACGGAAGAGCCTCCACTTTAGCCGCATAGAATAGCGAAGAAGAGGATCTCCTATAGTAAGAAATCGCGTCCAAAGCTCGTCCAGTACAGTGCTTACAATGCAATACAGACCACACAACGGAATACATGAAGGTTGCGACCTTGCAGGTTGTGATAAAGATGACACGATTTACCCAGTGAAAAAGATCCTCACATAGAGGAAGATTTCACGTTAAAACCCACAGTAGACAAGAGAGAAAATTACTCATGATCTCTGTGAAGATAGAGATGCTATCAACAGAAATGTATTGTGGTTGTTTATCTTAGCAATACCTGCTAAAACAACAGCGCCGGAGGATACACGTATCCTATCATTCCGTCCTATAGATCAATAGAGCGTTAAGAATATTAGCTCAGAGATCTGGACAAGCCAACACATACGTCTGCAATTGATTAGCAAGCTGTGTCATAAATAAATCATCATTGGGCGCTCCCATAGATAGCAAATCTGATTGAATACTTGTTTGTTGAGAGTCCATTCTGACAGCAGCAAGCGACCCGTAAGAGAACGGGAGTCCGATAAAACAATCAGACGACCCGGAATATGACGGACCAAAACTGAACTTGGTGTACTATAACCAACAGACGGATTCTTTCCATTAAATTGAATAACGGAAACGAAAGAGTGCCTCCCTGGTTCCGGAGATACGCCACTACTGTCGAATTAAAGGACAGGAATTTGGGCATGCGTTTCTGAATAATGTTCATGCAATGACATAAAGCAAGCCTAAAAAACATTATTCCGCGGAAGAAAACTGATTGCTAAAAGACTGCGGAACCCAAAGACCCTGGCACTTCGAATCCGTAGGGATCAGTATTATATCCCAATCTGTATGACTGGCAACCGTCATAACAGCCACACTCGGGTCCGGCAACTGCGGCGGCACTCTCTGAGTCAACCACCGAATGTTTGCCCCAGTCTGAATCTCTTGTAACACTAGATAGACAAGAGAACGTGTAAATCGAGCAATTCATGGATTGCCGAAAAGTTGCCGTCGAAGAGAAGCTCCTCCGAGAACGAAGCGACTCTGAGAGAGTTCTTCACCTTACTATCCACGCGAGTGGATGTAGCTAGGGCTGCGTCACGTCTAACTAACTCCAATCAGCCACTGAAGGGCGGAGTTATACGTGAACAAACTACTGCCCTCAAAAGAAATTACATTGAGAATAATATCCCGTAAATCCTTTCTTGAAGACGTAATGATAACGCCTCAGTAAGGCGGATTACGTATAATAAAGCGTCTAAGTTAAGTCTACTATACATAATGTCGTTCCCAACATTGAAATTGGAAAAGACATAAACGGCGAAAAAGAATATATGCAGTTTTTAATCACACCGTCTAGACGCATATGAACTCTCGGTATGCCCTGCTCTGCCAAAATAAACTATTTGTATAAATGATAAAATGGCAGAAATGAGCAACGCGGACAAGAAACTAAACTATCATGCTTAGTAGCAGGCTTGTATATATATATGTAGCGTCGAAAAATAAAACACATGTTGTAATGACAATATTGGACTACGTCGGTAAGTCAGGGACAATGTCCCCGAACCGATCGAAAAATCCGAGTCCAATGACGCTATAAGTCTCTTATCCAAGATTGCAGCAATGAAGTCCGAAATAATAATCACTGGAAGATAATGCCAAAAGATATGAAAGGCATCTACCGATACTACTAAAGGGAAAACTCGAAATCTTTCGAATCCCTTTCGCCATCCTGTCGGACCCTATAAAGCGTTCGGTCGTCCGTAGCTGATGCAACCGCGGACCGCACCGACCCAGCACCGTCGGATAATTCCTGATTCGACCGAGAAACTGTCAATTGCTGGGATGCTGCGAAACAACTGTGCTAACTCGGATAGCACGTCCGTCACTGAGGCCTGAGGAGAAGCGGTCTTACGATGCATTGCCGCTGGAAGCTCCGTGATCGCTACCCCGTGCATACTACCAATATGCGAGCGAACGGAGTGTATAGGCCTCGTGTCCCTTGGCTACCGGATGGCGCGACCTATTCGCCGTGGAATCACTGAATGCCGAAACTGATCGGATACTCGAGGTCACGTAGCCAATGTGCGGTCGTGTGCCCTGGTGTGAGGATGAGGAAGCATTAAAGACAGTCTCTCGGACTGTCAATATAACGGAGCATCCCAACCAACGGACATATGCTCCGAATGTAAAATATCTGAACCACAACATGCGGTCCCCTATGTTGTTGGGCGAGAGAGGGACCTCTCTCGCTCACAGCCCGGACGGACCTGGACCAGCCAGGAACCGGACTAACAGGCTTCCTCCGATCTGTCCTCAATCTGCCATCACTGGGTGAGTACTAAAGTAATTAAAGTGCTCGCATCACCCAAATCTCCTTCCTAGACCGCAACGGACGAACCCGGCAGCCGAACCATTCGATGAATGTACGCTACACCGGGTGAGCTAGCGAATGTCACTCCGTAGGCGATAGACATATTCCATGAGCACTTATTGCCGCTAACTCTTCATTAACTATGACGACAGAGGCACACTTTTGAAAGACATCTCCATAACTCTTCGAACAAGAAACCAGAAATGCTTGGTTAGCAAGCATAAAATAATAATATATATAGCGTCGTTCAATAATTCAAAAGTTTGTGTGACATTATTGGACTATGTCGGAACTGAGGGACGATGTCCCTGAACCGAACCAAAAATTTCTAAGTCCACCGACGCTATCAGTTTCTTATCCGGCATCGCAGCATTCTGGTCCGACGAAAGAAGCTGGAGAAGACCAAGTCAGATGACATACACAACAGCATATGTTGTTCCGAAAGGGAAAGCTCGAAATCCTCCAAATCCCTTTCGGTATCCCGTCGGACCGGATGAAACTTTCGGACGTCCGTACCCGCTTCCGCGGAGCGTCCCGACCCAGCATCGTCGGATAAAATATATGCGACAGATTCAGTTGATGCTGGGATGCTGCGATAAACTGTGCTATTAAGGAAAGCACGTCCGTTCCCGAGGCCTGTGCAGTAGCGGTCTTACGATGCATTGCCGCCGGAAGCTCCGTGTATGTTGACTCCCGCACACTTCCTATGCGAACGTCCGGAGTCTGCAGGCCTCGTGTCCCTGGCTACCGGATGGTGTGACCTGGTCGCCGAAGAATCCTTGATCGGCGAAGCTGGTAATATATCGGCGGTCACGCAGCCAAGGTGCGGTCGTGTGCGCTGACGAGAAGAGGAAGCCTTAGCAGTCTCAGCGGACTGCCTATACAACGGAGCGTCCCGAGCGACGGACGTATGCTCCGCTTACGACACATTTTGTACCACAACATCTGGGGCCAGATGTTGTTGAACGAGAGAGGGGCCTCTCTCGCTTGCCGTCCGGATGGACCGGAACGAGCTATGAACCGGACTAAAAGGCTTCCTGCGTTCTCCCTCCGATCCGCCGTCACTGGGTGTGCATTAGGTTAGTTTATAGTGCTCGCATCACCCCAAAATTCCTTCTAGACCGCAACGGACGAACCCGGCTGCCGAACCATTCGGTGAATGGACGCTACACCGGGCGAGCTAGCGGACGTCAAAGGCCGTCGAACCTACTAGGGTCCTCTTAGGCAATTGGCGTATTTACATGAGCACTTTTCCGCTAGCCCTTCATTAATTGTGACGACGGAGGCACACTGTTGGAAGACATCACAGATACATCACCCTAATCTTGATCGTCTGAAATAGAAATTGATAAAGTAGAGTGACCCTGCGGGGAAAGGACCGGAGTGTCCAAATCCCCAACAACATACCGTGACATACGCTTCCCATATTGTCATCGAAATCATACGATACAGAACAGGAGTTAATGCGAGTACACTGACCACATATAGAATGATAATAAAGTCAGAGGAAGACTTCCTCTTAAAACAATTGATCAATATCCTTTCAATGTGAAAAGAAAACAAGTCCTGGTACTCACACTAACCCCTGGCAATCAAAATACATAATAATAACATGATCCATTGATATAGAAAAAATAATTGAAATCAAAATATTTTGAAAAAATATTTTTTCAGAACAGCCCAAGTTTCTGAAAAGTAACGTTGAGCCCCAATGGATCCCAAGCCTAAGTGTGGACAAAAATTTTAAAAATATTTTAAACAATTTATTCAACACTTACGAACAATAATAATGTAAATAATGTATCTAGTTATGATTAAAATAACATCAAGATATTATTTAGAAATCCCCCCCTCACACAGAGGGCTGTTGAAAATGTAAACAATGAGTGTAAAAACACTAAAATAAGACTCCAGGCACCCAGGCCCGAAATCAGTTACCAAAAATACACTATCTGATGCAAAACAGAGTCTTCCAGGGAAGAAACTGCAGAACATCAGATGGTAGATGCAGAACACAACGCCTAACCACCCCTAGGTGAAGACGTAAACATGGGGAAAGAACAGAATTCATTCTGTTATTCAGCTAAAACTCCCAAGAAAATTTAGTAATAATAATTACAAAAACTATGCCAAAAGCATGGGAGAATAGCAAGGGGGAACTTAAAGGACAGGGAGAGAGGAAAACACTAAAAAAAAAACAGTGTAACTAAATAATCAGAATGACAACAAAATGGCTGCTGCCTTGAAAATAGGTAACTTAACATAATTTCATTAAAAAATTTTAAGTTACAGCCCTGATAATATTCTGTCACACATTCTTTTCCTCTCCTCCTTCTCTATCCTCCTTAGAATCACCATTTCACTAATATTTATGTGTCTGGCATCATTTAAACTGAGATTTATAAGCACAAAGATCAGTCAGATGTTAACTGATGAAGGGCCAAACTTAGAATGATTAATGGCGCCAATTTCGGAACGTCCTTGACACTGCGCATGCACAGTAGGGGCGAAGTGTGGAGGGCCTTTCAGGACATGTTTTCTTTAGTTTTAGATGCAAATTTTGGGGATTGGGGGGCAAAATTTGTGTTTGGCCCTATATTTTAAGAGTTAGCACCAGCTATGTCTGGGTCATTGGTACAGTATAAAAATATTATTTTCCGGCTTGCATGACGACAACATAGGTATGAAGTCAAGTTTAGCTAACTGTTTATATACTCGCCCAAAAAAGAAAGTGTGCATTGCAGAAATTTATCAAACTCCAAAAAAATAATTTCGTAGGTGTAAAGAGTGTTAACCTGTTCATGAATAAGTTATACTGAACACAAAAACAGCTTTCCCCGTTAAAATTGCATTAACGTTAAATGACGTGCTGCACGTACGTTTGTGAAAAGGCATGTTTTGCATGTGGAGAGTCTGAAATTCATGCAGCGGTGTGAATCCTTGGGTATTTAAACACTAAAGTAAGGCCTTCCTATCGTTCACATTCAAACTTGTACTGCTTTTAAAACGACTCCACATTAGCATGCCAAGATTGACAATAAATCAACGTCTCCTTGCCCTGGGTATGATTAGAGCTGGCAGAACACACAGAGAGGTTGCCCAGCATTTGATCTGCCACCGTAACACTGTAGACAGGCTAGTCCATCGACATGCACAACATGATGACGTTCGAGACCGACCCCGCTCCGGGAGACCCCGAGTTACCACCCCTGCACAAGATCGGTATATCCGTGTCATCCATCTCTGGAACCGGCAACAAACGGCAATGACGACAGCCAGGAACATCCCTAACCTGAGACGGATACATCCTCAAACAGTAATCAACCGGCTGAGAGAATATGGCTTACGTCCTCGAAGACCTGCAATTCGTCCGATTTTGACGTTACGTCGTCGTGCTCGACTGCAGTGGTGTAGACAACATCTCAGGCATCCCTTACACTGGTGGCGACGTGTTTTATTAGATGAATGTTGTTTCCATCTTTCATCATCAGATGGCCGCCAGAGAGTGTACAGACGTCGAAACGAACGCTGCGCAGATCCATGTGTCGTGGAGCGAAACCGTTATGGGGGAGGGTCTCTCATGGTGTGGGGTGGCATCACTCCCCGTAACAAAACTGAGCTGGTCATTATTGATGGCAATCTCAATGCAGCGAGATATCGTGATGAAGTGCTTACACCTGTTGTTGTCCCATTTCTGCAACGTCACGGCCCCGGCGTCATTTTACAGCAGGACAACGCCCGACCCCACGCAGCTCGTGTTGTTCAACAGTATCTGCAGCAACAACAAGTGGATGTTCGTCCCTGGCCCGCAAATTCGCCCGATATCTCACCCATTGAGCACGTAGGGGATGAAATGAAACGTCAGCTACGCCGGCTTCCCCATGCACCGTCAACGCTTCTGGAACTCCAAAGACAGCTTATCAGAATATGGAACAACATCCCACAACACTTCCATGCTAACTTGTTCACTTCCATGAGGTATAGATGCACAGCAGTAATCGATGCAGACGGAGGTCATACCAGATATTGAGTGTGTGACTTTTGTGTCTGACCCTTAATGTCTTTGACTCTACATGGCACCAAGAGTATTTGTCGTAGCGTAATGAAATTTCTCGTGTTGATCACCAATTGATTCATCTGTGATTGAATAAAATTTCCATGAATGAAAATGATATATATATCTTTTTTTAGTGTTATTTTTTAGCATGCACACTTTCTTTTTTGGGAGAGTATATGTATGCTGCCCACTTTACAGTACCTTCACTTCAGGCGCAATTTTACCTGGGAAGCTGCACTTGATTACCACAGTAAACCTGCACTTCTCCACTACCTGCGGTTCAAGACAAAATATATTAACCCTTTACCCAATGCAGACAATATCAAAATTTATTATTTCAAATATCATTTTTTCAAATTTTTCCAAACATTTCTACAAAACCATATCATGTGACCTCTTGTTGAAATGTTTTGAAAATTAATTTTTTTTCAATTGTTGAATTTGCATATTATGCGGGTGGATGTGGCCGATTCGTTGGGTAAAGGGTTAAAATAACAAATTTTGACATCTTGTACATTAAGTAAAGGTTAAGTGATATGATACTGATATCAAGGCTTTTTGAGCATCCAAAAGAATGGGTATTATTGGGCAGGTTAACAAGTGGATGATGTTCAGTCCTTCTGACACCAAGGAGCAGAAAATAACTGTCAGACTTTTAATTTATAAACAGATCAATTACAGGCAAAGCTTAACTCAGGCCTGTCAAAATTGCAGGAGTGATCAAACAGGCTACACAAAGATCGTGCAACTTCCTGATAGGACCTATTTTTCCCCTGGGTAACAATTTTTGAGGAATGAATCTGTGGTGGTAAATTTTTTTATCATGTATTGGGTTTGTAATTACCTCAATAAATTGTGTATCTGTGCCTCGGAGACAAAAACTGTATCCTGCAACAGCAGTATACAAGTGCATGCTTAGTTATGATTTGTTTATGCTACTATTTATAGAACATTACATGCTTTCAAAAAGCATTTCTGAAAGACCATATATATTTCTATATATGAAAGGGGTATAAAAAAAATATTTCTCAAAAATAAAATTATAGGATTAACTATTAAATTCTTTTAAGTTTCTGTATTTGAATTATCTGAAGCTTGTTGTATTTGAGGCCTAAGAATGTTAAAAATCTGTTTATAAGGTCCTCCCGCATGGTCCTTTTGGCTGCCGCATACTCTCTTTTTATAACAAGGCAAAATTAAAAAAATAAAAATTAAATTGTTTAGGCCACACAAAGTAGATGTTCTGTTTTTCAGGCCAAGTTTTGTAAAATTGCATGCGGCCGGGTGTTTTTTACTTTATATTTTATTTTTGTAATTATTTCTTTGCCATCAGAAGTTCATATTCTTGGTTTATTTTATGTTTTAGGCCTCATAATCTACAGAATAGCAAGGGTGTTGGTGTATTTCATCCCTTGGATGCAACAAGGCTTTGCAATGCTAAATGGATTGGTGGATGGATGGTGGACAGACAGATATATATACATAGGATTCGCCAGTTACATGATTTCTTTTCTAACTATAAATTATTATACCCCTCACTATTTTTTATTATTTGACTGCAAGTTTTCTCATCCAAATACCACTGTTATATCACTATCATTTCCTCACTGCTGGAAAGTTAAAAAATTTATAGTAATTTATATATTTTTTATACTTACCAATGACCCAGACATAGCTGGTGCTAACTCTTAAAATATAGGGCCAAACACAAAATTTTGCCCCCCAATCCCCAAAATTTGCATCTAAAACCAAAGAAAACATGTCCTGAAAGGCCCTCCACACTTTGCCCCTACTGCGCATGCGCAGTGTCAAGGACGTTCCGAAATTGGCGCCATTAATCATTCTAATAACCAGTGCCTGGTAAGCGCTATGTACTCAGCGGGGAGGCAAGAGTTCCCAACTCCTGGGAGGGCCATCCCCGTCTGGGTCATTGGTAAGTATAAAAAATATATAAATTACTATAAATTTTTTAACATTTTTATACTGTACCAATGACCCAGACATAGCTGAATAGTAAAAAGGCTGGAGGGCCAAGGACAAAGAGAAAAATGGAATACGCTGAATAAAATAAAAGAGAGTCATCTCCTGTAGGGAAAAAGAAGTAATAGGCCTTACATGTATCTTTCTTATTTATGATAAATTAGAAAGATACAACACCTTCCAAAATTGAGCTTAATACATCCATGTACTCTATTAATATCCAATATAATCCTTATACTAATAATTTTTAAAGTAAGCCAATAAATAAAGTAAGTCTATAGAATAGAGACTCTTATACTCCTAAAAGTGTCTGAGGATTGCATAATCATGTCCGTTGACATATGCAATATTCAAAAGCTATACTTTAAAAACTAAGACTTGAATGAATTTTAAAAACCTAAACTTCTCACTAAACAACCATCCCAATAACAGCTCAGAATAACTAACTCCGGAGGAGGTATCCCCTTGTTTTCATAGTAAAACAGGTGACCCAAGGGAACACCCTCCCCCCCCCCCCCTTTTTCTTGCCCTGGGTCAAATAGCCCAGAGCGAAGAGGGCAGCAGCATGGAGACACTGCCGAAACAGACAGCCTACCTAGCTATAGTAGCAACTGTTAAGTGAATGACATTCTGAGCAGTAGATAATAGACCTGACAATAGAGGCCTCCAGAAATGGACTCGATATTTCTGAGATAAAATTCATGAATGTGGATGGCTGAGCGCAATGAGCGGCCTTCAAAAATCTATAATATCGACACTATTAATGTAAGCCCAAGAAGTAGAAGAGCTCTTACTTCATGAGCCGAAATCTTAAGCACAACTGCTAAGTCAATGATATACCATAAGCAGTACCGATAGTAAATAGAATCCATTAACAATAAAATGGAGCGTAACGTCCTTCTACTAGGCATCAAAGACAGAAGAAGCTTACGCCCATAGTAATAAACAGATATCTGTTTATAAATACATAAACTGTACCCGGAAAGAGTAAAGGCCTATGCCCATACGAAGACGGAAGGACCTTAAAATAATAGGTTCCGGATAATAGGAGCCTAACTCTTATGCAAAAATCCAACCTAAATAGTAACGGAAGTAGTGATTCCGAAACTACGAAAGTGAAAATCATCCATCGATAGTGCATGAAACTCACTGACTCTACAGTAAAAGAGAAACCAACAGAATTACTGTCTAAAAGGTCAGAATTTGAAAACTACTGTTTCCAGAGGCTCAAATGATTACTTAGCTAAATAAGAACCGAAGTTAAAATCCATATAGGAATTTAATCTAAAGATTCTAAGTCTATTTATCAAAAAGTTACTAACTGACTTAGATAAAGAGACAAAAGACTCAATTGTAAACTATCGTAGAGTGCATAGGTATGAGGTAACATAAACCTATAACCTAAATAATAACAGGCTGCAGTAGATCTTGTGAAACAAGTATACTAAAAAATTGCAATGAGTAGTATGGAGGGATCAACAATATGAACATAATGATCCCTACACCACGACGGAAGAGCCTCCACTTTAGTCGCATAGAATAGTGAAGAAGAGGATCTCCTATAGTAAGAAATCGCGTCCAAAGCTCGTCCAGTACAGTGCATACAATGCAATACGGACCACACAACGGAATACATGAAGGTTGCGACCTTGCGGGTTGTGATAAAGATGACACGATTTACCCAGTGAAAAAAGATCCTCACATAGAGGAAGATTTCACGTTAAGACCCACAGTAGACAAGAGAGTAAATTACCCATGATCTCTGTGAAGATAGAGATGCTATCAACAGCAATGTATTGTAGTTGTTTATCTTAGCAATACCTGCTGAAACAACAGCGCCGGAGGATACGCGTATCCTATCATTCCGTCCTATAGATCAATAGAGCATTAACAACATTAGCTCAGAGATCTGGACAAGCTAACACATACGTCTGCAATTGATTAGCAAACTGTGTCGTAAATAAATCATCATTGGGCGCTCCCATAGATAGCAAATCTGATTGAATACTTGTTTGTTGAGAGTCCATTCTGACAGCAGCAAGCGACCCGTAAGAGAACGGGAGTCCGGTAAAACAATCAGACTACCCGGAATATGACGGACCAAAACAGAACTTGGTGTACTATAACCAACAGACGGATTCTTTCCATTAAATTGAATAACGGAAACGAAAGAGTGCCTCCCTGGTTCCGGAGATACGCCACTACTGTCGAATTAAAGGACAGGATTTGGGCATGCGTTTCTGAATAATGTTCATGCAATGACATAAAGCAAGCCTAAAAAACATTATTCCGTGGAAGAAAACTGATTGCTAAGAGACTGCGGAACCCAAAGACCCTGGCACTTCGAATCCGTAGGGATCAGTATTATATCCCAATCTGTTTGACTGGCAACCGTCATAACAGCCACACTCGGGTCCGGCAACTGCGGTGGCACTCTCTGAGCCAACCACCGAATGTTTGCCCCAGTCTGAATCTCTTGTAACACTAGATAGACAAGAGAACGTGTAAATCGAGCAAATCATGGATTGCCGAAAAGTTGCCGTCGAAGAGAAGCTCCTCCGAGAACGAAGCGACTCTGAGAGAGTTCTTAACCTTACTATCCACGCGTGTGGATGTAGCTAGGGCTGCGTCACGTCTAACCAACTCCAATCAGCCACTGAAGGGCGGAGTTATAAGTGAACAAACTACTGCCCTCAAAAGAAATTACATTGAGAATAATATCCCGTAAATCTTTTCTTGAAGACGTAATGATAACGCCTCAGTAAGGCGGATTACGTATGATAAAGCGTCTAAGTTAAGTCTACTATACATCATGTCGTTTCCAACATTGAAATTGGAAAAGACATAAACGGCGAAAAAGAATATATGCAGTCTTTAACCACACCGTCTAGACGCATAAGAACTCTCGGTATGCCCTGCTCTGCCAAAATAAACTATTCGTATAAAAGATAAAATGGCAGAAATGAGCAACGCGGACAAGAAACTAAACTATCATGCTTGGTAGCAAGCTTGTATATATATATATATATAGCGTCGAAAAATAAAACACATGTTGTAATGACAATATTGGACTGCGTCGGTAAGTCAGGGACAATGTCCCTGAACCGATCGAAAAATCCGAGTCCAATGACGCTATAAGTCTCTTATCCAAGATCGCAGCAATGAAGTCCGAAATAACAATCACTGGAAGATAATGCCAGAAGATATGAAAGGCAGCTTCCGATACTACTAAAGGGAAAACTCGAAATCTTTCGAATCCCTTTCGCCATCCTGTTGGACCCTATAAAGCGTTCGGTCGTCCGTAGCTGATGCAACCGCGGACCGCACCGACCCAGCGCCGTCGGATAATTCCTGATTCGACCGAGAAACTGTCAATTGCTGGGATGCTGCGAAACAACTGTGCTAACTCGGATAGCACGTCCGTCACTGAGGCCTGAGGAGAAGCGGTCTTACAATGCATTGCCGCTGGAAGCTCCGTGATCGTTACCCCGTGCATACTACCAATATGCGAGCGAACAGAGTGTATAGGCCTCGTGTCCCTTGGCTACCGGATGGCGCGACCTATTCGCCGTGGAATCACTGAATGACGAAACTGATCGGATACTCGAGGTCACGTAGCCAATGTGCGGTCGTGTGCCCTGCTGTGAGGATGAGGAAGCATTAAGGACAGTCTCTCGGACTGTCAATATAACGGAGCGTCCCGACCAACGGACATATGCTCCGAATGTAAAATATCTGAACCACAACATGCGGTCCCCTATGTTGTTGGACGAGAGAGGGACCTCTCTCGCTCACAGCCCGGACAGACCTGGACAAGCCAGGAACTGGACTAACAGGCTTCCTCCGATCTGTCCTCAATCTGCCGTCACTGGGTGAGTACTAAAGTAATTAAAGTGCTCGCATCACCCAAATCTCCTTCCTAGACCGCAACGGACGAACCCGGCAGCCGAACCATTCGATGAATGTACGCTACACCGGGTGAGCTAGCGAATGTCACTCTGTAGGCCATAGACATATTCCATGAGCACTTATTGCCGCTAGCTCTTCATTAACTATGACGACAGAGGCACACTTATGAAAGACATCTCCATAACTCTGCGAACAAGAAACCAGAAATGCTTGGTTACAGCAAGCATAAAATAATAATATATATAGCGTCGTGCAATAATTCGAAAGTTTGTGTGACATTATTGGTCCACCGACGCTATCAGTTTCTTATCCGGCATCGCAGCATTCTGGTCCGACGAAAGAAGCTGTAGAAGACCAAGTCAGATGACATACACAACAGCATATGTTGTTCCGAAAGGGAAAGCTCGAAATCCTCCAAATCCCTTTCGGTATCCCGTCGGACCGGATGAAACTTTCGGACGTCCGTACCCGCTTCCGCGGAGCGTCCCGCCCCAGCATCGTCGGATAAAATATATGCGACAGATTCAGTTGATGCTGGGATGCTGCGATAAACTGTGCTATTAAGGAAAGCACGTCCGTTCCCGAGGCCTGTGCAGTAGCGGTCTTACGATGCATTGCCGCCGGAAGCTCCGTGAACGTTGACTCCCGCACACTTCCTATGCGAACGTCCGGAGTCTGCAGGCCTCGTGTCCCTGGCTACCGGATGGTGTGACCTGGTCGCCGAAGAATCCTTGATCGGCGAAGCTGGTAATATATCGGCGGTCACGCAGCCAAGGTGCGGTCGTGTGCGCTGACGAGAAGAGGAAGCCTTAGCAGTCTCCGCGGACTGCCTATACAACGGAGCGTCCCGAGCGACGGACGTATGCTCCGCTTGCGACACATTTTGTACCACAACATCTGGGGCCAGATGTTGTTGAACGAGAGAGGGGCCTCTCTCGCTTGCCGTCCGGATGGACCGGAACGAGCTATGAACCGGACTAAAAGGCTTCCTCCGTTCTCCCTCCGATCCGCCGTCACTGGGTGTGCATTAGGTTAATTTATAGTGCTCGCATCACCCCAAAATTCCTTCTAGACCGCAACGGACGAACCCGGCTGCCGAACCATTCGGTGAATGGACGCTACACTGGGCGAGCTAGCGGACGTCAAAGGCCGTCGAACCTACTAGGGTCCTCTTAGGCAATTGGCGTATTTACATGAGCACTTTTCCGCTAGCCCTTCATTAATTGTGACGACGGAGGCACACTGTTGGAAGACATCACAGATACATCACCCTAATCTTGATCGTCTGAAATAGAAATTGATAAAGTAGAGTGACCCTGCGGGGAAAGGACCGGAGTGTCCAAATCCCCAATAACATACCGTGACATACGCTTCCCATATTGTCATCGAAATCATACGATACAGAGCAGGAGTTAATGCGAGTACACTGACCACATATAGAATGATTATAAAGTCAGAGGAAGACTTCCTCTTAATACAATTGATCAATATCCTTTCAATGTGAAAAGAAAACAAGTCCTGGTACTCGCACTAACCCCTGGCAATCAAAATACATAATAATAATATGATCCATTAATATAGAAAAAATAATTGAAATCAAAATATTTTGAAAAAATATTTTTTCAGAACAGCCCAAGTTTCTGAAAAGTAACGTTGAGCCCCAATGGATCCCAAGCCTAAGTGTGGACAAAAATTTTAAAAATATTTTAAACAATTTATTCAACACTTACGAACAATAATAATGTATCTAGTTATGATTAAAATAACATCAAGATATTATTTTCCAGAAATTCCCCCCTCACACAGAGGGCTGTTGTAAATGTAAACAATGAGTGTAAAAACACTAAAATAAGACTCCAGGCACCCAGGCCCGAAATCGGTTACCAAAAATACACTATCTGATGCAAAACAGAGACTTCCAGGGAAGAAACTGCAGAACATCAGATGGTAGATGCAGAACACAATGCCTAACCACCCGTAGGTGAAGACGTAAACATGGGGAAAAGAACAGAATTCATTCTGTTATTCAGCTAAAACTCCCAAGAAAATTTAGTAATAATAATTACAAAAACTATGCCAAAAGCATGGGAGAATAGCAAGGGGGGACTTAAAGGACAGGGAGAGAGGAAAACACTTAAAAAAGTGTAACTAAATAATCAGAATGACAACAAAATGGCTGCTGCCTCGAAAATAGGTAACTTAACATAATTTCATTAAAAAATTTTAAGTTACAGCCCTGATAATATTCTGTCACACATTTTTTTCCTCTCCTCCTTCTCTATCCTCCTTAGAATCACCATTTCACTAATATTTATGTGTCTGGCATCATTTAAACTGAGATTTATAAGCACAAAGATCAGTCAGATGTTAACTGATGAAGGGCCAAACTTAGAATAATTAATGGCGCCAATTTCGGAACGTCCTTGACACTGCGCATGTGCAGTAGGGGCGAAGTGTGGAGGGCCTTTCAGGACATGTTTTCTTTGGTTTTAGATGCAAATTTTGGGGATTGGGGGGCAAAATTTTGTGTTTGGCCCTATATTTTAAGAGTTAGCACCAGCTATGTCTGGGTCATTGGTACAGTATAAAAATACACTGTGTACATACTTATGTCAAACCACTATTGTATGATAATGAGGATTTAGAATGAGACTATTTATGCAGAGTGTTTGATTATCAATCGGAAGTAAAAGGAGCAGGCAGTCAGGTGTAATTCCGTGCATGCACAGGTCAACAATAAATATTACTCCATTGTCGGACTCAATAAAAAAGTGGGTGCTTGATTTAAAAAAAAAATGGAAATTCTGTTTGTTTGTAGTTTTGTCTATTCTAGTTTACGGTTATCGAAATAGTTGGGAATGCAGTGGTTTTGTGGTTACAGCATTGAACTGCAAACCTAGAGGTCCATAGTTCGATTCCTGCCAAGGGTAACTGCACCGTGTCCTTGTGCAAGGCACTTAATCCTGAATCAACCCACATGGGGGCATGGTGGCACTGCGTACTGCATGTCAATTGTACACCTGTCTTCAACCAATGCAAATCCTGCTTTATGGAGTTAGTATGTTGAGGTCAGTCTCACAGTTGTTCGCCGTTGGTTCTCTGGCTTCCTCAACCCATAAAACTGTCCAACGTGAGGTGACCATGGCTGTCAAAAGTGTCATTAAACCCCAATAAATAAATATATATCAAAATAATTATATTCAGAGTTTTAAAATGTCATGGGCCTGGGTGGGTATTTCATTGGGAATGGGAAATTTTAATTAATTTAATTTAATTACCTGCCATATAGTAAACCTTTTATCACTACAGTGGACTGATCTGGTTGTCAAATCCAATCTCATTGACGAGGTGAGATCAGTACCTCTGCCGTGGATTGGTCACTTCCACGGGTGGGCAATACTTCCATGGACGCAATAATGTTAGATTTCAAACACCAATTATAGGAATAATCATCAATAATTTAATTAATGAAGCACTGGGTAGAACCCGGTGGTTCATCAAGTAAAATTTTGCTGATGATGAGTCTTATTACCTGGTAAATGCAAAGCATGGACATCACTGCCCAGCATGGATTGTTACCAGTCCACGGTGACTGTGCAGTAGCTAGATCAAACTCCAGTCACCTTGTCTAATGGACATGATACTATGACCAGATTAATCCAGTGTAGTAAGAATATGTATTTATCAGCTGTGGTTGACTGAGGTAGAGTGAAATATACTGACAATTTAATTTTATCTCACCTATCTGAACCAGTACTGACTAAATAGTCCTCAATCCATTCTAAATGTTCTATACTTCCACAATAAGAATGCAAGGTAAACAGCATCTGTCCTGTACAGGAATCAAATACTCGGATAGTGCTGTCAGCACAACCGGTTACCACTGTATTACCCTAGAAATAAAATATATACAGTTATTTATTTATTAAGGCTGAATGACACATTAACAGCTAAAATCATATCGTGTCGGTGACTGTTTTACGGGTGGAGGAAGCTGGAGAAAACCACCGAGCAACGACAAGCAGCTGCCAGTTCCCCAACATCGTAACTCTGCACTGCAGCACAGGCAGGGTTAGATTGGTTGAAGACATGCACATCATCTACATGCAGTATGCCTTAGTACATGGCGCCATCGTGCCCCTATGTGGACAATCAGGGTTAAGTGCCTTGCCAAAGGATACACACATTGCTTACCTTCAGAGATCTGACAAGAACTGGTTACCGCAAAGCCACCACGCTCCCCAATATATATGCCTGAATATTAAATATAAATCATATCAAACACTTTAAATGGAAGAATGCCAGATTAATGTTGGTTGTTAGAATTCGTGTGCACAGATTGCCTTGTAACAATTTATTGGAGAGTGCCATGAGGCGCTCTCCAAAACATTGTGACAAGTCAAGGTTCCTGCACTTGGATGGTTAGTGAGTTCCAGGAGTTTCCAAGAGGTTTTCTGTGTATTTTCCAGGGTTTTCAAGGAGTGAAATAATAAAAATTCAAGGAGGTACGGGAGTAAGGTAGCATGGTTTATTTGAAAAAAAATTACTTGCATTACAAGTCATTGATTGGCTGCTTCCAGACTGGAGTGTGCTAAGATTATAAATAAGCAGAACATCATTGGTTGTGTGTTGATTTTAATGTTATCAGAACACATCTCAGATGTATTGCCAACAACTCCATTTTCCCAGAGATACAGGGAAGATTTCTGAGATTCAATAAATTTCAAGGGCCTCGATGAAGGGTTATTAAAGTCAAGGAATTTCAAGGGCCTTGGTGAGGGTTTTTTTAATTCAAGGAGTTTCAAGGGCCTTGGTGAGGGTTTTTTAAATTCAAGGAGTTTCAAGGGCCTTGATGGGGTTTTTAAATTCAAGGAGTTTAAGGGCTTAGTGAGGGGTTTTTAAATTCAAGGAGTTTCATGGACCCTAATAGGGGTTTTATAAATTCAAGGAGTTTCAAGGGCCTTGGTGAGGGTTTTTTAAATTCACGGAGTTTCAAGGGCCTTGGAGACTATGGAGAGAGTTTTTTATATTCAAGGAGTCTCAAGTGCCTTGGTGAGGGTTTTTAAAATCAAGGACTTTTAAGGAACTCAAGAACGCACATGAACCCTGCAAGGGATAACTAATACATAAATTGTTACAAAGTTCAAAAAATAAAAAAATTTCAATGATAATTATTGATGAATGGTGCTGATTGGATTCTGGCATTACATTAGGTCAAGGGTTAAACGAAGTATAATGGGGAAGAGTAAACTGAAACCATATATTGTCAATTGGAGTCTAACAACACTTTCAGCAGCCAGGGTCACATCAAGTCTGACAGTTTTAACTCTTAACCCGCTGTGCATTTTAAAGATATTTTTCATCAAATCTAGTCATGGCTGCTGTCAAGCAGCCATGACTGGTTTGCTGAAAAATTAATTTAAATTTTATTGAAGAGATCATTGGAAATTGGATTAAATATGCCTAAATTATACATATTTCAGTGGCAAGAGAAATCCTGTCTTGGGCAGGAATATTTGCCAGCAGCATGTAAGGGGTGAAGGGTGGAGGAAGCTGGAGTACTCAGATAGAACCACTGAGCAGCAGCATGCAACTGTCAGACTCTTCAACTTACTAACTCTGCACAAACAGTGTTAACAGCAGTTGAAGGCAATTGTATCATCAGCCTGCAGTACACCTTAATACACAGTGCCACCAAGCCCCCACGAGGGCAATCAGAATTGAGTGTTTTGCCCAAGGACACAATGTAAGTACTGCTGGTTAGGAGCAATCCACAGACCTTTCAGTTTAATGTCCAATGCTCTAACCACTGAGCCCCCTGAAACCATTTAGTCAGTGCTGGTTCAGATAGTGAGATTAAAGGGTTGATGAATACAGTATCCATCATGATTAATGATTGTGTGGCCTCGCTTTCTCACTGTCAAATATATGACAGAAATAATGTCCAGATTTCTGGTTTTAATTTATCCAGTGATATGTCGTCGTGTGAGAACAAGAAGGTTCTATCTTCCACTGGAAGATAGAACCTTATGGTTCTCACACGATGATGTTGAAAAAAGATTTTTTTCAGGGCCTGAAATTCTAAATATCTATTTCCCAGTTTCCAGGGTAGGCAGTGTTCCCTGCATTCAAAGCCCTATGTGTCAACATCAAATTTTTAAGTGTTGTGGGCGGGCGGGTGTGGTGGGGGCATGGAAAAGGCTTCAAAGTAAGTTTTAAAGGATTTTGAGTGACTTGGAGGGTTGCCGTGGGGTGGGGGCAGTTAAGTGGATTTTTTTATTTTTTGCGCAAATCACTTGAAATCTTTCAAAACACATATTCTGCAAAACAACCTAGACCCATCCCACCCATAATTCACCCAATGGATCCCATCCCATGAAGACAATTTGTTGAATTATTATTTTTATTTTTTGGGCATGAACTTATTAAAAATCGTTCAAAACTCATTTTAAAGCTAAAAAAATTTGTTTTTCCCAATGGACCCCCACCAACCCTCAATTGCAATGGCCTGGTGGACCCTATTTGAAGAAATGTCAACATTTTCTGCCTATACTATGTAAATCTGATCAAACTTGATCACAGTCAGTCATATAATTTGTGGTCAGAATTCATTCAAACAAACAAATAGGCAAACAAAAAAATAATGTTGTGTTTCCGTTAAAGTGTTCGAAAAAAACATGAGTCGGAAGGTTGCTAGATTATTTTTTTTATTCTTATTATTTTTTTTTTTATTCACAAAGTTACAGATAGAAATATTACAAATAGTATGTGAGTAATATGCCCCCCATCAACTTTCAAAAACTATATCATACCATTTAATATAATTCGCGATTACAGTGGACATTTTGGGGGTAATTCCGAAGCTTCGGAATGAAACAAACTGGGGGAGTCTTCATATTATCTTCAACTGTCCCCAGATTCTGAAGTGAAGTGCACGTTCGCACGCCACACTTTAGTTTATCACAAGAAGTGTTAAAATTAGCACACCTCAGCACTTAAAGTAAATTGACTTTTTGAGTAATTGTGGTAAAGGGCTGTTCAACCATTTGAGACTTTTATTATTCTGACGTTCAAAAGTCACTGGGAATTCAGTTTCTTCATTTTTCAAAATGCGACGTCAAACATCAAAAAGTACAAATAAAAAGATATTTTTCACATTTGTGATTAACTGGTTGAGGGTTAGATTATTTTTGGTGGTCTAAATTTGTTATTCAAAACTTGCCACAGGCACTCTCCAATAATTTGTAATAAAACAAATTTATATAAATAAAATATTATTTCTGTTTGACTGAATATGAAATCTAAGCAAGGAAGATGTTGGCTTTTGCTCTGGTATCCTCATTTTTTGAAAGCTCCGATAGTGGTTTTAGCAGTCGACCAGTTAAGAAGTCTTGATAGCAGAATTATATTAGTATGTTAAGCTGCGATAACGTTTGGCTCAATGGCTGTCACTGAGCACTATTCGGGAGAAAGTAGGAGTTGAGGTTAAAACTTTAAAAAAATAACTAAACAAATGACCAGAAAGATGTACAAAAGTATCAAAGGGTTGAGTATCATTGTATTTTTCTGGGCAGAGAAAAAACAAATGACTTGCTTTTGGTTATTTGAAAACAATAAAGAACCATACGTAGGTCTCGTATCAAACACCTATAAGTGCACTATTTTGAATGCAAGATGCTATCATGATGTCATCGGGTGCAAACAGCCAATCACTTTGAAGTACAAAGTGAAGTGTAAAAATACAGGGAATCCCTTGGCATTTCCCAAGAAAAATTTCCTGATTTTAAATAGCTGGAATGTCACTGGCTGAAATGTCCAATCTAACTAACTAAGCATGCATAGTGTAATGCAGTACACGTGATTGTTTACCTCAAATCTGAAACAAGTTGAGGTGAATAGACACAATAATATTCAGTTGCTTTTGTATTGTAATAATGGTGACTGTATGTTGAGACAAACCACTTGAACAGTTGAGAAAGAAAAGTAATAAAGAAACACTGCATGGTTTGCAAGAATAGGCAGGGCATTAAAAAGGGAAAAACTCTAATTTAAACCACATGGTTTGCAAGAGCAGGCTGACAGTAAAAAGGGAAAAAACCCAAATTGAAACCAACAATAATCCATGCAAGTGAAGTAAATTTACTTATTGTAAATCATGATAAGCATGGTGGAATTTGCATACCCGGGTAAAACTGACTTTTTGGTATACCGATTATGATTAAATTTGCCGATATTGGTGACGGTATTGAAAATTGTACCGATTATAACTGGTATATCGGAAAACAGCCCAGCACTATTCTAATTCCAATTTACATGGCAAAAAACAATGTCTCGTTTTCCGTTTCATCATGAAGTATTTCAGACAATCGCTTGGAAAATTTTAATGTCCAAAAAAAATCTGGAGTTGGCAACGAATTTCATGGGTCAGTCGGGTTACCAGAAAAACATTTTTTTGGGGGGCCATAGTAAATTCTCTATATGTTTCTATGTTAGCTAACTAATATAGACAGCTGATTAATTTTTTTAAAAGTGATTTGTAACATTAATATTTTTTTCAAAGGTACCATCCTACCACCAAGGGGGGGGGGGGGAGCCTTAGTTTATCAAGACTTTGTTTTTTAAAAATGTTTTGTTACAGTTTAATGGAGAGTGACTGTTACCACTCTCCAATAAATTCCAATAATATACTTATATAAACATTTTTCTGTTACTGTTTAGCAAACAACAACTACCAATGTGGCTTTCAGCATTTTTCAATACAGCCATGATAGTGGCTTCTGGCACTCAACCAGCTGAATTCCAAACCCTTTTGGTGCTCCTGTCCACGAAGAAACAAGAAATCAGTTGAGCATAATGCCTTGGAACAAATTGCTCTCTTTCTCATAAGTAACAAGAAATCAGTTGAGCATAATAATACCTTGGAACAAATTGCTCTTTCTCATAAGTAGCCCAAATATGAATCTAAGAATTGTACCCAAACAAAACTTGAATCTGATCCTACTTTGGATGTTGTAATAAGTTAATAAACAGCTGCGCCATGAGCGCATGATACACCCGTTATTAATTACAAGAGGGAACCACACAATATGAGTATACATGTGTACTTGTCAGGTTACATATACTTGCCACCAAAAAATCATGAAAATTGCTCAAAGTCCAACATGTGGAAAATTGCCTATAGTTTGATGAATAAAGTCCCATAACTCTGGAATGACAAATCGGACAGTGACACAAATCGAAAGGGAGATTCCTTCTATCAACATATACTAGCAACCAAAAAATCATGAAAATTGCTCTAAGCATTTTCAAGTTATTGTCCGACATGTGAAAAATAAAGTCCCATAACTCTGGAATGACTAATCGAGAGGCGACACCAACCGAAAGGGAGCTTCCTTCCATCAACATAAACCACCTACCAAAAATCGTGAAAATCTCTCGAAGCGTTCTCGAGTTATCATACAACGTGTAAAAAATCAACAATTTTCTAAGTAATAAAGTCCCATAACTCTGGAATGACTAATCGAATGGCGACACTAAACAAAAGGGAGCTTCCCTCCATCGACATACACCACCTACCCAAAAATCACGGAAATCTCCCAAAGTGTTCTCGAGTTATCGTACGACGTGTAAAAAATCGACAATTTTCTAAGTAATAAAGTCCCATAACTCTGGAATGATTAATCGAACGGCGACACTAAACGAAAGGGAGCTTCCCTCCATCGATATACACCACCTACCCAAAAATCAAGAAAATCTCTCAAAGTGTTCTTGAGTTAGCGTACGACATATGACCAGACGGACAGAAGTATATCATAATACGACCCGTTTTTTCAAAACGGGCGTATAAAAATGGGGCACCACAGACCTAAATATCAAGGGGAAGGTGAATTGAAAAAACTTGAATCTAACCCTGCTTTGTTGTTGAAAACAAGTGATTAAAGTCGGAATTAGGCTTTTAACTGGAAGAGTGCTGGAAGCCCATATTTGGGCTTTAGTCTGAAGTGCAGGTACCACAACTTAATGGCTTCATATTCTGTAGATGTACGTCATATTATTTTTGAATTGAAAGTATTTAGTCTGTGGGGATTTGCCTTGTTACAATTTATGGGAGAGAGCCACTAGGCACTCTCCCATAAATTGTTACAAGGCAAAGAGTGTGGACAAATTTGGATGACCAAAAATAACTTAGCACTCAACCATTTAATGGTTCAACATCAAGTGACTTGGGAACAATGAATAATAAAACTGAAATTTCACTCTTGAGAATTAGTACAGCTAGTGGATCCAACTCAATATCTCTTAACTTAATAACCCTGTTAATTGAATATAATTTCCCAACACAAAACTATTTACCATACCTCCAGTACAAATTTGACCTGTTAATTGAATATAGGTTATAGAGTAAACTGTTAACTGAATAAAACATATTGTAGCCTGTCAAGAAATTACTCAGACTCTCCAGGGGAAAATGTCCAGGGGGGAAGATATCATGACACATTGGGTCCATAGGTCATAGGAGATATGAGTGGGTCCCACTTTCAAAACACCCCTAGGGACACCCCTAATGCCCCATAAGACTGAAAAACTTGGGTGGCCGAGTACCAATGACTGTCTTTAACTAGAGGTACTGTGAGCAAGCTCACAAAGTGATACCCCCGGGCCTGAAATGTATAAGTTAGATTATCTCCCCTTGAAAATGTCAGAACAGAATTATATTGCTTCATGCACATCTTCATATGGAGTTCTTCCAGTGTGTAAAGTTTCATGAAAATTCTTCAAACGGTTTAGGAGGAGTTGCGCTTATAAGGATGGACAGACGGACGGACAGGGTGATTCATATATACCCCCCCACCCCAAACTTTGTTTGCGGGGGTATACTTATGCCAATAAGCAGCGAGATAGGAGGATTCACACAAATTAGTAACACCCCTTAAACCTTTATCTAACATGAAAGGCAGACAACACTTGCAATAAAATTATTGAAAAACTAATTCTTTTTTTTTTTGCGTTGAAAACCTAGTTTATGACTCCTCACTGGAACAAGCTCAATATGCTTGTCTCAATGATTGGGGGGGGGGGGGGGGGGGGGGGGGGGGGGGGGCAGGGGGATACAGGGGGGGGCATAAGCTATGTTTTTGAGACAAAAATGAGAAAAAATAACAGAAATTGAATAATGATTTTTATTACATGCCAATTCTATGTAATCCCCATCTACAGTAACACTAAACCATATGGAAAGTTAAAAAATTTATAGTAATTTATATATTTTTTATACTTACCAATGACCCAGACATAGCTGGTGCTAATTCTCAAAATCAAGGGCCAAACACAAATTTTGCCCCCCAATCCCCAAAATTTGCATCTAAAACCGAAAATAACATGTCCTAAATGGTCCTCCATACTTTTCCTCCACTGCGCATGCGCAGTGTCAAGGAGGTCTCGAAATTGGTGCCAATTATCATTCTTACAAGCAGTGCCTGGTCAGCGCTATGTACTCAGCGGGGAGGTACAAGTTCCCAACCCCTGGGAGGGCCATCCCCATCTGGGTCATTGGTAAGTATAAAAAATATATAAATTACTATAAATTTTTTAACATTTTTATACTGTACCAATAACCCAGACATAGCTGAATAGAAAAAAAGGCTGGAGGGCCTAGGACATAGAGGAAAATCCAATAAGCTCAACTATATATAACAGAGTTATCCCCTCGAGGAGAAAAGGAGGATTAGGCTTTACATGTATCTTTCTTATTTATGACAAATTAGAAAGACACAACACCTTTCATAATTGAGCATAATAACATCAATGTTCTCCATTAACATCCAGTATAACCCTTTATACTAATTATTTTTAAAGTAAGCCAATAAATAAAGTAAGTCCAGAGAATTGAGACTCTTTATACTCATTAAAAGTGTCCGAGGATTGTATATTAACACCCATTTGACACGTGACATATACAAATGCTTCACACCGAGCTACACTTTAAAAATATGACATGAATGAATTTAAACATTAGCTTTACACTTTAAAACCATCCCGGGTACCGACTCAGAATTACTGACTCCGGAGGAGGTATCCCCTTGCTTTTCTCTATAAAGCAGGTGACCTAAGGGAACACCCTCCCCCCCCCCCCCCCACTTTCCCCTTGCTCTGGGTCAAATACCCCAGAGCGAAGAGGGCAGCAGGACAGAGTCACTGCCGGAACAGAAAGCCTGCACAACTATAGTTGCAACTGTTTAGTGGACGACATTCTGAGCAACAGATAACGGACCTAAACAATGCAGGTCTCCAGAAATGGACTCAATATTTCTGAGATAAAAATTTGTGAATGTGGATGGCTGAGACCAATATGCAGCCTTCATTAAATCTGTAATAGCAACACTATTTGCGTAAGCCCAAGATGTAGAAAGAGCTCTTACTTCATGAGCCGAAATCTTAAGCACAGACTGCTGAGTTGAAGATAGATTATCATAAGCAATATGGATAGTTAATTGAATCCACCTAGCAATAGAATGGACCGTAATGTCCTTTCTATTAGGCATCAGAGACAGAAAGAAGCATTTTCGTCCCTTTCTGATAAACTGAGATTTTTGTTTATAAATACGTAAAGCTCTAACCGGACAGAGTAAAGGCCTATGCCCATCTGAAGATGGAAGGGCCTTAATAACAATAGGTTCCGGATATTTATTAGGAGCCTGATTCTTAGCCAAAAATCCAACATTAGTAGTAAAGGTAATAGTGTTCCCGACACTACGATAGTGAAAATCATCCACATATAGTGCATGAAGCTCACTGACTCTTCTAGCAGAAGAGAAAGCTAAGAGAAATGCTGTCTTATAAGATAAGAATTTGAAGTCCACTGTCTCAAGAGGCTCAAATGGCTTTTCTTTTAGTTTAAGAAGAACCCAAGCTAAATTCCATTTAGGAATTAATCTAAGGGTTCTAGGTCTATTTATCGAGAAGTTTCTAACTAATTTAGATAAAGAGACATTAGATCCAATTTGTAAACTATCATGGTGTGCATAGGTATCAGATAACATAGACCTATAACCTTTAATAGTAACAGGCTGCAGTTTGATCTCATCAAACAAGTATACTAGAAAGTTTGCAATGTCTGGAATGGAGGGATCAAAAATGTCAACAGAATGATCCCTACACCAACGACAAAAGACCTTCCACTTAGCCACATAGTTTAGCAAAGAGGAGGTCCTCCTACAGTTAGAAATTGCATCCACTGCTCGTCCCGTAAGAAGGACTGCACAACGGAAATACGTGAAGGTTGAGACCTTGCGGGTTGTGATGTAGTTGATGCGATTTCCCCTGCGAAAGAAGATCCTCTCGTGGAGGAAGCTTCCACGGTATGTCCCACAGCAGACACCTGAGTAGATTTATCCACGGTCTCTGTGGAGACAGAGATGCTACCAACAGAATTTTTCATTGAGATTGTTTTATCTTTAGCAATATCTGCTGAATCAATGGCGCTGGAGGATATGCATATCCTATCATTTCGTCCCACGAGATCGATAGAGCGTCTACTGCATATGCTCGAGGATCTGGACATGGTGACACATACATCTGCAACTGATTGTTGAGCTGTGTCGCAAATAAGTCTATCATTGGCCGCTCCCATTGGTAGCAAATCTGATTGAATACCTGTTTGCTGAGAGTCCATTCTGACGGCAACAAGTGACCCTTCCGTGAAAGGGAGTCTGCTAATACATTCAGACGACCCGGAATATGATGGACCGAAAGTAGAACTTGGTGTTCTAGTACAAACAGAAGAATTCTTTCCGTTAAATTGAATAACGGAACGGAATGAGTGCCTCCCTGGTTCCGAATATACGCTACTACTGTCGTTTTGTCGGACAGGATTTGGACATGTGCTTTCTGAATAATGTTCATCCAATGACGTAGTGCAAGCCAAATTGACATCATTTCTTTGATGTTTATGTGCTTGCCTAGAAACTGCGGATCCCAAAGACCCTGGCACTTCGAATCCGTTGGGATCAATGTTGCCCCCCAACCTGTTTGACTGGCATCCGTCATAATAGTAAAACTCGGATCCGGCAACTGCAGTGGAACTCCCTGAGTCAACCACTGAATGTTTGCCCAAGTCTGAATCTCTTGTTTCACTTGATTTGACAAGAGAACGTCTATATCGAGCGAATGAATCTTTACTCTCCAATTCTGAGTCAAGAAAATTTGGAGAGGACGAATGTGTAACCGCCCCATCGGAATGAGATCCGCAGCGGCTCTGCACAGACCTATCAGTCTCATGAATTCTCTCGCTGTGACTTTGTCTGAGTGAAGACAATAGCGAGCGTAACAACTGATTAATTTCGCTCTGGTTAACGGCAGACGAACGAGATTGTTGTGCGTCTCGAAGCTCATTCCCAAGTGGGTGAATGACTTGGACAGCACCAGATCCGACTTCTCCTCGTTTATTATAAAACCGAGACATCGGAGTAATAGAAGCAGATTCTGCACATCGTTCTGAAGCATTAACTTGTTGCTGTACCTCTGAAGAATGTCATCCAGGTAGGCTGACGTTACCGCAGACAAATGAGCTCGGAAATGTATCATTACCGAGTTCATTATTCGAGTGAAAGCCCAGGGCGCTAGGTTCAAACCGAAACACATCACTCGGAACTGATATACAACTCCTAGGACTGCGAAGCGTAGATACTTTCTGAATGTCGGATGTACCATGACGTGAAAGTACGCATCCTTGAGATCTATGCTTGTAGCATAGTCGTTCACCCGAATACTCGCTCTGACTGATCGAATTGTCTCCATATAGAACTTCGGAGCGACGATCAGCTTGTTTATCCAGCTCAGATCTATGACTGGATGGAACGAGCCGTCTGGTTTCGGAACCAGAAACAGATGGCTGTAGAAACCCGGTGATTCCTGGTCTTCTACAACCTCTACCGCGTTCTTCTCCAGAAGAGACTGTACTTCTGATAGAAGAGTGTCTCTTTTCTGTGGATTTGACGGAAGCTGCGTCCATTTTGGACTTCGAGTTAATGGAGGCTTTCGTTTGAAGGATATTCTAAGTCCTTCCGAAATTACCCCTCAAACCCAGGGGTCATCCGTAATTGACGCCCAGTTGTTTATAAAACTTGACAATCTTCCGCCTACCGGAACACGATAGAGGTTCATACCATCACCTCCTGGACCTGCGAGGCTTGCAGAAGGAGAAACTACGTCCTCCACAACCCGCACTTCGCCCCGTCGACCTAGGGATGTCTGACCGGTTATCTCGGCCAGAATAACATCCCCTACGTGAGTCGCTGCCTTGACGGTCTATAGAATAAGACCTAGAGGACGCATAGAAACCTCTATAGGAACTTCCCTTGGGCGTACTTGTCCCAGAAGTGGCTGTCTTACTCTTTTCTGCTGTATCCGACTTTTTAGAAGCGGATTTGAATAGCAGAGAATCCGAAGCTTTCTTGGTTGTCTGATCATAGATTGCTGAAAGCTTGCCGTCGAAGAGAAGCTCTCCGGAGACGAAGCGACTCTGAGTTTTTCACCTTACCATCCATGCGCGTGGATGTAGCTAGGGCCGCATCACATCTAACCAACTCCAGGTTTGCTACTGAAAGGGCGGAGTTATACGTGGAATAAGCTATTGCCCTTGAAAAAACTCTTAATGAGGATTGTATATCCTGGAATTCTTTCCCTCGAAGACGTAATGATAACGCTTTAGTAAGGTGATCTGCGTATGATAAAGCGTCTAAGTTAACTCTATTAGACATAATTGTCGTTTCCAACGTTGTGGTTAGAATTGACACAGATGATGGTATAGACAATTCTAGGTCTTCAGCCTGGTCGTCTAGACGCAGAGGAATTCTCGGTATGCCCTGTCCTGCCATTTTGAATTTATTCCTTGAATTGATAAAAGGCAGATGTAGAGCATTTGTGGACAAGAAACCATACTTGCTCGTTTTGGTAGCAAGCTTATATATAGCGTCATTCAATAATTCAAATGTTCTTGTGACATTATTGGACTGTGTCGGAAACTCAGGGACAATGTCCCTAAACCGATCAAAAAATTCTGTGTCCAGTGACGCTATCAGTCTCTTATCCAGCATCGCAGCATTCTGGTCCGATGGAACAACCTCTGGAAGATAATGCCGGATAAAATCTACGGCAGCTTTATGTTGTTCCGAAAGGGAAAGCTCCAGATCCTCTGAATCCCTTTCGCCATCCTGTCGGACCCTATGAAGTTCTCGGTCGTCCGTACCTGATGCTTCAGCGGAGCGTACCGACCCAGCGTTGTCGGATAATTCCTGATCCGACAGAAATTCTGTCGTCTGCTGGGATGCTGCGATAAGTTGTGCTATTTGTGATAGCACGTCCGTCACTGAGGCCTGTGGTGCAGCAGTCTTACATTGCTTTGCTGCTGGAAGCTCCCTGGACGTTGACTCCTGCATACTTCTTTTATGCGAATGTCCAGAGTCTACAGGCCTCGTGTTCCTGGTTACCGGATGACATGACCTGGTCGCCGTGGAATCCCTGATCGGCGAAGCTGGCTGGATATCCGTGGTCACGTAGCCAAGGTGCGGTCGTGTGTGTTGCCGTGAGGATGAGGAAGCCATATTGACAGTCTCTCCGGACTGTCTATATAACGGAGCGTCCCAAGTGGCGGACGTATGCTCCGAATGCGAAACGTTTTGTACAACATCTGGTCCCAGATGTTGTTGTACGAGAGAGGGACCTCTCTCGCTCGCAGCCCGGATGGACCTGGACGAGCTAGGAACCGGACTAATAGGCTTCCTCCGTTCTATCCTCTGATCCGTCATCACTGGGTGTGCACTTTGTATTATTATAGTGCTTGCATCACCCAAATCTCCTTCGTGGACCGCAACGGATGAACCCGGCTGCCGAGCCATTCGATGAATGGTCGCTACACCAGGCGAGCTAGGGGACGCCAATGCCGTCGATCCTACTAGGGACCTCTTAGGCAACTGACGTATTTCCATGAGCACTTTTGCCGCTAGCTCTTCATTTAACTATGACGACGGAGGCACACTTTTGGGAGACATCACAGAAACATCACCCTGTTCTTGTTCCTCTGAAAACGAGATTGAAAAACTAGAGTGACCCTGCGGAGAAAGAACCGGCATGGCCTTTTCCCCGCTAACAACATACCGTGACACACGTTTCCAATGTTTGTCATCCCAATTGACACACACTGAGCAGGAGTTAGTGCGAGTACACTGACTACAATTAATACAATGATTATGAAAGTCAGAGGAAGATTTCCTCTTATTACAATTTGAACAATATCCTTTCATTGTGAAAAGAATACAAACAGTCCTAATACTCGAACCAACCCCTGAAAATGATACATAATAACATGATCCATTAACATATAGAAAAAATATTTTTTCAGAAAAGCCCAAGTTTCTGAAAGTAATGTTGAGCCCCAATCGTAAAAAGACTGGTGGGCCTAGGACTTTTAGAAGACTGTAGTATCTCAATTACTCCATAACAAGAGCAATGCTAATCCAAACAACTTTGAATGAACGAAATTAAAAAACACTATGATTCTTGTGTCATCCATATTTATATGAATATATCGATATGTAGTAGGTTAAAATGACATGCAACCTCCCCACCAAGCACTGGGCAGCACAGAAATAGTGGACTAAAAAAAATTGGGCAGCACTTCCCCCATAGGCATTGGCCAGTAAGAATAAAGCTGAAGTTGACATCCGTATTTATATGGTTATATTGATATGTAGTTTAAAATGACATGCAACCTCCCCTGCAAGCAATGGGCAGTACAGAAATAGTGGACTAAAAACAATCGGGCAGCACTTCCCCTATAGGCACTGGACAGTAAGAATAAAGCTGAAATTTGTGATTTTTTAATTCAAAAAGAGGCATAACTCTTGCAAGAATGGTCGGAGTGAACCTCCAAATCGAACTTGACCTGTACTTTGACATTATTTTGAAATCGATTGGTGCGGTGATACAATTTTAAACGGTCTGGAACCAAAATCACTATAATTCTTGGGTCATCCATATTTATATGGATATATTGATATGTAGAGGTTAAAATGTCATGCACCCTCCCCCCCTGCAAGCATTGGGCAGCAGAAAAATAATGAACTAAAAAAAAAATTGGGCAGCATTTTGCCCTATATATAGGCTATGGTACAATTTACCTTAGTCAGAAACAGAGGCCAAACACAAACAGGGGCAATAACTCCACCAAACATGAATGGACGAAACGCTAGGTATGAGGGCATCTGTTCCCCCAAGCTGCCCTATTACCATACCAAAGATATTCGAGTTATAATACAAAATGTTCATACAGACAGATGGACGGACGGATGGACGAATGGACAGATGGATGGATGGATGGATGGATGAATGAATGAATGAATGGATGGATGGACAGACGGATGGACGTTCTAACAAATGGCTACTTATGTGGCTATTTCATGGACATATTTGGTGGCTAACCTAAAACACATGTCCAACATAATAAAACAAGTTTTTTGGGGAAAAATTTGTGGGGGGTCAGCTAACCCTAACCTTTACTGACCCTAACCCTACCCCCCCCAACCCTAAGCTAACCCTAACCCTAGCCACATAACTCTAACACTCCTTCACTGACCCCCACCCCACTCCTGAACCCCACCCTGGAATACCCTACTCTACATTTCCCCCCCCCCCACAATAAGTGATTCTGTTACGTGGCAAGCCACTAACAGACTTTAACCACAAAAGTATCCTGTTTTACTAACTCGTAGCCACAAAAGTAGTCATTTGTTACATTTGTTAGTGCGGATGGATGGACGGACAGATGGACGGATGGACGGACGGACGGACGGACAGACGGATGGAAGGATGGATGGATGGAGACCTCGACTATATACCCCCTCGAAAATTTTTGGGCGGCATAACAAAGAATAGCTCCTACAGGAGACTAGGAAAAGACATACGAATTCCTCCTGTCGATATCTTTTTCCCAATAAAAAAGAGAATGACACAACACCCAATATATATACTGGAGTAAGACGTAATAATTTCTCCATTTTATGCCAGCATAATCCTTATGCTAATTCGGTGAAGGAAATCAATTATAAGGAAGTACAGAGAATGAGAGTCAGACGCCTAATACTCATTAAAAGTGTCCGAGGATTGTATATTAATGCTCATATGACATGTACAAATACTTCATATACAAATGCTTCACACTGTGCTACACATTAAAAGCAATACATGAATGAGACATAATTGTTGCTTCACACTGAGCTACACATTAAAACGACCCAGCACTGATATTGGACTACTGACACTGGAGGAGGTATTCCCTTGCTTTTCACTATAAAGCAGATGATATAAAGGGACCTCCCTCCCCCCTCCCCTTGTTCTGAAGACATCACTAAGATGTATTATTAATGGAAGACATTCTGTGCGACAGAAAGAGGACCCAAGGACCTCAGGTCACCAGAGATAGACTCTAAATTTCTAAGATAGAACTTAGTAAATGAAGACGGTTGCGTCCAGTATGCTGCCTTCATTAAATCAGTAATAGCAATACTATTTGAATAAGCCCAAGAAGAAGACAGTGCCCTAACATCATGCACTGAAATCTTATTGACAGAACGTTGATCCGCCGATAGATTCTCGTAAGCGATTCTTACTGCCAGTTGAATCCATCTAGAGACTGAATGAACAGAAATATCCATTCTGTTAGGAATAAGAGAAAGGAAAAACCTCTTTCTTCCTTTTCTAATGAAGCTAGATTGACATTTATATATGCGCATCGCTCTCACTGGACACAACAGTGGTCTACTGTTGTCCGAGGATGGTAAGGTCTTAATGATAATAGGTTCCGGACGCTTATCCAAAATCTGTTTCTTTGCCAAGAATCCCACTTCCGTAATAAGAGTAATAGTATTACCTACACTACGGTAATGACCATGCAAGAATTAAAGCAACAAAGTTTGTGGTAAAAGCCTAATTTCCAATACAAAGAAACTAAGTCTGAAAACATGTTTAAAAGGGGTCACAATCCTGACAATATTAATTAAAATCACTGTAAAAAGCTTCAGCAGACAGTATAGACATTGTTCCAAATCAGAACAGTGACATTACACTAAACTGTTTGAAGAAATAAAGGTGTAACTCTGTAAATAAAAAACTTTAACCAACTTGACTGCAAGAAAGAGTTAAATATGTCCCAAAATCACATAAAACTTGATGAGAATGATCCAATCAATAGTAATTAATATTAATTAAAACAAGAGGCCCCAGGGGGCCTGAGGGCGCTCACCTGACATGGTAGCCTAAATATAAAACCCAGGGAATTGATTTCAACAAGTTGCATCTGCCCCTCCTTAGAAAATCTTATACCAAATATCGAAAGATTCAGACCAGCGGATCTGAAAAAAAATTTTTTTTAAAGAATATTCCTCATATTGAACTAAGTTATAATTTGGGCTCCATAGAAAGCCCAAATATGAACCCAGGGACTTGGCTTGAACAAACTTGAATCTCACCTCCAGTGGGATGCCGTTTTCCAACTATCAAAAGATTCTGACTGGTGGATGTGAAAAAGAAGATTTTTTAAGAATATTCCTCATATTGAACTAAGTTATAATTCAGGCTCCCACAGGGAGACCAACTATCAACCCAGGGACTTGGCTTGAACAAACTTGAATCTCACCCCCCTAAGTATGCTGCATGCCAAATATCAAAACATTCTGACTGCTGAATCTGAAGAAGAAGATTTTTAAAGAAAAATTCCTCATATTGAACTAAGTTATAATTCAGGCACAGGGAGCCCGAATATGAACCCAGGGACTTGGCTTCAACAAACTTGAATCTCACCCCCCCCCACCCCCCCCAAAATATTCCGACTGCTGGATCTGAAGAAGATGATTTTTAAAGAAAATTTATCATTTTGAACTAAGTTACAATTCGAGCTCCCACAGTGAGCCCAAATATGAACCTAGGGACGTGGCTTGAACAAACTTGAATCTCACCCCCCTAAGGATGCTGCATGCCAAATATCTAAACATTCCGACTGCTGAATCGGAAGAAGATTTTTAAAAAAAAAATTCCTCATACTGAACGAAGTTATAATTCAGGCTCCCACAGGGAGCCCAAAAATGAACTTGGCTTGAACAAACTTGAATCTCACCCCCACTAAGCATGCTGAAAACCAAATATCAAAAGATTCTTATTTGAAGATCTGAAGAAGAAGATTTTGAAAGAATATTCCTCATGCTGGACTAATTTAAACATTTGGGCTCCCATAGAGAGCCCAAATATGGACCCAAATATGGACCCAGGGAATTGATTTCAATAAATCTGTGAAACAATCTTCCAAAGATGTTATATGTGAAATTTGAAAGCTTTTGGAGCAGTGGTTTGGGAGAAAAGTAGTCTTAAATGTATTTTCCCATTACCAACTGTGTTAAAAAATGCTGACTCAGCACTTTTTCAAAGTCCCAAAAAAGTATCCCATGATAAAACCGATAGCAATTTTTTTTGACCATTCCATTCCGTTTTTCCTATGGAAGCTTCACCCCAAATAAGAATTCTCAGTGCCATGTAGTTTTGGAGATATAAGCGTTTTAATTTTTTCTATTTTTAGCTCCTGCGGTTCCCATGGGGGCGACGGGAAAAACAATTTTTGCATAAATTAAGTACTTATGACCCAATAAGCCCTCATATCAAATTTGGTTCAAATCTGCCTCTCGGTTTGGAAAATAGAAATTTGGGGCAGGGCAAAAATTCTTGCCACTCCCATAACGAAGGCAAATATAGCTCCTTGAACAAGTCTACACCTCAAAAGCAAGCTGCATACCAAATATCAAGTCTCTGCTACTGCTGGTCCATGAGAAGAAGATTTTTTAAGATTTAAGCACACTTTTTGGGCATGGCCCTACCGAGGGGCGAGGCAACTTGATTTAAACAAAATGAAATGGCAATGTCATAACAAACTATTATCTCAAATATCAATTAAGTTGGTTCAGTGGTTTGGGAGGAGAAGACGCAAACACCATGTTCATGGATGGTGAGTGATCACTTTTGCTCTCCTGACTGAAAGTCAGGCGAGCTAAAAAAGAAAACTTTAACCTTCAGTTAATTGGGGGGGGGGGGGGGAGCACAATAACTTTGACAATTTTCATTGGATAATGGTGGTCATCGAACTTGACATAGACATTGTTGCTATAGAGACATATACTGAAAAGAATTGAAATCTGTCAAGTGTTGTTCAAATTATGCCATAAACAAAATTCAGACAGATGGATGGATGGATGGATGGATGGATGGATGGATGGATGGATGGATGGATGGATGGATGGATGAATGGATGGATGGGCAGACGGAGCTCAATGCTACATCCCTCCCTTGTGAGGGGATAAAAACTAACAAGTATGTGGTAGAAGCCTAATTTGAAATTTAGAGAAACTAAGTTCGAAAACAATTTTGAAAAGAGTTAAATTAATGCCAATTTTATTTGTAACCACCATACACAGGTTCAGAAGACATTGCCCCAAATGAAAAACAATGATGTTGTAACATAGAGTTCGAAGAATGAAAGGTACAACCTTGAAAAGCAAAACTTGAAACCCAAACTTTAAGCTGGGAATACTAAGTAAAATTGATTTGCAAAAAAGGGTTAAATATTTCCTAAAACCGATAAAAGAAATCAATGATGTAAATGCAACCATTAAGTTGTATTGATCATGCAAGACTTGAAGTAACAAAGTATATGGCAAAGCCTAATTTCAAATACAAAGAAACTGAGTTGTGGAACCTATGTTCAAACCCGGCCTGTATTACTAGCTGGAAAATACACATATCAACTTTGGTTGAAATCATATAATCCAAACTGGAGTTATCAGTCGGAAACCAATTGTTTACAGACAGATGGATGGACCGACAGATGGACGGATGAAAGTCATGACTATAGCCCTGACTATAAACAGTCAGGCTAAAAATGCATTTTGTACCAAAGAAAAAAATTGCATGAATGGCCCTGGGTGAGGAGGAGGTGGGGGTGGGGTTGGAGAGTGGGTGGGGGGTGGGGGTGGGAGAGTGGGAATGTGTTAGGGGAGTCCATTTTTAGCTCAACTTCAGCTCTAGAGGTCACCCCAAACACACATACCAAGTTTCAAAGTGATCCGATCATAAATGTGCCCTGAAGGGTGTATTAAGGGGAAATATTGAGATCTGACTTAACTAAGTTCAAAGGTCATCAGCAACATTTTTTAACAGAAATGGAAGAAAATCGACAGCTCCAATATAGATGTCACCCCACACAAGCACACCAAGTTTGCAAGCATTCCAATCTTAAATGTGCCCTGCAGGGTGTGTCAAATGGAAATATTGTTGTTTAACTGCACTAAGTTTTTACTAAGTTCATTGAAGGTCATTGGCAACATTTTTTGATGGAAATCGAAGAAAATCAATAGCTCCCATCTAGAGGTAACCCCAAACAAGTATACAAAGTTTCAAACCGATCTGATCATAAATGTGTCCTGTAGGGCATGCCAGAGGAATATACTGATGCCTGACTAAACTTAGTTCAAAGATAGTTGCCAGTGGCAACATTTTTTGACGGACAGAATTGGAAGAAAATCGATAGCTCCAATCTAGAGGTCACCCCAAACAAGCATGCCAGGTTTCAAAGCAATCCGAACATAAATGTGCCCTGTAGGGTGTGCCAAAGGGAAGTATTGAGGTCTGACTAAACTAAGTTCTAAGAACGTTGGCAGTTGGAAATGGAAAAAAATCGATAGCTCCCATCTAGAGGTCACCCCAAACAAGCATACCAGGTATCAAAGCAATCCAATCATAAATGTGGCCTGTAAGGTGTGCCAAAGGGAAATATTGTGGTCTGACTAAACTAAGTTCTAAGAACATTGGCCGCGGCAACATTTTTTGATGGAAATTGATGAAAATCGACACCTCCCATCTAGAGGTCACCCTAAACAAGCATGCCAGGTTTCAAAGCAATCCGATCATAAATGTGCCCTGTAGGGTGTGCCAAAGGGAAATATTGAGGTCTTCTGACTAAACTAAGTTCTAAGAACGTTGGCCACGGCAAAATTTTTTAACGGAAATGGAAAAAAAATCGATAGCTCCCATCTAGAGGTCACCCCAAACAAGCATACCAGGTTTCAAAGCAATCCAATCATAAATGTGCCCTGTAGGGTGTGCTAAAGGGAAATACTGTGGTCTGACTAAACTAAGTTCTAAGAATGTTGGTCGCGGCAACATTTCTTGACGGAAATAGAAGAAAATCGATAGATCCCATCTAGAGGTCACCCTAAACAAGCATGCCAGGTTTTAAAGCAATCCAATCATAAATGTGCACTGTAGGGTGTGCCAAAGGGAAATATTGAGGTCTGACTAAACTAAGTTCTAAGAACGCTGGCCGCGGCAACATTTTTATTTTTTGACGGAAATTGACGAAAGTTAAAAAATTTATAGTAATTTATATATTTTTTATACTTACCAATGACCCAGACATAGCTGGTGCTAACTCTTAAAATATAGGGCCAAACACAAATTTTGCCCCCCAATCCCCAAAATTTGCATCTAAAACTAAAGAAAACATGTCCTGAAAGGCCCTCCACACCTCGCCCCCACTGCGCATGCGCAGTGTCCAGGACGTTCCGAAATTGGCGCCATTTATCATTCTAATAACCAGTGCCTGGTAAGCGCTATGTACTCAGCGGGGAGGCAAGAGTTCCCAACTCCTGGGAGGGCCATCCCCGTCTGGGTCATTGGTAAGTATAAAAAATATATAAATTACTATAAATTTTTTAACATTTTTATACTGTACCAATGACCCAGACATAGCTGAATAGTAAAAAGGCTGGAGGGCCAAGGACATAGAGCAAAATGGAATACGCTCAATAAAATAAAATAGAGTCATCCCCTGTAGGGAAAAGAAGTAATAGGCCTTACATGTATCTTTCTTATTTATGATAAATTAGAAAGATACAACACCTTCCAAAAATTGAGCTTCATACATCCATGTACTCTATTAATATCCAATAATCCTTATACTAATAATTTTTAAAGTAAGCCAATAATAAAGTAAGTCTAGAGAATAGAGACTCTTATACTCCTAAAAGTGTGTGAGAATTGCATAATCATGTCCGTTGACATATGCAATATTCAAAAGCTATACTTTAAAAACTAAGACTTGAATGAATTTTATAAACTTAAACTTCTCACTAAACAACCATCCCAATAACAGCTCAGAATTACTAACTCCGGAGGAGGTATCCCCTTGTTTTCATAGTAAAAACAGGTGACCCAAGGGAACACCCTCCCCCCCCCCTTTTTCTTGCCCTGGGTCAAATAGCCCAGAGCGAAGAGGGCAGCCGAACGGAGACACTGCCGAAACAGACAGCCTACCTAGCTATAGTAGCAACTGTTAAGTGAATGACATTCTGAGCAGTAGATAATAGACCTAACAATAGAGGCCTCCAGAAATGGACTCGATATTTCTGAGATAAAATTCATGAATGGATGGCTGAGCGCAATGAGCAGCCTTCAAAAATCTATAATAGCAACACTATTAATGTAAGCCCAAGAAGTAGAAGAACTCTTACTTCAAGAGCCGAAATCTTAAGCACAACTGCTAAGCCAATGATATACCATAAGCAGTACGCTAGTTAATAGAATCGATTAACAATAAAATGGAGCGTAACGTCCTTCTACTAGACATCAAAGACAGAAGAAGCTTACGCCCTTGTAATAAACAGATATCTGTTTATAAATACATAAACTGTACCCGGAAAGAGTAAAGGCCTATGCCCATACGAAGACGGAAGGACCTTAAAATAATAGGTTCCGGATAATAGGAGCCTAACTCTTATGCAACAATCCAACCTAAATAGTAACGGAAGTATTGATTCCGAAACTATGAAAGTGAAAATCATCCATCGATAGTGCATGAAACTCACTGACTCTACAGTAAAAGAGAAACCAACAGAATTACTGTCTAAAAGGTCAGAATTTGAAAACTACTGTTTCCAGAGGCTCAAATGATTACTTAGCTAAATAAGAACCGAAGTTAAAATCCGTATAGGAATTTAATCTAAAGATTCTAAGTCTATTTATCAAAAAGTTACTAACTGACTTAGATAAAGAGACAAAAGACTCAATTGTAAACTATCGTAGAGTGCATAGGTATGAGGTAACATAAACCTATAACCTAAATAACAACAGGCTGCAGTAGATCTTGTGAAACAAGTATACTAAAAACTAGCAATGCGTAGTATGGAGGGATCAACCATATGAACATAATGATCCCTACACCACGACGGAAGAGCCTCCACTTTAGTCGCATAGAATAGCGAAGAAGAGGATCTCCTATAGTAAGAAATCGCGTCCAAAGCTCGTCCAGTACAGTGCTTACAATGCAATACGGACCACACAACGGAATACATGAAGGTTGCGACCTTGCTGGTTGTGATAAAGATGACACGATTTACCCAGTGAAAAAAGATCCTCACATAGAGGAAGATTTCACGTTAAGATCCACAGTAGACAAGAGAGTAAATTACTCATGATCTCTGTGAAGATAGAGATGCTATCAACAGAAATGTATTGTGGTTGTTTATCTTAGCAATACCTGCTAAAACAACAGCGCCGGAGGATACGCGTATCCTATCATTGCGTCCTATAGATCAATAGAGCGTTAACAGTATTAGCTCAGAGATCTGGACAAGCCAACACATACGTCTGCAATTGATTAGCAAGCTGTGTCATAATAAAACATCATTGGGCGCTCCCATAGATAGCAAATCTGATTAAATACTTGTTTGTTGAGAGTCCATTCTGACAGCAACAAGCGACCCGTAAGAGAACGGGAGTGCGATAAAACAATCAGACGACCCCGAATATGACGGACCAAAACTGAACTTGGTGTACTATAACCAACAGACGGATTCTTTCCATTAAATTGAATAACGGAAACGAAAGAGTGCCTCCCTGGTTCCGGAGATACGCCACTACTGTCGAATTAAAGGACAGGAATTTGGGCATGCATTTCTGAATAATGTTCATGCAATGACATAAAGCAAGCCTAAAAAACATTATTCCGCGGAAGTTAAACTGATAGCTAAAAGACTGCGGAACCCAAAGACCCTGGCACTTCGAATCCGTAGGGATCAGTATATATCCCAATCTGTTTGACTGGCAACCGTCATAACAGCCACACTAGGGTCCGGCAACTGCGGCGGCACTCTCTGAGTCAACCACCGAATGTTTGCCCCAGTCTGAATCTCTTGTAACAGTAGATAGACAAGAGAATGTATAAACCAAGCAATTCATGGATTGCCGGAAAGTTGCCGTCGAAGAGAAGCTCCTCCGAGAACGAAGCGACTCTGAGAGAGTTCTTAACCTACTATCCACGCGTGGATGTAGCTAGGGCTGCATCACGTCTAAACACTCCAATCAGCCACTGAAGGGCGGAGTTATACGTGAACAAAATACTGCCCTCAAAAGAAATTACATTGAGAATAATATCCCGTAAATCTTTTCTTGAAGACGTAATGATAACGCCTCAGTAAGGCGGATTACGTATAATAAAGCGTCTAAGTTAAGTCTACTATACATAATGTCGTTCCCAATATTGAAATTGGAAAAGACATAAACGGCGAAAAAGAATATATGCAGTCTTTAATCACACCGTCTAGACGCATATGAACTCTCGGTTTGCCCTGCTCTGCCAAAATAAACTATATGTAAAAAAGATAAAATGGCAGAAATGAGCCACGCGGACAAGAAACTAAACTATCATGCTTAGTAGCAGGCTTGTATATATATATATAATATATAGCGTCGAAAAATAAAACACATGTTGTAATGACAATATTGGACTGCGTCGGTAAGTCAGGGACAAAGTCCCTGTACCGATCGAAAAATCCGAGTCCAATGACGCTATAAGTCTCTTATCCAAGATCGCAGCAATGAAGTCCGAAAAATAATCACTGGAAGAAATGCCAGAAGATATGAAAGGCATCTTCCGATACTACTAAAGGGAAAACTCGAAATCTTTCGAATCCCTTTCGCCATCCTGTCGGACCCTATAAAGCGTTCGGTCGTCCGTAGCTTGATGCAACCGCGGACCGCACCGACCCAGCGCCGTCGGATAATTCCTGATTCGACCGAGAAACCGTCAATTGCTGGGATGCTGCGAAACAACTGTGCTAACTCGGATAGCACGTCCGTCACCGAGGCCTGAGGAGCAGCGGTCTTACGATGCATTGCCGCAGGAAGCTCCGAGATTGTTACCCCGTGCATACTTCCAATATGCGAGCGAACGGAGTGTATAGGCCTCGTGTCCCTTGGCTACCGGATGGCGCGACCTATTCGCTGTGGAATCACTGAATGCCGAAACTGATCGGATACTCGAGGTCACGTAGCCAATGTGCGGTCGTGTGCCCTGCTGTGAGGATGAGGAAGCATTAAAGACAGTCTCTCGGACTGTCAATATAACGGAGCGTCCCGAGCAACGGACATATGCTCCGAATGTAAAATATCTGAACCACAACATGCGGTCCCCTATGTTGTTGGCTTCCTCCGATCTGTCCTCAATCTGCCGTCACTGGGTGAGTACTAAAGTAATTAAAGTGCTCGCATCACCCAAATCTCCTTCCTAGACCGCAACGGACGAACCCGGCAGCCGAACCATTCGATGAATGTATGCTACACCGGGTGAGCTAGCGAATGTCATTCCGTAAGCGATAGACATATTCCATGAGCACTTATTGCCGCTAACTCTTCATTAACTATGACGACAGAGGCACACTTTTGAAAGACATCTCCATAACTCTTCGAACAAGAAACCAGAAATGCTTGGATAGCAAGCATAAAATAATAATATATATAGCGTCGTTCAATAATTCGAAAGTTTGTGTGACATTATTGGATTATGTCGGAACTGAGGGACGATGTCCCTGAACCGAACCAAAAATTTCTAAGTCCACCGACGCTATCAGTTTCTTATCCGGCATCGCAGCATATGTTGTTCCGAAAGGGAAAGCTTGAAATCCACCGAATCCCTTTCGGTATCCCGTCGGACCGGATGAAACTTTCGGACGTCCGTACCCGCTTCCGCGGAGCGTCCCGACCCAGCATCGTCGGATAAAATATATGCGACAGATTCAGTTGATGCTGGGATGCTGCGATAAACTGTGCTATTAAGGAAAGCACGTCCGTTCCCGAGGCCTGTGCCGTAGCGGACTTACGATGCATTGCCGCTGGAAGCTCCGTGTACGTTGACTCCCGCACACTTCCTATGCGAACGTCCGGAGTCTGCAGGCCTCGAGTCCCCGGCTACCGACCCAGCGCTGTCGGATAATTCTCGATCCGACACCGTTTCTGTCGGCTGCTGGGATGCTGCGATAAGCTGTGCTATGTGCACAAGAATGTCCGGCGTCAAGACCTGCGGAGGCGCAGTCTATCGGTGCTTCGCCGAGGGCAGCTCCGCATCAGATGGCTCCCGCATACTTCCTATGCGAACGTCCGGAGTCCATCGGTCTCGAATCCCTGGCTGCCGGATGGTGTGACCTGGTCGCCGAAGAATCCTTGATCGGCGAAGCTGGTAATATATCGGCGGTCACGCAGCCAAGGTGCGGTCGTGTGCGCTGATGAGAAGAGGAAGCCTTAGCAGTCTCAGCGGACTGCCTATACAACGGAGCGTCCCGAGCGACGGACGTATGCTCCGCTAACAACACATTTGTACCACAACATCTGGGGCCAGATGTTGTTGAACGAGAGAGGGGCCTCTCTCGCTTGCCGTCCGGATGGACCGGAACGAGCTATGAACCGGACTAAAAGGCTTCCTCCGTTCTCCCTCCGATCCGCCGTCACTGGGTGTGCATTAAGTTAATTTTATAGTGCTCGCATCACCCCAAAATTCCTTCTAGACCGCAACGGACGAACCCGGCTGCCGAACCATTCGGTGAATGGACGCTACACCGGGCGAGCTAGCGGACGTCAAAGGCCGTCGAACCTACTAGGGTCCTCTTAGGCAATTGGCGTATTACATGAGCACTTTTCCGCTAGCCCTTCATTAATTGTGACGACGGAGGCACACTGTTGGAAGACATCACAGATACATCACCCTAATCTTGATCGTCTGAAATAGAAATTGATAAAGTAGAGTGACCCTGCGGGGAAAGGACCGGAGTGTCCAAATCCCCAACAACATACCGTGACATACGCTTCCCATATTGTCATCGAAATCATACGATACAGAACAGGAGTTAATGCGAGTACACTGACCACATATAGAATGATAATAAGGTCAGAGGAAGACTTCCTCCTAAAACAATTGATCAATATCCTTTCAATGAGAAAAGAAAACAAGTCCTGGTACTCGCACTAACCCCTGGCAATCAAATACATAATAATAATATGATCCATTAATATAGAAAAAATAATTGAAATCAAAATATTTTGAAAAAATATTTTTTCAGAACAGCCCAAGTTTCTGAAAAGTAACGTTGAGCCCCAATGGATCCCAAGCCTAAGTGTGGACAAAAATTTTAAAAATATTTTAAACAATTTATTCAACACTTACGAACAATAATAATGTATCTAGTTATGATTAAAATAACATAAAGATATTATTATTTAGAAATCCCCCCCTCACACAGAGGGCTGTTGTAAATGTAAACAATGAGTGTAAAAACACTAAAATAAGACTCCAGGCACCCAGGCCCGAAATCAGTTACCAAAAATACACCATCTGATGCAAAACAGAGACTTCCAGGGAAGAAACTGCAGAACATCAGATGGTAGATGCAGAACACAACGCCTAACCACCCGTAGGTGAAGACGTAAACATGGGGAAAGAACAGAATTCATTCTGTTATTAAGCTAAAACTCCCAAGAAATTTTAGTAATAATAATTACAGAAACTATGCCAAAAGCATGGGAGAATAGCAAGGGGGAACTTAAAGGACAGGGAGAGAGGAAAAACACTTGAAAAAACAGTGTAACTAAATAATCAGAATGACAACAAAATGGCTGCTGCCTTGAAAATAGGTAACTTAACATAATTTCATTAAAAAATTTTAAGTTACAGCCCTGATAATATTCTGTCACACATTCTTTTCCTCTCCTCCTTTTCTATCCTCCTTAGAATCACCATTTCACTAATATTTATGTGTCTGGCATCATTTAAACTGAGATTTAAAAGCACAAAGATCAGTCAGATGTTAACTGATGAAGGGCCAAACTTAGAATGATAAATGGCGCCAATTTCGGAACGTCCTGGACACTGCGCATGCGCAGTGGGGGCGAGGTGTGGAGGGCCTTTCAGGACATGTTTTCTTTAGTTTTAGATGCAAATTTTGGGGATTGGGGGGCAAAATTTGTGTTTGGCCCTATATTTTAAGAGTTAGCACCAGCTATGTCTGGGTCATTGGTACAGTATAAAAATATTGATAGCATCCCATCTAGAGGTCACTCCAAACAAATATACCAAGTTTCAAAGCGATCTGATCATAAATGCGACTTGTGAGGTGTGCCAAAGGAAATTGTGGACATACGTACATACGTACAACCGTACATATGTATGCCGATGGACGAGAAGTTATGGCAATAGCTCAGCTTGACTTTGTCAAGTTGAGCTAAAAACTATATATAAAGAGAATTTATGAAGGCTTATTTTTGGGATTAAATATTTTTTAAATAAATCAGAAATGGACTTCCGTCAACAGTATTTACAGATATTCATACAGGAATAAGAACAATTTTTTATAAGAAACTAGAAAAAGGCATATATGTGCACACCATTTAAAGGATTCAATCAAGGAATCAGAAACTAACATTACTGGCCCTGCCAATTATTTGAATGATGAGATACATGGATAATCTTCAGAATTGCATTAGTTGTTATAAAATGCAGTTCCAAACAGTTCTGAAAAATGTGCACTTAATCACCTCTGTTGACTGCATTGAGGTGGACCAATTTTGAACCTCCAGCAAGTTTCAAATCATTTGGTGTAGGTCCCATGTCCATAGGTCATACCAGGCCTGAAGTATGAGCATAAACCACTTTAAAAATATTGGCTCCACCAACTCTGGATCTGCCATAGTTTTAGATGATAGCAAATATTCGTATTAGCTCTAAAATGTTATGGTACATGGTACCTCTGGAAAATATATTGCGAGTAAATGAATTCAGTAATGTTGGATTATAGATGTAAAAGGCCTTAAAGACCCCCCAAGAGCCTATCTGAAGACTTAATGGCATTGGGAAATGAGGGTTAAAATAATCCCTTTAAATACTGCATTTTAACCCTTTGAAAAATGAGCTCATTCCAAGGAGAGGTCATAAGCAATGTTTTTCAAGCAAAAAATGAAATGAAAAAATAATTAAAATTGAATGAAAATTTCATGAATAAGGCTGGCTGGTTTTTGATATTATGTTGGGTAAAAAGGTTAAGAATGCCTTACTTTGGAAGGTAAACTTAAAAAGGTGTCCCATTCCATATAGAATTAAAATGTTACAGAAAGGAAAGTGTAAAAACATTCTGCAGACTTGAGTTATATGAAAGGTGTTTGTACTCACACTGAAGTATTAAGAGGGTTAAAAACAGACCATTGAAATATTCCATTTCTTTACATTATAACAGGGATAGGTGTTTCGAGAAAGCAACACACCACTCCATCCCGAAACCTGTCGATCATGAGTTATGATTGAGAATAAATAAATGTTAAAAATGCTTTGAAATGTGAAGGGTTCTTTATTCAACATAGTTTGAGAATTAATTTTGTAATATGATATTAAATAAATGCACAATGCTGTTCTGTATAACAGTGACAGCTTTCTGCTCTGACCTCTTTGTTTATGAGAGATTCTTTAAAGTTTTAAATAATGGCTATTGCTTCAGTGAACTCATTTGCAAGTACAGTCTATCAGTGTAAGTAAGTAAGTAATTCTTTATTACAGTGACATGTGCTATTGATTACAAAAATACAGAATAGAGTTCTTGATTAAATAAGCAGCTGGCCCGTTTGGCCTATATGGAACAACTGCAAGATTATTGATTGCATGCTTGGGCCACTTCCACCCCTACCCCACCCCAAAAACATTAAGATAGGATTGATTGTATTCCAATTATGATGTTGACAAACAGTGCATATAGAAGACAGAAATATTACAATTATACCATCATGGCATGTCTTCTATGAATGTTATTTATTATTTATTGGGTTTAATGCCATTTTTGACATCCAATGTCACCTTGTCTCAAACAGTTTTATGGGTGGAGGAAGCCAGAGTACCCTGAGAACCACCAAGCAATAGCAAGCAACTATCAGGCTCCCCACCAGACTGACTCTAACGCAAGCAGGGTTAGCATTTGTTAAAGACAAGTACACCATCGACGTGCAGTACACGTTGGTGCACAATGCCACCATGTCCCCATGTGGGCATTTCCCAAGGACATAACATGGTTGCCAAAGCTGGGATTCGAACCGAGGACCTCTCGATTTGCAGCATTCACCACTACCTACTGAGCCACAATGCCCTGTCTATGAATGTAATTGGAATACTTTGGAGGCTTATTTTCGGTGATAAAACAATTTTAAAGAAATTAGAAATAGGTTTTCGTTAACAGTATTTAAAGATATTCATTTCAGGAATCGGATCCATTTTTCCAAGAAACCAGAAAAAGGCATATACATATATGGAACAACTGCAAGATTATTGATTTGATGCTTGGGCCACTTCCACCCCTACCCCACCCCAAAAACATTAAGATAGGATTGATTGTATTCCAATTATCATGTTGACAAACAGTGCATATAGAAAACAGAAATATTACGATTATACCATCATGGCCTATATGGAACAACTGCAAGATTATTGATTGGATGCTTGGGCCACTTCCACCCCTACCCCACCCCAAAAACATTAAGATAGGATTGATTGTATTCCAATTATCATGTTGACAAACAGTGCATATAAAAAACAGAAATATTACGATTTTTATGCACATGCACAGCATTCAAAGGGCTCAATCATGGGGAATGCATTAAAGGTCCAAAAATGTGATTTCCAACGATTCTGAAAAATGCACTCAATGATCCCTGGGTGCCCTCTATATTTTGCACCTACAATGAGTTTCAATTCATTTAGTGTTGGTCCCAGGTCCATATGTCCTACCATGCTTAATATATGAGCATGACCCACTTTCAAAATTTTTGGTCACACCCACATTTTCGAGTGTAAAAAGGCATGATGAACTCCGGAGAATTAGGGGGCGAAAAATGTGATTTCCAGCAATTTTGAAAAATGCACTCAATGACACCTGGGTGACCTGTGACCTTGACACATGTTTTGGACCTGAACTGAGTTTCGACTCATTTGCTATTAGTCCTAGGTCCATATGTCCTACCATGCTGGAGATATCGACGAGACCCACTTTCAAAATTTTTGTCCAGGTCCACTTTTTGTGTAAAAATGCATGTGTGAACTTTGGAAATACATTAAGATTCTGACTTATGATTTCGAATTTTTAAAGATTATTTCCCATATTGCCCTAAGTTAAAATTTGGGGTATGAACCAAGGGGCTTAATTTTAACAAACTTGTATCTGACACACTCCAACCCCTATGGATGCTGTATATCACATATCAAAAGTTTCTGATCAGTGGTTCTGGAGAGTTTTTTTGTTTTGTTTTTTTTAATTTTTGCAAATTTGCTGACTCAGCATTTTTTCGATGATGTGTTGTGTCCTTGGGCAAGGCACTTCACCCTGATTGTCCACATGGGGGCACGAGGACGCCGTGTACTAAGGTGTACTGCTGCATGCCAATGATATGCATGTCTTCAACAAATCTAACCCTGCCTGTGCTGCAGTGCGGAGTTACGATGTTGGGGAGCTGGCAGCTGCTCATCGTTGTTTGGTGGTTCTCTCCGGGTACTTCCTCCACCTGTAACACTGTCACCGACACGATATGACCTTGGCTGTTAAAGTGTCATTAAACCCTAATAAAATAAATTACAAAGGCAAATATTGCTTTACGAACTTTGTTTGAACAAACTTGATTCTACACCTCAAAAGGAAGCTCCATACGTCATATAGAGTAATTGTACCCACTGGTTCATGCGAAGAAGATTTTAAAAAAGAATTTTGGAACATTTTCCTTCACCCCCTCCCTATGGGGCTGTGCAAGCTGATTTGAACAACAAAATATGATGTCAGAACAAGCAATCACCTCAAATTTAACTGAAATCAGTTCAGCGGTTTTGCATGAGATGGTGCAAACGCCATGTTCCCAGACGAGTGATCACTTTAGCTCATCCTGACTTTCAATCAGGTGAGCTAAAAATTCTATGTTGAAGGGACATAACTCCTGGAAAACTGCATGAGTGAAGCTGATATCTGAACTTGTTTCACTTAAACATCTCATGAGCCCACATACTAAAAGTTTTTGAAATCTTTGGGTAATTGTTGAAATTAACCCCAGGCCAACTTTTAATCATACGCCGACTTACTTGAAAAATTATAAGTAAAAGGGGCATAACTCTTAGAAGAATGTGCAGACAATGTCAATTTTAACAGGAGATCGAATGATTGTTATTGGATGTATCATAGAAATCTGTTAATTGTTGCAAAAATATGAGCCTGGATGGACGAACAGATGGATTGAAGGACAGAGTCTATCGCTATATCCTCCGCAAACTTTTTTTGGAAGGGAAAAAAAATAAACAGGCACCCACCCACATCAAACATTTTAATAAAACCTTCACCTGAATCTTGATAGATGTTACAGTGTCGGAGTGGACATCCAGTTTATGGATAAGTGAAAGTGTCTCTAGATTCCATATTCTCAAAGTTCGATCTTCACTACCAGTCACTAAACAGATACCTGTTGAAGATAGAACCAACATGTTAAATAAATAATAATGTTAAGTACAAATCTAATATTATATCTTATATGACCTTCTGGGCTCCTGATTGGACGAATGCTGCACCTCTATTTCGTGTAGTTTGCATCCACAGAACTGACCAGGCTCTACATCCAGGCACTACACATTTTCTATCTTTAACACACTACTATATAAGTTTTCTTTTCATACAGGGCGAATAAAACTAATCAGGCTAAATTTAAATATCGATTCACAGAGGCACAACATCCACAAAACGACCCAGAGAGAAATCATTTTGGAAAAATGTATCGTTTTTTCATTCTTGCAATCACATTTTCCGAGGCGTTCATTTTATTCCTTGAGAAGATGATTCATATCTTGTTTCGAAGAGAATGATCCATACCTGGGTACAACTTTCATGAGAACGTGTCCGGATATGAAAAATCGTTTGTTTCGCTGCTCATATTATTTCACTATTTAATTGTATGTTTTCGGCAGTAAACGAATAAATAATGGAATTCATTTGAATCTTCGGAGTTTTGTATCCCGTACTGACCCATTCGGTAATGTATATGTGTGACAAATGTGTGGAAATTATCAAACTGCGTTGTCAAATTTCGAAAATTCTAGCTTTCATTCGCGAGTTGCACGATTCTAGAATACACAGTTCCGTTTGGGGGAAATGTTTTGTTTACCCTTGCCGACCGATTCAAAATTTGTCTTCTGTTCATATCAATACGCCGTGTTTTGGAAGAAGAAAATGTTTTTTTGAAAACTACATGGTATTTTTTTCTATATAACGTTGGTTGGTAGGGCTGCTACCTTGGTAATAGATTAACAAATGGGACAGGTGTTTTTCTTGATGGGTGTTCAATATAATATAAGGATTAGTGCATGTCTTGTTGTTGACTACGCCTATATAGTGCCCGCATCGCGGCAGGAACTACACCACCTCACTGGGCACTATATGGGCGTAGTCAACTCCAAGCCATGCACAATTCCTTAAATATAACACACACCAAGTAAAACCACTAAAACACAATATTTTCTTTGTATGTTACTGCGGAAAATATTCTGAGAAAATCTAGAATTGCCCTGGTGAGATTTAGTCTAACCCCCTCTTTCAAGTAGAGCTGGGCACTCTGGTATGGTTTGGGTTTTTGCGGTAAACCGGTAAACCTAACCGCAATACACAACAAAAAACAGCCAAATGGTTTTACTGTGTTTGTGCATCAACTTATCAAACTATCTCACTGGGAGGGAACTGGTCTAGTGGCCTCTACGTACTCTCATCACTTACTGGGAGGGAACTGGACTAGTGACTGACCACTACGCACTCTCATCACTTACTGGGAGGGAACTGGACTAGTGACCACTACATCCTCTCATCACTTACTGGGAGGGAACTGGTCTAGGGCCTCTGTGTACTCTCATGACTTACTGGGAGGGAACTGGTCTAGTGGCCTCTATGTACTCTCATCACTTACTGGGAGGGAACTGGTCTAGTGGCCTCTATGTACTCTCATCACTTACTGGGAGGGAACTGGTCTAGTGGCCTCTCTGTACTCTCATCACTTACTGGGAGGGAACTGGTCTTGTGGCCTCTATGTACTCTCATCACTTACTGGGAGGGAACTGGTCTAGTGGCCTCTATGTACTCTCATCACTTACTGGGAGGGAACTGGTCTAGTGACCACTATGTACTCTCATCACTTACTGGGAGGGAACTGGACTAGTGGCCCCTATAGACTCTCATCACTTACTGGGAGGGAACTAGACTAGTGACCCCTATAGACTCTCATCACTTACTGGGAGGGAACTGGTCTAGTGGCCCTTATGTACTCTCATCACTTACTGGGAGGGAACTGGACTAGTGACCCCTATAGACTCTCATCACTTACTGGGAGGAAACTGGACTAGTGGCCCCTATGTACTTTCATCACTTACTGGGAGGGAACTGGACTAGTGACCCCTATGTACTCTCACCACTTACTGGGAGGGAACTGGACTAGTGACCACTATGTACTCTCATCATTTACTGGGAGGGAACTGGACTAGTAGCCCCTATGTACTCTCATCACTTACTGGGAGGGAACTGGACTAGTGACCGCTATATATTCTCATCACTTACTGGGAGGGAACTGGACTAGTGACCCCTATAGACTCTCATCACTTACTGGGAGGGAACTGGTCTAGTGGCCCTTATGTACTCTCATCACTTACTGGGAGGGAACTGGACTAGTGACCACTATGTACTCTCATCACTTACTGGGAGGCAACTGGACTAGTGACCCCTATGTACTCTCATCACTTACTGGGAGGGAACTGGTCTAGTGGCCTCTGTGTACTCTCATCACTTACTGGGAGGGAACTGGACTAGTGACCGCTATAGACTCTCATCACTTACTGGGAGGGAACTGGACTAGTGACCATTATGTACTCTCATCACTTACTGGGAGGGAACTGGACTAGTGACCACTGTGTACTCTCATCACTTACTGGGAGGGAACTGGACTAGTGACCACTATGTACTCTCATCACTTACTGGGAGGGAACTGGACTAGTGACCAATATGTACTCTCATCACTTACTGGGAGGGAACTGCACTAGTGACCACTATGTACTCTCATCACTTACTGGGAGGGAACTGGTCTAGTGGCCTCTACAGACTCTTGTTACTTAGTCTATCAAGCAAAGGGGTGAATGAGAACACAAGATAGATTAGATGGACTTCATTCCTTTGTTTCCCTAATTTATATTTTTTCTGACTCAATGGATTTAACAACTGAACCCGAAAGAGTGGTTAAAGGGAAGTTAGGTTGAATCCAATTGAGATACTTATAGACAGGGATTTTTGTGGTGAGTGGTGTCGTACGAACTATTACAGTTTTGTTCCAAGTTATGTAGCTTCATGTATTATTTACAATATTATTTATTTATTATGGTTTAACAGCACTCTAACAGCCAAGGTCATATCGTGCCGGTGACAGTTCTATGAGTGGAGGAAGCCGGAGTACCCGGAGAGAACCACTGAGCAATGACGAGCAGCTGCCAGCTCCCCAACATTGTAACTGCACACTGCAGCACAGGCAGGGTTAGATTGGCTGAAGACATGCACACCATCGACTTGCAGTACGCCTTAGAACACAGCATCATCATGCCTCCATGTGGACAATCAGGGTTAAGTGCCTAGCCCAAAGACACAATGTGGGAGTCCAAATCGATTGCTCAGATGGTCACCCATCCAAGGACTGTGTGTCCCTATATATCAAAAGAAGATTTGACAGATTTCAGACAAATCTAATTCAATTGAAATTGACATGACAGTAGAGTGTCGTATATCACTGCATAATCAGAAGACTCATGGTACTTAATAAATTAATATGATGTGCTTCTTAATACTTATAATATATTTGCTAGTTTGCTACCAATAGTTTTGCAATTATTCATTGTTAATCGCCAGTGGCACCTTTAAATGAATAATTGCAAAATTATAAGAGTTTTTTTTACTGTTTTTCCATGTTGCCTTCCAGTTATGACCACCAGTGTGCACACTCAAACCAATAAGATGCTTGATCCTCACTCCAGGGCTGGAAATGAACAAAATTGACAGGTGTAGTTTTAAGTTCCCGCAAAATCAGAGACAAGAGTAAATTGCACCCGTAACATATTAGTATATGAATTTTCGAGGGAATACTGTCACCAAACACCTGAAACCTTAACCCTTTGAAACCGAGCGGCTGCTTTTCCAGCCAGCAACATGATACGTCATAACGTCATTAAATAGGATGGATGCCAGTAAATGTGTGTGGTAGACCAATCAGTATTTTCAACATGCAGCCTTGAGATGGCACATTGAAAATATTGATTGGTCTCCCCCCAAATAATGAATATGGACTCTTCTAATTGCTGTCATTGAACAGGCATGGCAGATACCACTAGTGTTCAAAGGATTAAATGTATAAGGAATTGCTGAATTATGACAGTAACTTGCCACTGGCCATAGAGTGCTGCTTTCTCAACACGACACACACTTATCCTCACAGTATATTAGTGCTCCACAATATTTTTCAACAAGTGCATTTTTTAGCTCCCGTAAAATAGAAAACACGGGTGCTGACGGGAGCAAATGCACTCGCACCCATTTTCAGGACTGTCATGCCCGTCTGTCGTGGCTTCATCAGCAAATAAAGCTATTCCAATCGCAAGGGATTTCAATCCCACATTGTCCCAGTGTGCCTACAGCATGCTGAATCTTTCATTCATCCAATCAAGGAGGTATAGATATACAATAAATAATATTCAATAAATTAGAAAAAAAAATATAAATAAAAAATGATTCAAAATACATTAATTCATACGTTTTTTCCAGGGGACGAGCTTCGGATGATTTCGGTAAAACTGCAATGAACAACTTGGGTAAAATAGCTTCAGAAATTCACAACTGGTGGTCACTAAAAAGTGTTTGCCGATACCGGGTTCAAAATCTGCCATTGTAAAATTAAAAATTTACATGCACTGGTTTGGTGGAATAAAATTGTGCCTGTTGCAGGTCTGATGTGGCGGGCATTGTCAGTCTGAGTATCCTGGTACATTCAACATCAATGGTTTCAGATCCTGGTAATGTCGCAAGGGTTGCACACAATCTGATAAAGTAAAATACGACATTTTAATTAATTTTGCATCTGATTTATTATTACTTGATTATTATCTGATTAACAAATATCGAGAGGCCAATCACCACAAGATCAACAAAAGATGTTATTTTTCTTATTTAATCAGATTGGCTACTCTTTTTTTCTAATTGTCATGATCACAAAGGTTTCTGATTAGTTATCGCCAAAGTCAGCTATAAAACTAAACTTTTATAAAAACTTTGAACAATAATTAATGTGTCCATAAATACTATTAATCACACAACTTGTTTCATCAGAGATGAATCATCAAAAAAAAATTTCTTCCCAAGACAGATCAGAGAATAAAACAAACCATTGACATTGAATGTTTCAGACTGACATTTCATGTTCACCACTACAGTAGAACCTGTCTTGAGAGACCGCCCTTTGGGCCACACAAAAGTGGTCTCTCAAGACAGGTGGTCTCTCATAACAGGTTTAAGGTTTTCTCAAGTCAGTGAATAACCAACCATAAAATTCAGAAATGGAGAAGAATGGATTTTTGTAATTACTTTGTAGTTGTTCTTTTTTATGAAGTTTTTGTAACAAATTGAAATGGACCGATAAAAATTATAAAAATAAATTAGTGTTGAAAATCTTCATTGAAGATTTTCAACACAAATTTATTTTTATAATCCTATCTGTCACATTTCAGGTATGTATGAAATGGTTTATTCAGCAATAAGCCTAATCTTTTCACAGGGGTCTTATAAAAACATCTCAATCTTTAATGAGTTATATGTAACTGAATAGCAATTGAAACCCAATTAAGAGCTTTTAATACTTTTAATTATGTTAGTTTTACCACAATGGATTTTCCAATTCCAGAACAGGTAAAAAGTTTTTGTCATGGTTTCAGTCTTCAAAGGGGCGGTCTCTCAAGACAGGTCCATTATGGCATAAAAATACATGTTGGTACCAGGTCACAGTGGTCTCAATCATCACTCACACATCCACATCATCAGCGAAGTACAAGTTATTAGACAAGTCATACCTCCGAGAAAGTGATTTTCATCATATTTTGGTTAAAAAGAGTTAAACGAAAACACTATACGCTTTGTCTATAAAACTAGTACCTTGTAACAGAAAAATGTCTCAAAATTACAAGCATCTGGCCACGGCCACAGCAGCTACTATCAAGGATAGAAAGAGGGAAGAAAAGAAGGACGACAGAAAATCCAGAAGAGAAAGAGCAGCTAGGAGAGCCTCCACTGGAAAGGTCAGTGGATTTTCTGATATGGAATCTAGGGAGAGACTCAGTCTAGTAGCACAGATTGCCACCCTAACCCAAACTGTCAACAACTTGGGTGCACAATTAGAAAGTCTTAGGGAGGATATCAAGGCCAAAGATGTAGAAATAGCTAGGCTCAGTTTAGTCGCAGCAAATGCAACCAGGCTTGATGTTACGAGCAGTATGCCTGATACTGCCTCGGAAGTAGTTCCAGTCACCCCTGGCTCTCCTCCAAGGGAGATTCAGGTGGTGGTGGATGTACACCCACTCCACTCCCCACTCTCAGACAGTGGTAATAACTCCTTAGCCATAAAAACAAATAACAGTACAGCTGAAAAATCCAGCAACTCAGCAACCCCAGCAATCTCTGCATCAGTGGAGGGCATAAGCCCGAGATCGTATGCGGAGGTTGCTAGGGCTGCTGGGAAAAAGGCAATCAACAGGAGCATCTCCCCTAAGGATCCGAAGGACCCCCTAAATGCCAAAAGCTTCAATCCTGACAAACCACTGTCGGAAATGTTCAGTAACAGCCTGGAAGACCTAAATGAGATCAGCCTACCTGATAGGAGACCCTCCTCCAACAAGGATACTGAAAGTAGGGTCCACACCCACAGTAAAACTCCCCAAAAAAGAAAATTAAACAGGGACAATGCAGACTCAGATACAGTGCTGCAGGAGATCACGAACGAGGAGGGCTTCAACACCATGATTGTACGGAAAATCAAGAGGTGTAGGAGCTTAATTCCTCGCCCGTGCTCTTCTGGTTCTGGCTCTGCCTCAGTTCCAGACCATTCCAATATTGGTACTGAAACAAATAAAGCAATTGATACCAATAGTGTCTTCAGCCTCTCTAACACAGCACCTGAAGTACCTAAGGCACAAGGCCAGTCAACTCAGCCACCGCCCAGAAAAGCGCCACTGCCAACCTCACTCATGGAAATGAGCTTCTCCGCGGCAGTCAAAAAGAATGCCGACGGCCTAGGACAAATAAGAAACGCTAGGAAGAAAGTTGGTAACCCGGCTCCTACCACTCAAAAATCAAAAGTATTGCCTTGCTTTGTTGTCATTACAAGGGTTCACCCTGATACTCCCGCAGAAGCCATCAATAAGGGTGTCCAAAGCTGCAAATGGGAGCGATTTACATCCAAAGCAACTGGCAACAGCAGATGGAAGGTAAAAGTTACTTGCCCTGACCCCAAAATCAAAAAAAGAATACTAAACAAAGGGGTCACCATTAATGGAAGAAAGCACATGGCGGAGGAGTACCGATCCACTCCCCCTCCTGTGCAATGCCACAAATGCCAAAAGTTTGGACACGTTGCCAACAAATGCAGGGGGGCCTTGACCTGCATGAAATGCAGAGAAAACCATCTCACCAAGGCATGCAAGTCAAAAAACTGTAAAGGTCCCCACATCAGCAACTACCGGGGTTGCCCCCACTTCAAAAAGGTTAAAACAAATATAGAACTGGAAAACCTCAACTTAAAAAAAAACGACAACGCCTCTTCACCCCATACAATATGCTCCCTCATCGCGGGAGCACTCTACTCCGTCCTAAATAAACATGTCAACACCAACCTGTCTGACATCTGTCAGGATGTCAGCCGTTCAGCCTTTAAGTTATTCAAAACCCAAATATCAGAATCACTAATTAAAGCCGCCACCAACATCAACTAAAGCCACCCTCCATGAGCAACTAAAAGACCGCAATAACTCAACGCCCATCATGAATAAATTACAAATAGCCCTGTGGAATGCTAGAAGCGTTAACAATAAGAAGCTTCAAATGGGCCGATACTTTGAAAGTTGGCTTCAACCCAGCAAAAATTTCTCAATAAGTGGGTTCAGCACTATTAGGAGAGACCGACTAACCACCCAAGGTGGCGGCGTTGCTCTTCTAATAAAGCAGAACATCAAAACCAAAACCATAAAAACTAATCACCTTGATGCAGAGGTGATTGCTACTGAAATCACTGTTGGCAATAAAAACATCGCGATTGTTTGTTATTATAACGACCCAAGCAAAATAGTTTCTGACACTGTCTTTGAATTCTTCACGAGGAAATACAAACACTGCATTTTCCTCGGCGACTTCAATGCCAAACACCTGTACTTTGGCTGCAATAAAACTACACCCAACGGTGAAGCCCTCCTTGAAATCACAAAAAAGCATAACCTTCATGTGATTATGAATGACAGCTCAGCAACTTATATCAGTAACAACCCATTATTCTCATCCGAAATCCTCGATCTAATTATAGCCAGTGACTCCCTGATAAACCACATCAATGACCACTGGGTCGGTGATGATGACTTAGGCAGCGACCACCTCCTGGTCCATGCCTCCCTGCAGTTAGGAAATGGCCCACTCAGGTACCCACCACTCTCCGCAGAAACTTCAGGAAAATTAATTGGAACCTCAACCGCGACATCATTGATGTCAAACTCACTAACTCCCCCCCCCCCCCCCCCATCCAATGCAGCAGAACTAGAAGCCCAATGCGAGAGCATAGAGAAAATCATTAACTCAACCTTAAACGAAATATGCCCAAAAGAGGAAGTATGCCCCTGGAGAAACACTATCTCGGGCGTGACTCTGTCACTTATCAAATCTAAACGGAAAGCTCTTCGCGCTCTCAAAAAAGAAACTGACCCCAGCAAGAAATCTGAACTCAAAAAACATACAACCGTCTTCACGGCGAAGTCAAAGAAGCCCTCAAAGCTGAAAAACAAGCCAGCTGGGAAAAGGTAACAGCCAACCTAAACGGGACCCAAGATGTTAAAAAATTGTGGGACTCTTTCAAAATTCTTACTGGGCAAAAAAACAAGGGCGGTAAAGCCGCAGCAAAACCTCTTAGGAAGGAAGACGGCTCTTTCACTCGCACCGACAAAGAGAAGGCCAACACCTTTGCCGACCTCCTAAGAAAAACGCATCACCCGTATTAGGCACGGGCAATGATGACGCCGTCATCAACGCGATTGATGACTTCATCAATGAACACCCTGATATCTACCGTGACCCCAATTTCGATAACGAGCCAGAAGATGGGGACGATGATGACCTTGTCACCCCCATCACCAATGACGAAATCATTAATGTCATAAAAAAATGCAAAAACTCCTCCTCTCCTGGCGAAGACGAGGTAAGCTACAAAATTCTAAAACAAAGCCCAAACTCCCTAATCAAAAAACTAAACAAACTATTCACCGCGTGCCTCACCCATGGCTACTTTCCCAAATGCTGGAAAAAAGCCATCGGTGCCATGATACCAAAACCCGACAAGGACCCCTCCGATCCAGCCAGCTACCGCCCAATTAGCCTGCTCAGCTGCATTGGTAAGACATTCGAACGAATCCTTACCAATTGGTCCAGTGAGCACCTTGAAGACATCGACTTCTTCAATAAATGGCAAAGAGCCTATAGAAACCGTAAAGAAGGCATCGAACATGTCTACCGACTAGTCACGCAAATGAAAACCGCTGTCAACAATCAGCAAATTGGCGCAGCAGTCCTGTTAGACAGTGAAAAAGCATTCAACTCTGTTTGGCATAATGGAATGCGCTACAAATTATCAAAAATGAGACCCCCCATGAAACTGCTCAGATTACTATCCTCTTTCTTAAATGATCGCGAAATTAAAGTCAGAGTGAACAATGAAATGTCTGACAGTGTCCCCCTCGAAGCAGGCACCTCCCGAGGTTCCGTCCTAAGCCCCCTCCTGTACATCTTCTTCGTATATGAACTTAGCTTCTCCGAAGATTGCGTTCAAGTTTCCCAATTCACTGATGATAAGGGCCTCTGGGACTCTAACAATATGGCCAATCTGCTCCAAAAACCCCTGCTATGCGCTCTCGACGAGCTTGAACAATGGTGTGCCACATGGAGAATTAAGCTAAATGCCAATAGAATCCAATGAATCACCTTCACTCGCAAGATAAGTAAACAGGATTTTGACCTAAAACTTATGGATAACACCCTCCCAGAATGCAAAGAAGCGAAATTCCTGGGCATCACCATTGATCAAAAACTGTCCTTCAACAAACATACCGATGACATGGCAAAAAAAGCCACCAAATGCATTAACTTACTGAAAATGCTTAAGGGAATTTCATGGGGAGCCAACCAGTCCACCCTACTCAAACTATACAAAGCCTTTGTGCGCCCAGTACTCAAATACGGGGCAATCATACTAAATGACCTCAATCAAACTAATATGGGAAAACTCCAGAAGGTCCAAAATCACACGCTTAGAGTTGCCCTCCGCGCCCCATGGGACACACCCATCAAAACACTCCACGACAGATCCGATATCCCCGCCATTAAAGACTGCCTAGCCACCCTGGCCACGAAAAATCATGACCGGTTAGCTGACAGCGAACTAATCTCCGAACTTGGAGCCATTTGTGAAAGCCGACAAAAGCTCAAAAATTGCTACCAAAACTAAGACCGCTCAAAAAAAACTAGGGAACGAGAAGGTGAACTAACAGGCAGAGTAACAGCTTAACTGTGGCTAGCTTCTACCAGAAAGGGATGCCTTCACCGACTCAACTAAAATTACATCAGGATTAAACAATGTTAAAAAACTAAATAAATAGAGAATGAGAAGGTGAATAAACAGGCAGAAAAACAGCTTAACTGTGGCCTTCTACCAGAAAGGGCTGCCTTCACTGACTCAACTAAAATTACATCACGATTGGATACTGTAGATCTCATTTCCGGCTGGGGGGCTCGGCCCACACGGGACGCTCGCGATACCAGGCTGGGCCTCCCCGGCTGGAGGTGGGATTTGCAGTGTCTAATCGTGATCCAAAATAAACTCAAACGAATCTAAATATGGTCGAAACCAGCAAAGGGCATAACAGAAACACCCTCGGATGTGGTTTAGTGTCTAAACCTGTTACCCTCCCGCTACAAACTCACTATCACCCTAAGAAGGTGATCTAACAGGCAGATTAACAGCTTAACTGTGATCACAATTAAAACATAATGTGCTACTTTTATCTTTTTTTATTTCTGCATATTCTGATGAAAACTAATTCTACCTTCTTTGACTTTTAAGCAGGTACACAGAAGATGCTTTTTGATCAGCACCCCAATAACCGCTATGGACAGTCCAACCGTTATAGAAACAGTAACCCCCCAGGTTCCTGAACATCCTCCACTCCATCCCTAAAAGTGGTCGACCACTTTAAGGGAGGCGAGCGTTGGTCCTGCGTCCCGCCTCTGCCCCTTTTTGTAAACACATTGCACATCTTTTTGTCCCAACCCATTAGGATTACAATGCAGGCCTGCCCCGAACCAGGGAAGTTCGGGTCTTCTTCTTGGTGGTCCCCGAAAGGGGTCGTTGTTGTTTCCTTCAAAGACATCCTATCAAACAGAGACAGCCTGAGGCAGATTATACTTCCCAGTGATGGCCATCACTTAAAATCTTCTCCGAAGTGGCAGACTATACTTGCCTGAAAATCCAGATCGACTGCACCCTCGGGGAGAGGTAGTACCTTTGTGAGAGGACCCAACCTCCCACACTGGTCCTCACCCAAGGGTTCAACCGACATAGGTCAAAGAGACCATCACGCCGCAACCAGTGACACCTGCCGAGTACCTGAGCCCATTCCTCCTTCAACACGAGTAGACATGTGAAAATTAATCATTTACAGTCAATGAGGGTCGAAAGGGGCTTGTTCCCCATACTGTCCCTGCACGCCTTTGGCGCGTTAAACCATTCCATTCATGTCAAAGGCGTGTTGCCATTTGTTGAAGTTCGCTTTCCTTTGAGGTCGCAGTGGTCTCTCAAGACAGGTGGTCTCTCAAGACAGGTGGTCTCCCATAGCAGGTCTATTATAGAGTAAAACCAATCGGTGCCTGGCAAATGTGGTCTCTCAAGACAGGTGGTCTCTCAAGACAGTGGTCTCTCAAGACAGGTTTTACTGTATTAGACCAGTACACTGCACAATTTCATTCTGCCGATCCGATTAGTATACTTTTTTAATGCAGCCAAAATCATGGGTCGAGTCTGATGAACACGAAAGTGAAGATTGTTGTAAAAATCACTTTTTCAAATTTGTTTTGTAAATAATGTTTGAAAATATATTCCTCTTGATTATACTTTTGAGCAGTACAAAAACTAGTTGAGACTGTTGAGTACATTTTTAAAGGAAACAAATCACCAATTTTCAAGGTGTTCGACATGTGCCAAAGATCCTGAAAAATGGTGCATTTGAAGGTTTTTTGACAAATTATGGATTTTCTCATGATTATGTATAATAAGAGAGACAAGATACACAACTCACTGGCCTGGAAGATGTCTACCTGCCTTCTTCAAACTCACAGAAAAACGAAATGTGTGAATTTGTGGACAAGATATTGATGTCATCCGACAATGAAGACGTTAAGCTTTATGTTGGAATACCACTTCCCCAATATCATGGGAAAATACATAATTTGTCAAAAAAATCTTCAAATGCACCATTTTTCATGATCTATGCATATGTCGGACACCTGTGATTTTAGTGAGGTTTTGTGAGAAAATTGCTTCTAAATTCAATTTTACAAAAACCTCTATTTTCTTTTGTTGTGTATTGTATTTATTTGGTAACTTATTTCAGTAAACAGGAGAACAATTAGTGTGTTTCATTGTGTGATATAACAGAGTGAAAAGTAATTTCACCTCGGCAAATTTTGAACCCGGCATTGGCCTTAGCATACACATTTTAGTGATCACCAGTGTAACTTGTGAAGTTTGTTCTTTTTACCAGTTTTGGTTACTTATGCCCAGGTTACAGGACGTTTCATCCCATCATACCAGGTAGTTCGTCCTGAAATCGAAACCGGGATGTTTTGTGCCATATATTGGGACAGCTTATCCCATTCAAAATTTTTTCCTGGAGATCTTTGTCATTCCAGTGTAGAAACTGATAATGGATACCATCATACTTTATTACACACAGATATGTTAACATTCCAGGAATGCTCAGGACACTACTGGGAGTTCAATGTTCCACTTCCAGCCATACCAGAAAATGATCTGATTGTGCAGACAATCACAGGCTATTTTGAAATGGTTTGATAAATTTGTGAGCAATTTCACAACATTTACAATTTGAGCTGCTTTATAAGTAAGGAAAATCAGTTTGCGATGAAATTCCTACCTCATGCACCGCAAGTCGCTATGGAATGGTCGTAATCCATGCATGTGTAGTGATGTACATGCATGCGTTTACCAAGTAATAAAAATCATCAGCAAAATTTTTATTAAATAAACTTAAACTTTTGATGATTATTCCTATTATAATTAGTATTTAGAATCTAACTTTTTTGCGTTCATGGAAATATTGCCCCCCCCCCCCCACCCCACCCCCACCTGTGGAAAGTAACCAGTCCACAGCAGCCATACTGTATTCCATAAATTAGAGACTGGACCCACCCATGAAAAGTAACCAGTCCACAGCAACCATACTGTATTTCATGAATTCGAGACTGGTGTTTTTTTTTGTTTCGGTTACGTTTTTTTTCTGGAAACTGAAAAACCGAACAGATTTTCCCCAAAAGCCTTCATGCTATTCTGTGAATCTCAGTTCACTACAGCAATCGTCCAGAATACACCCATCGAACGACTAACATCTTTTGCTTGTTACCCACTGAAAATATCTATGTCCGTCATTCGATTAATAATCTTGACAATTGTTGATTCATTACCTGATGGCCAATCAGGGTTTCTGCATGACTGGCTGAGCGGCCATTGACCAGAAGTGTTTTCCTTCCCACAAAAAATTGAATGGTTAAATGTTCAGGTCGGTGATCCCTAAATTTGCAGAAACAACGTGTGTAGGAAATAAAAATAATCATAAAATCATTTTAGGGAGTGTTTGTTTCATTTATTCTATCCATCCGAGAAAGAGATAAAACCCAGGAACCACGATGACCAGCGTTTCCATCAACACTGAACTTCTGAAAATGAATGCCTGTTCAATGGCAATGATGACATGGGTAAGTCATTCATCCCTGTCACCTTTGGTACCAGTTTATAAAAAAATGATGTTGTTTTTCTTATTTAATCAGAAAATTAGTGATCTCAAACTGAATTTTTTTCATTACTTCAAATATTTTTTCACACATGACATTTCTTAGCTTTCCAAGCTTTTCTCAACTTGATAAATGAAAATCTCATCTTTCCCAGCTTTCATCCCATAGTAGTAAGCTTGAAGCAAAGCTTGGATATCTAAGGTTATCCAAGGATTTCTCGTCCAATACTATTCCAATAATCCCAGGTTTTCTGAGCTTTTCCAAGCTTCAATATCTTGGGAAATCCCGGGATATCCTGAGAAATCTCAGGTTATTTTTGCAAGGGAATTATTGACATATCTCAGCTTTTCCCAGCTATTCTCAGCTTGAAAATCTCAGCTTTTCCCAGCTTTTCCCCACTTTCATCCTATGGTAGTAAGCTTGAAGCAAAGCTTGGATATCTAACGTTATCCAAGGATTTCTCGTCCAAATACTGTCCCTGGTTTTCGAGGCTTTTCCATGATTGGATATCTTTGAAAATGCTTCCATATCTCAGGTTAAATCTCTGCTTTTCCAAGTTTTTTAACATTGGAAATCCCAGGTTATTTTTATATCTCAGGTTAAATCTCTGCTTTTCCAAGCTTTTTAACTTTGGAAATCCCAGGTTATTTTTGCAAGGGTTCTAGCTTGCAGGCAGGCAGGCAGGCAGGCAGGGCAGACAAACCAACTAACCCTACATCCTTTGTTACATGTAATCAACTTTCCGGTTATAAATTAGATCATCACTATTTTGTGACTATCCCTAACCTTAATGAGTGTACATTTTCATGTAGGGTGTGATGTGGCAGTTATCAATTTTTTAAAACCAGAAAGTGAGACTAACCCTATGCACTGCACAAAGTTGGTCACACTTTCTGGTGAAAGAACTGTTTCATTATTAACTTAGTAAGTATCCCTGTGCACTATACACACTTTAGTGTAAATTTCATCTGCCCACTTCCATCCCAGGCATTGGCTACAGGCTCCTGTATTTTACTAGCAAAGCAGAACGAAAACAAATACTGAACAGGCGTTTAAATGCTAGAGTGCCTTATTACTCGTTGAGTTCATTCCATTGCGGGTCACATGATATAGTCTGGTTGGAATTTTTTCAAGAATTGGGGACAAAAAATTAATCAAACTTTACTTTCCAAGAAATGGACGTAAACAACATAATTCAACAAACTTCAAATGCAAAATGTAACACAAGTCACTGTCTTTCACTCATGCATTCTGTGGAGAATCACCTCATTGATTTATCAAGTAGCATTTCATGTACAGTACAGTCGCCGTGGACTGGTCACATTCCACGCGTGGGCAATATTTCCACGGACGCAATAATATTAGATTCCAAACACTAATTACAGGAATAATCATCAAAAATTTAATTAATGAAGCACCGGGTACAACCCGGTGCTTCATTAATTAAAATTTTGCTAATGATGATTTTTACTACCTGGTAAACAGATGCGTGGAAATAACTGCCCACGTGTGGATTACGACCAATCCACGGCGACTGTACTGTATTATACCGTACTCAAATATATTTGATTATTACAGTAGAACCTGTCTTGAGAGACCACCCTTTGGGCCACACAAAAGTGGTCTCTCAAGACAGGTAGTCTCTCATAACAGGTTTCAGGTTTTCTCAAGTCAGTGAATAACCAACCACAAAATTCAGAAATGGAGAAGAATGGATTTTTGTAATTACTTTGTAGTTGTTCTTTTTTATGAAGTTTTTGTAACAAATTGAAATTGACTGTTATAAAAATTATAAAAATAAATTATTTGAAGATTTTCAACACAAATTTATTTTTATAATCCAATCAGTCACACTTCAGGTATGTATGAAATTGTTTATTCAGCAATAATCTTTTCACAGGGGTCTCATAAAAACATCTCAATCTTTAATGAGTTATGTAAATGAATAGCCATTGAAACCCAATTAAGAGCTTTTAATACTTTTAATTATGTTAGTATAACCACAATGGATTTTCCAATTCCAGAACAGGTAAAAAGTTTTTGTCATGGTTTCAGTCTTCAATGGGGCGGTCTCTCAAGACAGGTCCATTATGGCATAAAAATAAAAGTTGGTACCAAGTCACAGCGGTCTCTCAAGACAGGTGGTCTCTCAAGACAGGTGATCTCCCACAGCAGGTCCATTATAGAGTAAAACCAATCGGTGCCTGGCAGATGTAGTCTCTCAAGACAGGTGGTCACTCAAGACAGTGGTCTCTCAAGACAGGTTTTACTGTACTGCAAAAAGCTCATTTGAAAAATCGGGTAATCTTTTTGGAATTCCTTCTTACTGTTCACCAACTGGTTAAACAGTGTGCTGATGTTCGTTGAAGTTTTTCTTGAAAATATTTTCCCTTTTCCAAGACTTGGCAACAGGGTGCTTCAGTTCAAATGGTAGCAAGCAGTATACAATGTGCCTACCATTTTTTAAACTGAAACACTGGGAAACCATAATGTGTTCATGTTGGTAACCTAGTTTCCCATTGCAGAATCTACAAATTAAACAAGCTCAGCTCCAGAGTGCTTAATTATTTTTGACCATCAAATCTTGTACACATGTCTTTGCCTTGTTACAATTTATGGGAGAGTGCCCATGGGAACTCTCCCATAAACTGTAACAGGGCAAAACCTTACAGACTAAATAATATCACTTCAAAGATAATACAAAGTGCATGTACTGAATATGTGCCTTCAGGAAGTGGTACCTGCACTTCAGAATAAAGCCCAAATATGGGCTTCCAGCACTCTACCAATTAACATAATTAATCATCTGTGGTTTGTCATCTGATACCGCCCTTTTTTCATGTCCATAAAAGCTGTATATTTTATATATGATCACTACCAATAACTATCCCAAGTCCCCAACATAAATGTTTTTATTTTTTAGAAGTGTATATCACTTGAATCTGTCCACTTCAAGTATAAAATTATGCAATGAAATCAAAAGAAACAGTGTGTAAAAGCCATTATATGTCCCTATATCCCGATAAATTCTGTCTTTTGATTGGTCAGAATGCCTTAGACAAATAGCCATGGCAAAGGGTGTGCCCAACATCCAGGGTATATGAGAGCATGCAACATCCAGGGTATAAGCTCACGCGAAACATCGGGGGTATATGGTTTCAATGAAAGCTTTTCGCTTTCGCTCGCCTCATTATAAAACTTGAACCAAAAAAAAATGAAAATAGTCACAAATATCATCAGATTTCCGACAATGCAATCATAAAAATAAAAGAGCAAATAATTCGTCCCCTGAGTACCAATGAGTTCTATGTGTACGCACATAGAACACACTGGAACTCAGGGGACGATATGTCAACAAAATACTGTTTACTCGTTTCTTTAACGAGCCAAGGGATGTAACTCTATCTGTTGTCTTCTGCCAGGGAGGTAGATTCTCTGTGCTTCTGTGATTATAAAAACAAAATTATTATCACAAATTTGGTCCAAATGATTGCGGAGCTGAGAAATGTGTCCACAAATTTATTTCCACTATGTTTGTACTGTGTTCCAAACAGGACAAAAACGTTATCTCCGCCAACATGTATGGTATATGGAGATTTAATACCTGGATGCCTGCAGCTGGGCGTTTAAAAACCGACATCCAGGTATTAAATCTCCATATACCATACATGTTGGCAGAGATAACTTATAACATAAAGGGCAGTTTTTCATGACATATGTCTGTTTGCAAGGAGGATGATCTCAATTGGTCAACATTTCAAGGGAATCCTTCAGGAGGAGAGAGGTTCTTGTGACAAAATTATGATGTAACAGAAATTTTGGGAACTCCAGCTCATGACCTTTATGCAGAAAGAGATACGGCTCCCTGAATAAGAGTGTCTGACTCATTGTATGTTATCGCACATATGCAGTGTGGATTATCATGGAAGTTATGGTCTCAAAGGTAAACAGAATTAAAGTAGTTTTCAAGGAAGGTGGTGGAAAATGAAGTACTTTTACAAGTATACAAATGAATTCAAGCTTTTTTCAAGGAAAGGAGCTACATTAAAGGATGTTTCATTTGTGTACAAACCTTGGGTGGTATGAGGACCTAAGGGTTAATGAAATCTCCACCCACTCATGTAACTGTTTCATGGCCAGATCAGACGTTTTAATTGTAAAATTTTGAGATTTCTTTGCAAAAATAGTAAAATTTTAGTTTTTAAAAGGCTCAAAGAGTACAATTTATTGATTTTAATAGTGAGATTCTGTTAAAAATCTCAGTTTAATGACTCCTGAATACCTTAACCCTTAAAGGCCTATTTCCGACTTTTACAACCTCAGAACAGGTGCCCTTGATATAACATGTCATCATGAGGAGGAACTGCTGACGACAGCCAAGTTACATAGGCAGTGGTTTCTAGTCAAGTCTTGGGTATTTGTTAAGGCAGCCAAGATTTGACTAGAAATCACTGTTAAGCTACTGGACGTGTACAGGCTGTGGTCAGGTGTGAGTTCAGGACAACTGTCCAGGCCCTTAATGCCACAATAAAAAAAAATTCTAGATTTTTATCCACGCCAGTGCCTATTTTTTCAACCTGTCCCAATTTTTTTTTATTAGCATTTAAAATTTTTTGTCATATCAACTATTTTTAGGATAACCACCAGAAAATTACTCTTATAAAAATTTTCCCTTTGTTGATAACTCCAACCCTTGACATCAATTTTTGGGAAGCTCTTGGTGAGAGCTTCTCAAAAATTGATGTAAAGTGTTGGAAATATCAACTGAGTGTAATTTTCTTGTGCTTATCCTACAACTTATTCCTGATGGTACTGTATATGTGAACCAAGTACCCTTTTGGAGCCATCAAGGACTTTTATTACTCAAAATTCATTCCGATTTAGCTGAGTATAATCTCTTGTTATAGGTTTTAGGCCTATATTCCCCACCTCATGCCCCAAACCCACAAGTTCCTAGGGTCGTTCTAGATTATCCAGTCTTCAGGTGAAACAAAAAATAAAAAAATAAAATTCATCCACCCGCCCGAGTTTGAAAAGAATGTTGGATGAAAATCTAGTAGGAGTTTTTTTATTGTGGTCTGAGGGTTAAAAATGTTCAATGAGTAAGTCTGAAAAACAGATATTCAGTTTGTATGATCTAATCTTACTTTATACTAATAGTAAACTTTATTTGGAAATAAAAAGGCAGACAGTGTTTATTGAAGTAAGAAGAAATAAAATATTAGACGAAGATGGGAGAAAGATGGTATCGGCCTCACGTTCATGTTAATCAATTATCCCATTTTCCCAAAAAATTGAAAACCAAGCATGAAGCAGAATAATTTCCAATGCCCCAATCAATGCTTAACAAATCATTAGCCTTGCACTAAACTCAAGTACTTGTAAACAAATGTCAAGTTTCACACATTTTAATATTCAAACTAATGAATTCATTGATAATCAAGAGGCAATTACAAACCAGCTGTCAATAAAGGTACCACCATTCAACAACTTAGCACAGCAAACACTTCACATTTCTGGCTTAAACTTCACTATAATACAGTCTACACAATTAATTCATTATGTCTGTATAGAAAATATCAACAACTAGCCTTGAATCTATTCTTGACATGTCTAGAGGATGAATTGACTAGTAGCTGCCATGTAACCCTATCCGACAAAGACCAATTTATTGGCATAGTACATGACATTTTAACACTTATACAGTAGGACTCTGTTTATTGAATGGCCAATATGTCAGTAAAAAAAAATTCAATTACCAGCAGGCCTCATGTTTCATATATTCTTTCGTGAATCTAATTGGATTCCCACAAAGTTTATTTATGGGAATCAACCGGAATCCAATAGTTTGAGAGGACCCAACCACATCAGGCTGATAATGGTTCAACCCAATGGGTGAAAAGTCTGTTACATAACTCAAGAGCATCACTATGGTTTGCACTAAGTGAATAAATTTACGGGAATCGATTCCTTTTGTGGCTATTGGTTCACAAACAACGATGCAAAACCAAACAGAAAGTACCCGGATATTGTAAACAAGAGGCCACAGGGCCTGGAGTGCTCACCTTGAACAGAACACAATATAAACTGAGTCCAAGAATGAGTCTACATTAAGCAATCCATCTCCGTAGGATATATTGTCAATCCTTGAGCCCCTCAGGAGTGACAAAAACTGTCCAAGCATCATGCCTTTTCTTCAGCTGATCATAATGTAAAATGTGGAGCTCCCCTATGAAGCCTCTTGATACAACCAATGTGGATTACACACCACTAGAAGGTACGGAATACAAAATTTATAATTCTCAAGCTGCATGGCCAATTCCAGCTCCCATGGGGAGCCCAAATATTAACCCAGGCTCTCGATTTGAACAAAGTTGAACCTGACCTCCCTAGAGATGTTGTATACCAAATATGAAAGCATTCTGACTGTTGGATCTGAAGAAGAAAAATTTTAAAGACATTTCTTCATATTGCACTAAGTTAAAATTTGTGCTACCATAGCGAGCCAAAATAGTAACCTACGGACCCGATTTGAACAAACTTGAATCTGATGTTGTATACGAAATATGAAAGCATTCTGACTAGTGGATCTGAAGAATTTTTTTAAAGAAATTTCCTCATATTGCAATAAGTTAAAATTTGGGTTGCCATAGTGAGCCCAAATATTAACCCAGGGAACAAACTTGAATCTGACTCCTCCAGAGATAGTGTAAACCAAATATTAAAGGATTCTGACAGGTGAATCTGAAGAAGATTTTTGAAGAAATTCCCTCATATTGTACTAAGTTAAATTTCAGGCAGGGTTTGCAATCGGTACTGGATCCAATACCGATGGTACTCAGTCTTCTAATCGGTACCGATTCCCATCCTTCAGAGCTGACAGTTCCGGTACTCATAGTTTTTATTTGTGAATGTGATACACGAGTAACTCGACAGAATCTACACGGGCAGTAAAGAGTTAACACTGTACCCAACGTAACGGCCAAAACCGGCCAGCGCGATTCTCAAAAATCGCCAATTAATTTTCATTATTTTTTCATTTTTTGTCTCAAAAACATAGGTTATGACCCCTCATTGGAACGAGCTCATCGAGCTCGTTCCAATGAGGGGTCATAACCTATGTTTTTGAGACAAAAAATGAAAAAAAATAGTTATTCAAGAATTGTTTTTGCAAGTGTCGTCTGCTTTTCATGTTAGGTAAAGAGTTAATTGAATGTTTCCATAATGTTGGAACTTCAAAGACTAGACTATCTTTGATACAGTTTGTCTGGAAATGCATGGGTGTATGAACTGTCTAATGTCACGCTGCCACATGCCTCTTAGAAGTTAGAACTTTGAACAGAGAACTCAGTGAAATTTGCAATGATTTACACGACTGCGGAATCCTCTGAAATTCGCAGAACAATTGAAATGTATGTGAGATCGTGTGATTCATGTCGCTTTCATGTGTGGGTGCGACGCTGTTCCTTCTCAAAATCTGCGTCATTCTGACCTAAACCAGGCAGGGCCTTTTCGGTCATGGCAAGGTTTGTTTTGTCCTGAGTCCAGACTCCTACCGCCTGTTTGAAATGGACTATAGGATGTCGGATAGGTGAAGACTGTATAGTCTATTACAAATTATTACAGCATCTTACTATTAGGATGCCCATTGATTCCAACTTCGAACATGTGGGGTTGCAGACAGTGATGAAAACTGCTGCAAACAATGAATTAAAAATGCATTTTATCTGCTTTTAAATTTAAATTGGTAATAAAAATTTGCCAGTTCAAAAAATAGTAAATACTACCAGAATCAGACACAGCATGTGACTGTGACTTTGCAACTTGGAAATCATGTGCAGTAGACCTACCATTCAATGCTTTGTAGTTTGTATGTGTAACCCCCCCACCCCCTAATGCCTACTGTTTCTGACAATCTGTGATCAGCATTTGTGGAAGCTTGGCAGGTAGGTCAATAATGATAGATAGATTGTCAGTTTTTCAGCCTGAGTAACACACATTTATTGAGTGAATTTTACCCCCAAAATCACTGTTCACTCTTTTTTATAGATTAGAGTTTACACGAATCAAATACAATCAACTTTTCCCTTTCACTATCTGAATATTAGAGGTGACATTCTCGTTACTGGTACAGACAGACCTGGTTCTCAATTCTGAAACTCAGTACCGACAACAGCGGAACCGACAGTACTTTGCAAATCCTGATTTCAGGTTCCCATATGGAGCCCAAGTATTAACCCAGGCACTCGAAGTGAACAAACTTGAATCTGACCCCCCCCCCTAGAGATGTTGTATTCCAAATATGAAAGCATTCCAACTGGTGGATCTGTAGAAGAAGATTTTTAAAGAACTTTCCTCATATTACACCAAGTTAAAAGTTGGTCTACCATAGCGACCCCAAATATGTACCTAGGGACCCGATTTGAACAAACATGAATCTGACCCCCCCCCCCCACCCCCACCCCAAAAGATGTTGTACACCAAATATGAAAGAATTCTGGCTGATGGATCTGAATAAGAAGATTCTTAAAAATTATCCCCCATATTGAACTAAGTTAAAATTTGGGTGCCCAAATATTAACCTAGGGACTTGGTTTGAACAATCTTGAATCTGACCCTCAAAACAATGATGTACACCAAACATTAAAAGATTCTTTAAAGAATATTCCCCATATTGCCCTAAATTAAAAATTTGGGCTCCTGTATTGAGCCCAAATATGAATCAATGGGCTTTATTTTAACACACTCTGAAAGCTGTAAAACAAATATCAGTAGATTCTGACCATTGGTTCTGGAGAGATTTTTTTTAATTTTTGCAAATATGCCGACTCAGCATTTTTTCAACGCCCTCTACAGAACACCCTACATAAGCGATGGCAATTTTTGTTTTTACCACTCAATTCTACTGGTCCTAAGGATGCTTCATACCAAATAACAGCTCTCTGTTCCATGTGGTTTAGGAAATATGGGCGTTTAAAAATATTTATATTTTTAGCTTATGGGATTCCCATGGGGATGCAGGATTTTTATTTTTGCACGAGTCAAGTACTTATAACCCAATAATACCACATACCAAATTTGATTCAAATCAGACCATCAGTTCAGAAAATAGAAATTTTGGGCGGGGCCAAAAAGCTGACCCCTCCCATTACAAAGCCAAATATTGCTTCACGAACTTCGTTTCCACAAACTTGATTCTATACCTCAAAAGAAAGCTCCATAACAAATATCAAGTCACTGTGCCCACTGGTTCATGAGAAGATTTTTAAAAATATTTTGGAGCATTTTCCTCCACCCCCTCCTTATGGGGCTGGGCATGTTGAGTTGAACACAAATGCAATGTCCCTTTGGGACCATCATTCACACAAACTTTCACTTGAATTGGCCCAGTGGTTTTGGAGAAGACCAAAACATGGTGTTGACGGACAACGGACGGAGAGCGATGAGATTAGCTCAGGTTAACTTTGTCAAGGTGAGCTAAAAATTTTAACTTGATCATGGGTTTTGTATCCAGGGTTCCCACTAGGGCTGCACGGTTGATCGATAAACTGATATATACCGGTATTCAAACCGATATCGATCGAATACCGCAGTAATTACAAAAATATCGGTTTATCGTCATTATTTATTTACCCAGAATTTAATTTTCAAGATGTGTTGAGTTTTTTAACTGTATCCCCGAATGAATAATATTATCCCTTTATCCAAGGAATCATCTGTTTGTGCCCTCGTAATATACAAATTCAGCAGTTGAAAAAATAATTTTCAAAAATTTCAACAAACCATATCATGTGACCCCTCATTGGAACGAGCTCGTTGAGCTCGTTCCAATGAGGGGTCACATGATATAGTTTTGTTGAAATCTTTGGGGAAAATTTGATAAACTAATTTTGAAAATAATAAATTTTTATATCGTCTGCGTTGGGTAAAAGTGTTTCGAACCGCATCATCAAGGCACGCTAATTTGTTCCGACTGTGATGCCTCGAGTCTCAATTGTGGTACTTGTGTTCATATATGTGAAGAGTTTTCGATATACCGGTATACTGCGGTATTTTTTTGAATACCGATACCGGTATTCAGTTTTGAATACCGTGCAGCCCTAGTTCCCACTAATATCAGAGAATCAAATTCAAGCATTATTTAAGTACTTTTAAGGAATCTGACGATATTTTTGAAAAGGCTTGAAATAATTTTTTTTCCAGTGCAGGTCAAAATGTCCTGCCCTAAGTAGTTGGTACAGATCATTTTAATTTGGTGCAGGTCATTTTCAACATATTGATTCAGGCCTGCTATTTTCAGATTTGTGCGTAACCCATTTGTCGTTCACCTGGTCTGAGCTTTGGTAACTTTATCATTCGTTCCTCTGTACTCGATTCAGGTAACCCATTAGGTAACCTAAATATATATGAATCACAGCTATGCTGATACGTGAACTGATGACTCAAAGCCAAGTTCTTGCTCCTATGGGCAATATCCTGATGAACAGAGATGAGCCCTTAGGAACAACAATAATGCTGTGTTGCAGCAATTCAGATAGGCATGGGCTAGTATGCTGCAGAAGAGTATGGCATCCTTAACCACTATTTGTGGCAGAGACATCAAACTATTACCATTTCCTGATTTTGTACCTATGCTACATCTTAAGATGATCAACAATTTGCAATGATGTTGAGCGTCAACCAATCATCAGCATAGGTGTTTGCATCTGTCTGAAGTATAGCTGCTCTGTTGGCCAATAATTGGCCAACAGAGCAGCAAAACTTCAGGCAGATACAAACACCTGTGCATCTGATGATTGGTTGATGATCAACATCATTCCACCATTCATTCATACTAGATCATTCAGCTTGGCAAAAATTTTGCGTGACCTGGTAACAATTTCGCGCAACCCATTTTTCATTTGGGTGTTTTGCATTTTAGGTAACCTCTGCGCGACCCAAATGGCTGTTCGCCTCAAATCGACAGGCTTGTGATTTACACATTATAAATTGATATATGGTGACAACTAAACGAGGAAATGACTTGTTCATTCACAATAGAATTTAACTTTATATCGAACTAGCGTGTTTTTTAAACTCGGATTCTAAAATTTAGCAGAATTTTGCGACGGTCAAAATGGCCAGTGGATATCAAAGTGTGTTGTTCAAAGTATGTTTGGTGTCCAGGGCTTATATTTCGTCTAAATTTGTGAGAATCCATTTGGATTCTCGTGAAAATGGTTGCGAGAATCTATACCTACTATGAGTGTCCCAGGATCCCATGATGCCACCATGGTTGAACCACTGTTGTATACTGATAACACATGTTAACCTTTTACCCAACACACCTTTTTAATTTTTAAAACTAAATTTGATAATTTTTAAACAATAAATAATACATAATGATAAAATAATTAAATGAACAATATTTACCAATAAAATCTTACAAATATGGCTGTCGTTGAGCCAGTTCCAATGACAGCCATATTTGTAAGATTTTATTGGCAAAGTGTCAGGTTATTTCAGGTCATGTTAGCCTTCTATTGGTTAATTTGTTGCTGCTGTTCTAGTTAAAGGGTTAAATTGACTCAATGTTTTTCACGCGCATCCTAGCAGAGGTGCAGCAAGAATCTACATGGATTCTCGCTGGTTTTATTGCACGAATCTTTGTGCGAATCGATTCTCGGATTCTCGTCGAAATACAAGCCCTGGTGTCGGTCATTGTCCTTGTCCCACCATTTATTTCAAGCCTTGGATTTTGAAGGACTATCAGCTAGGCCTGCAATGATGCATCACAGTTTCAATGCATGTAAAATGTATCATCATGCTCAGGTTATAGAGATTATTTATGGAAAAACACTGAAAAGGTTGAAAACATTATTAAGATACAATGTATCATTTTGATAGAGTATAATTTGTACAGTGGAACCCTGTTAATTGAATAGTCACTTTGCCAATGAAAATTATTCAATTAACAGGATTAGTCAATTAACAGGAAATGTGTCACTTTCCTATATTCTCGAGATCAACTTAGCATTTATTCTATTATATTTTGTTTGGCAGAGCTCTGTGAGTTCTGTCAAACAAGATATAATAGATTAAATTCCTGTATTGGATGTACTGACACCATTTAGGTCTATAAACAAAGGACAAATGGGGTGAGTCAGGGTAATTTCTCAACAGGTTACAAGATTTTTTATTCAATTAACAGGAGTTTACTCTATAACCTATATTCAATTAAGAGGTCAAATTTGTACAGGAGGAATGGTAAATGGTTTTGTGTTGGGAAATTATATTCAATTAACAGGGTTATTCAGTTAAGAGATATCCAATTAAGTGGGCTCCACTGTATTCATATTTGACTAAAAGCAAAATCAACATAATTTTTTCTTATTTTGAGCAAAACGTGGGTAAAAATTAACGTACTGATGGCAATTGCCATTCTACTGAACATACATATCTTACAAGATAAGAGCTTTTGTATGTTGTACACGCATCATGATGCACATTGCATCATGAGTAAATAATTGTGATGTGCGTCGCATCATGAACATCCAAATCGTTGCAGCCCTATTATTAGCACAGTACATATTGGACAAATGATCATTTCATTTGCTGACCATTCGCCTAAAAATAAGGTCTTCAAAAAATATCTTGACTCAAATTGCCATTTTATCCATTTGTCAAATTATCCCAGAACCATCATTTACATTGATATGAAGATAAAAGTTACTGTTAGGATGGCAGAATGATGAATGCTGTGATGTCGCACAATGTTGGAAAGGACTCTTTGAGCTCTCTGAGCCCTTTCCAACAGTGTATTACATCACAGTATATTATCAGATTACTGACAGTAATGCATGAAATAAACTGCAATGGTCTAGAATCTACACAACAGACTGAGGTGGGTTATCATGAAAATTCTTGTCTCAGAAGTTATAGTTAACTGATTGAGTGCTAGAAGCCACTATCAGGGCTTCCATAAAAATGTGGGTATCAGAGCAAAAGTCAACATTTTCCTTGCTCATGTTTCCTATTCAGTTAACTGCATATTACATTTTGTTGATATAAGTCTGTTCTATTGCAAATTATTGGAGAGTGCCTATGGGCACTCTCCAATAATTTGTAATAAAATAAATTTTGAATAGCAAATTTAGACCGCCAAAAATTATCTAGCCCTCAACCAGTTAAACTGAATTCAAGTACTTTCAATGAAGGTGGTGGAAAATCAAATACTTTTTCAAGGAAGGTGGTGGAAAATCAAATACTTTTCAAGGAAGGGGGTGGAAAATCAAATACTTTTCAAGGAAGGTGGTGGAAAATCAAATACTTTTCAAGGAAGGTGGTAGAAAATCAAATACTTTTCAAGGAAGGTGGTGGAAAATCAAATACTTTTCAAGGAAGGTGGTGGAAAATCAAATACTTTTCAAGGAAGGGGGTGGAAAATCAAATACTTTTCAAGGAAGGGGGTGGAAAATTTAGGGCTGCACGGTATTTCGATATACCGGTAATATCTTAACCGGTTAAATATCGTCCATTTTTTTTTAATACCGGTATATCGTCTGTGACGATATTCATTTCGAGCCGCGGTTTTTATTGACAGACATTTTCCGTAAAAATTCTATTTAATCTCACCGCTGATTGAAAAAAGTGTATATAAACAGAAACTGTGAAAGCAGTTTGTTTGTTTTTTTTTTATCAATACACTTCATGTCCTGGTACTAGTAAAATATTCTCCCATAAGCTGTTTTATTTTTGTTTCTCCGATGACACAGGAAAGTACAGATTTTCCCCAAACAGTATGGCTTCGAACGTAAACCGTGAAGAATGATTACCGTATTTCCATTAATAATGGCTTTTGTTGGACCGGGAAATTTCTGGTTTAATACTAATAGTTCCTCCCACTTCACTGCACTTGTTCTCGCAATTCCAAGCACTGTAGTAATATTTTCAAAGTTTATTTTATTACCGACACAATGTGCTTTTCAATATGAACAAATCGCACACGTACTAATGAACCCACAATTCCAAACGCTGCGGTAATGAATATTCATTTTTGTCAACACCAGTTCGCCTGTGTTAATGTTTTGAAAAGTAGGTGAACATTTTGATCTGACTTGTATGCCACATATTAAAAATTAGACAGATAATCATCAAAACACTAATAAAATATAAAGGGAATAATATTGTTTATTTTCACTTTGTTAAGAGTGATTTAATATTGAAATAGTATTTATACATCGACAGCATTCACCCACTGCACGAGGTGGTTACATCAAAACGTGCCTATCGAGCATGTGCGTTTCAGCTGTTTGTGATACCATGTGACAAAACTGACTGCTTTCATTTGTGGAAAAGTGTACAAACTCCTAGCCCTCTAGCGGCGACCTGCTTAACCAGTACATGGCAAACGCCCTCTAGTTGTGATCTATTCACATGTATACAACAAAACGCAGGTTAAGCGTTTTTGTTTTGTAAAGCGATGGATCAAATAGTATATATTTATATGAAATTATCGACTCAAAATAAACGATATTTGTTGTGCAATCATGAAGTTTATTTCCAAATATTTATACAAGAATGAATTAAGACAAGTTACTAGGCTTATTATTTCAATGCTTTTAAAACGTAATTATTTGACTTCGAATGTCAAAAAAATACTGGGACAATTTGGGTGAGAATCTTACATGTTATGTTTTTACCTTGACGATATACCGGTACGTCGTGATATTTTTTCAAATATCGTTACCGGTATTGAAATCTGAATATCGTGCAGCCCTAGGAAAATCAAATACTTTTCAGGGAAGGTGGTGGAAAATGAAAAAATTTATAGTAATTTATATATTTTTTATACTTACCAATGACCCCGACTTAGCTGGTGCTAACCCAAAAATATCTAGGGCCAAACACAAATTTTGCCCCCAATCCCCAAAATTTTCATGCAAAACCGAAAATTAGAAGTCCTATCTGGCCCTCCATACATTTTACCCTCCGAGTATGCGCAGACTCCAGAAAGTCTCCGAATCTGGTGCCAAATAAATCATTCTTTGTATAAAAAAAGGTTATAATAATTCAGCGGGGAGGTATGAGTGCCCAGTACTGCCCACTCATAGGAGGGCCATTCCCGTCTGGGTCATTGGTAAGTATAAAAAATATATAAATTACTATAAATGTTTTCATATTTTTATACTGCAACCAATGACCCAGACTTAGCTGAATCGTAAAAAGGCGGAGGGCCTAGAACTTCGGAATAGTAGATCAACATAGATCAAATCCTTCAATCCATGATGAAGAAATTAGAATCACATGTATGTCTCTTAATACCATAATAGAAGAGACATAACCTAATATGTATCCCAATTATGTACATCCTAAATCTAAGCATAAAATCATGTTAATTAGGATGTAACAAATAAACAATTTTAGAGACTAGTCTGGTCTAGGCCCTAAAAATAATTAAGGCATACTGAGAATGAGAGGAAATTTCCCATAAACCTACGCCACACAATAATACTGCAGCTGATCGCCGAACATAGTACGGACAGGACAGCTTCCTCAATAGTTACATACCCCATAAGGCAGAGAAGTGGACAAATCAATAAGCAGTACCCGGAAACGATATAAATAAATATCGATCAGGCACTCAAAAAATTAATTCATGAATAATAAATGGTGCTTCATGTACATCCTAAATCTAAGCATAAAATCATGTTAATTAGGATGTAACAAATAAACAATTTTAGAGACTAGTCTGGTCTAGGCCCTAAAAATAATTAAGGCATACTGAGAATGAGAGGAAATTTCCCATAAACCTACGCCACACAATAATACTGCAGCTGATCGCCGAACATAGTACGGACAGGACAGCTTCCTCAATAGTTACATACCCCATAAGGCAGAGAAGTGGACAAATCAATAAGCAGTACCCGGAAACGATATAAATAAATATCGATCAGGCACTCAAAAAATTAATTCATGAATAATAAATGGTGCTTCATGTACATCCTAAATCTAAGCATAAAATCATGCTAATTAGGATGTAACAAATAAACAATTTTAGAGACTAGTCTGGTCTAGGCCCTAAAAATAATTAAGGCATACTGAGAATGAGAGGAAATTTCCCGTAAACCTACGCCACACAATAATACTGCAGCTGATCGCCGAACATAGTACGGACAGGACAGCTTCCTCAATAGTTAAATACCCCATAAGGCAGAGAAGTGGACAAATCAATAAGCAGTACACGGAAACGATATAAATAAATATCGATCAGGCACTCAAAAAATTAATTCATGAATAATAAATGGTGCTTAACGCCAAATCATAAGCCAAGGCTATAGCGATGATTTTAGTAAATAACATTATCCGCTATAAATATGCACCGCAGACGCCGTATACAGGTACGACGAAATCAATGAAAAATCAATTATAACATATACATACAAAAGCGGGATAAGATGAACAATCTCTGCAGAGAAAACACGCTTCAAGATCATTAACAGGAGGCCTCTGTAATATTAAATCCGGTAAAAACACTCTCCAACGTGTAATATTTGATATCTACAACAATAAACACGTGAGAATATGCGATTTGAGAACTGACAAAATAGAGAGAGAAATGGAGGTAGGTATGATAAACCGGCTCCAAAATCAGAAAATAAATACCGGAAACAAATGCAACAGAACTGCATGTATGTGTATGATGGTGCCATCCAACACGACCCAGACGCAAAGTATGTATGTATTAAAAAATATATACGCGACATAAAGCTATAAAGCTACTTCACGTCTGAATACTCCGTAATGCCACTGAGAGCGGAAAATGACATGAAGAATAAAACTTCCCTTAACCCTTTACCTAACATGAAAAGCAGACGACACTTGCAAAAAAAATTCTTGAATAACTAATTTTTTTCATTTTTTGTCTCAAAAACATAGGTTATGCCCCCTCGTTGGAACGAGCTCGACGAGCTCGTTCCAACGAGGGGTCATAACCTATGCTTTTGAGACAAAAAATGAAAATATTTTGAAAATTAATTGGCGATTTTTGAGAATAGCGCTGGCCGGTTTTGGCCGTTACATTGGGTAAAGGGTTAAAGAAGAAAAACTTCTAATGGGGAAGCTTCTGGCAAATGCTCAATAGCAGACCCCATAACCTCAATGAAATCAATAGATACAAATGAACTGAAGGATATACATATCCTATCATTCATTCCCATGAAAATGGCTGAGCGTCCAATGTATGCACTCAAAAGCCTTATACTAGCGACACAAATAATGGAAACTATTATTCCCATGCGCCGAAAACTTAACTATCCTGAAGAGATCCCACATAAGATCATATAATAGCCAAACAGTTAGAATAAGAGCAAGATATAGCCAGCGCTTACTTATGCGCTGAAATCTTAAGCATTGACTGCTAATTTGGGATAAATAACCCAAGCAGTATGAATAGCTAACTGACTTATTTAACAATAGAATGAACATAAATGTCCCTTCTATTGAAAAATAATGACAACAGAAGCATACTTCTCTTCTGATAAACTCTGATGTGCATAGAGAGACCCTCAGACTCAGGATTGTAACACAATATATGAAGTCACATCCAAAATAATTCAGAAAACCGTAATATATGCCCAAACTTGACCTTATGTTAAAAGATTCTCTAAAACAAAACAGGTCAAGAGGGAATGAAAGTGTCAATGACACTGTAGCTCAACTTGTCAAGACAAAGACATGTACATGTATAGTATGTGACACAGCAATGACAAACATCTAGGTAATGACCTGATAACAAAGGTAAATATAAAGTATTGTAACGGTCTGTACATAAATACTGACCATTGCCTGTAACAAATGTCTTGGTAAAGTATTGTAAAGGTGGGTGACAGTCAGATGCTAAACTAGAAAAGAAATCTTTGAGTCCCAGAGTGGGTCTGACTGAACCCCAAAATATTTGTTCTCATAGCACAGTGATAACAAAGGCACCCCAAAACACACTCGTTCCTGTCCCAAGGTGAAAACAAAGGTACCCAAGAAGTTTTGTAAAGATCAGTTCATAAATACGAGCTGTATAGAACTTGTGACAAAAAACTGATTGGACCTAATTTCGGTACAAAATGGCCACTGGCAGCCATCTTGAATTTTGGACCATACCCAGAAACACTCATTCTCGTCCCAAGGTGATAACAAAGGTACCCAAGAAGTTTTGTGAAGATCGGTTCATAAATACAGCCTCTAACCTGAGCCGTATTGACATGTGTGCTTACATTGTGTAGGTAGCACTGAATAAATCAAAGTTCATCTAATTTGCATAACTTCTGCACGAAAAAAACCCCTTACAATATGTGATGTATTCCATGTTACTAAACATTCATACAAAAATTTATTCAAATCAGAACTTTCATACAGAAGTTCTGTACAAAAGACTGAGTGCACTAATTTTGGTACAAAAATGGCTGCTGGTGGCCATCTTGAATTTCGGACCACACCCAAAAACACTCGCTCTCATCCCACGGTGATAACAAAGGTACCCAAGAAGTTTCGTAAAGATTGGTTCATAAATATGGCCTCTAGTCTAAGCTGTATAGAAGTTGTGTACAAAAAACTGATTAGACCTAATTTCGGTACAAAATGGCCACTGGCAGTCATCTTGAATTTTAGACTGCACCCAGAACACTCGTTCTCGTCCCAAGGTGATAACAAAGGTACCCAAGACATTTCGTGAAGGTCAGTTCGTAAATACAGACTCTAGTCTGAGCCGTATTGACATGTGTACTTACTGTGTGTAAGTCGCACTGAAAAAATCAAAGTTCATCTAATTTGCATAATTTCTGCACGAGAAAAAAACCCATATTATATGTGATGTATCCCATGGTACTAAACATTCACACAAAAAATTATTCAAATCAGCACTTTCATATGGAAGTTCTGTTAAAAAAAACAGATTTCTGCATCGTCGGTACAAAATGGCGGCTGGCAGCCATCTTGAATTTTGGACTGCACCCAAAAACACTCGTTCTCGTCCCACGGTCATAACAAAGGTGCCCAAGAAGTTTCGTAAAGATCGGTTCATAAATACGGCCTCTAGCCCGAGCCGTATCCAATTGTTGACGTACGGACAGATGCACGACGGGCCACGTCTACCACTCCAGTTAATAACTGGAGAAGACATGTGTGTAAGCGACCCATCGAAAAAACATTCCAAGCCACTCCACACAACTCCATCCTGCGCATAAAACAACTGCAGTTAATGTGTCAGATAACAGATAAAAGCGAGCCAAAACAGCTGGTTAATTCGCTCTGTGAAACAGATGAACCAGCCAAATGAATAGTGGGATGCATGAATCCTATCATAAATCCCATGAGACATTATCTAGTTCACAATACAAGTGATCTGAAGAACTATACTCGCTGCAGTTGCCGAACATTCGCTTATCGACTGAAAGATAATCATAAATAACCTAATTATCGACTTCCAGTCAAAGTCGGCCGGACCGAGTTCTATAAGAGCCTCAAACCACTGGCTCAGGGGAGTCTGATCAGTAACCCAGTCTGACGAGAAACCCCTATCCAAGTGGTTGTATAGACAAACCTAAAGAATTATAGGAGAGATACCTATACCTTCGCTATGAGCCTTATAAGCAAATTGAGTCTAGGACAAACTCTCCTACTCGTTTGTTGGCTGTAGTCGATTAGACCCAAACTTAAAGAGTCGAGAATAGATGCTTTCTTGTAGTTAAATCCTACCATAATGAAAGTTTACCATCAAAGACTTAGGTATACCTATACCATTGCTATTAGTCCTAATAGACGATTTGAGTCTAGGACAACCTCTCATACTCTTTCTGCTGGTGATGGTACATTAGACCCCAGATTAAAGAGACGAGAATAGATTCTTATCATAAAAACTAGAGTTGGAAGACTAAAGCGACCTATGGCAAGTTTTCCACCTAGTCAAATGCAAAGATGAAGACACAAGGCTTCGCTGCATCAGCATAACTCTCACTTAAAATAAGTTAAGACCGAGAAATAAATACTATGTCTGGAAAGAATTTTAAAAGGTACAAAGACCACAAAATTCCTTCCATATAGACAATGCGTTACAGTACTTAAAATTAAGTACATAAGACCATGAGACTAAATTCGCTCTGACCAAAGAAATTATCTTCTCAACTGCGTCCGAGCGAACAGCTAAATGATGAAGATAAGGCTAAAACTAGGATCTTAGCCTGCTCAATCAATGCTGAGGAACTCTGAACCATCACAAACGATTAAAAATACAGAGGAAGAAGATAAGAAACTGAATTACTTTTTCCGCTGGAAGATAAATATGGTGTCGTATACAGAATCGAAGACACCCGTGTAGACGTAACTGGAAAGAGATCTTACTACCCTGCTCTTAACCGGATGAAGTCTGCGTCTAACTACGCTAGCGGTTTCATATAATTGCTCGCAGCATTTTGAATCACTGGAACAAGATCAAGGAAATGATAATGTATGATATCTATATCATCCAAGAGTTGTTCCAGAAGGAAAGTTATCCTATCCATTTGTTCAAATCAGTTAGAATCACAGTCACCAGCATCTAAACAGGTAGGTGACTGGACCAAATAAGCACTATGCAACAGCTCAAAATTTTGAGATCGACGATGAGTACTTCTGCCTTAGCAGGAATACTGCGATTAGCTGTGCAACTGCGACAGCAAATCCGTTACAGAGGCCTGAGGAGCTGCGGTCACAAATAGCCTCTTCGCCAGCTGTACCTAGGACAGGGAGTCCAATATAGTTATTACTGCGGACGACCCGATGAATGAAGCCTCATCTCCTTGGCTACCAGATGGTGCAACTTCTTACTAAAGATAGACCTTTGATAATGAAGACCGGGAAACCTGAGTCACTTAGCCAAGGTGCAGTCAGGAGTGCTTGTTCCTCTTCTTTTCTCTTACCGAACATACATACCTCAGAACTTGTCGTCTTCATCCTTCCATCAACACTAGGGGAGCATGGATTCTCGGCACCACATCACCCACATACGAGTGAGATCTGCTGGATGAGCTAGCTGTTTTAGACAAGGGACATAAGACTCCGTGAAACCTAGTCCTTGTCTTTTTAAAATCATTGAGCACTCCCCCACTAGCTCTAAATACAATGCATATGCGACACATCCAGTGTCACGGTCCAAGTATCCAATCTTAACCGTTACACTGGCGACAGAGAACTGACACCACTCATCGGGTTTCATAGCCCTGTGCAATATAAAGATCACTTTATCTGTATGTAGAGGAAACCATAAGACTAGACGGTCTCAGACCTTGTCGGTTTCCTCCTCAGAACTTGACCGCCAAGTTCCTACCAACAACATCTGGCCACAACATCTGCTCGCAATCACGGATGACCTGGACGAGTGTACCTCCGAACTTGTCAGACCGACACAAGTTCCTACCAACAACCTCTGATTGCAGATGTTGTTATTAGAGAGAGGGATCTCTCTCTTGCTCACAATCACAGACCTGTACGAGCATACCTCAGAACTTGACCGCCAAGTTCCTACCAACAACCTCTGATCGCAGATGTTGTTATAAGAGAGAGGGACCTCCCTCTTGCTCGCGATACGAAGATCCGGACGAGCATACCTCGGAACTTGTCTACTTCCTCCTTCCCGTGCTTCCTCCTTCCCGACGTCGCAGGGTGAGCATGTTGTATGTTTATAGTGCTCGCTACACCCTTATTCCTCTTCTCAACCGCAACGGACATACCCGGCATCACGTCCCTCACATACGAGTTAGATCTGCCGGTAGAGCTAGCTGGCGATAAGGTCATCAATCCTACTAAGGATCTAGGCCTTGTCTAATACCTGAGCACTTTTGCCGCTAACTCTTGACTGATTTGCGATGACAGCACACTCCTTGACGGCATCACGAAGCCACATCATGTTCCTGTTCCTCTGTAAATAGAAACTAAAAAACTATAGTGACCTTTTGACGAGAGGACCACCAAGTCCCCTCGCCACGATAGGACCGATGTGTCCAATCACCTAAAACAAACCATGACACCTGTCATTCAGATTAACAAATCTGATACATACAGTAGAATTAGTGGTAGTACATCAAGTAAACTCATTACAACGTACGAGTAAATAAAGGAAATGTTTCCTCTATTTGCCATACTATTAGATAAAAATAATTACCTAAAACTAATATATGTCATTGTACCAACACCAAATCTACATATATATAATATAAGATAACATTAAATATAACCAATGAAATAAATATATCCAAAAGAAAAACTCTTTCAAAAATAAAATAAAAATTTTTGAAAAAAGTTTCCTAATATTAGAGCCCAAGTTCCCAAAGGGAACGATGAGCCCAAAAAAGTCTAAGTGTGGAAAAAATTATAAAAACTGAGTAAAATAAACTACCACACTATCAGAATATTTAATGTTACCTACAACTGTTGTTCCTAAATAAAAATAGGAAACTATCTAAAGATGTAAACAAAACACCGGAATCAAGACCCCAGGCAACACAGCCCGAAGTCAGTATCAGAAACAAGACTATCCGATGTAAAGCAAGATCTTCCTCAGAAGAAAAAACGATACATTGGATGTAAGATGCATGACCGAAACGCCCAAACACCCTAAGGATGAGGACATAACCCTGGGGATGTACAGAATAATTTTCTGCATAAAATGTTAAACTCCCAATAAATTTATAAAAAATCTTTATTAAAACAAGCCAAAAAGCTTGGGAGCTTAACTGGGGGGATCAAGGGAAGGCAGGGAAGGAATACTAAATAAACAGTGGATAGATCATAATCAATCAGAGATGACGTCAGGCTCATGTCCCGAAATTAGGGAACATGAACTAATTTTAGTGAATAATAAAAAATTACAGCCCTGAACGTATCAAACCACCGTTTCTTCCTTCCTTCATCCAGTTCTGTCCTTGGATTCACCAATTTAACCATTGATTTGTGTATGGCATCATTATTAATTGAGATTTAAAAGCACAAATATCAGTTTGTTGTTATCTGACAAGGGCCAAACAAAGAAATGATTTATTTGGCGCCAGATTCGGTGACTTCCTGGAGTCTGCGCATGCGCAGAGGGTAAAATGTATGGAGGGCCAGATATAGGACTTCTAATTTTCGGTTTTGCATGCAAATTTTGGGGATTGGGGGGCAAAATTTGTGTTTGGCCCTAGATATTTTTGGGTTAGCACCAGCGAAGTCTGGGTCATTGGTTACAGTATAAAAATATCAAATACTTTTCAAAGAAGGTGGTGGAAAATCAAATATTTTTCAAGGATAGAAACAAATTACTTCTCAAGGAAGGGTTGAAATTCAAGGAGTTTCCATTTCAGTGGGAACCCTGGTATCAACAAATCACATTAAGTTGGTCACATACACATACAAACAATATTTTATTGACATTTTAAATTTAAAGGATGGGAATACAGTGGATTTCCACAGTTTAGTTTTATGGGCATATTACAAGAATCAGATTCACAGATTCCTGTCAAAGAACAAGGCCTGTACAGGAGTACTCAATTAATTAGACTGTGGCCATTTTCTTGTATTCTAGACATGAAACTCTTCACTTTTTTACATACAATCACTCAACATCCTTCAAAATTTATTTTGAAGCAAAAAGAAATGGCCATCCATGGCCCCTCTATACCCCTTCCACACACATACACACACTCACCCTCACCCACCCCCATGCCATGGAATCCTTCAGGTAAAAAAGACTTCTTTTTTTGCATCAAATCACTTGAAATGTAACTCATCTTAAAGCAACAAAAAATAATCTAAAACTAATCACACTAGGAAACCCAATCCTTCCCTGCAACTGGCAAAGGGGAGATTATGTCGTGTTCTCGTTGTCACATTTTATGAACCCAGGGACTTGATTTGAACAAACTAAAATCTGAACCCCATAAGAATGATGGAATCCAATCAACAAAAGATTCTGTCTGGTTGATTAAAATTTGGGCTGCCATAGGGCACCCAAATATAAACCCAGGAACTTGATTTCAACAAACTTGAAGCAGACCCCCACCCCACCCCCCCCCCACACACACACACACCATCCCTCCCCAATCAATCCTCTGAACCACCTGAGTATGCTGAATACCAAATATTAAAAGATCCTGACAGATGCATCATGTGAAGAAGAAGTTTAAAGAATACTAGAATTAAACCCACACAAGCACAGGAATAACAGGCAGGGATAAGAGGTCTAAAACAGTTTCTATTCCAATCTTTTTTATTGAAAATGAAAAATAGAAATAAACTTCTAGTCAAATCCATGAACTCAAGAGTCAACTATTTTGGAATGAAGAGGAATGAAAGCATTTCTGAAACAAAAGTAAATTGGCAAAGAGAGAGAGTATTTCCCACCCCCTCGCCAACTCCACCCCTGGGAAATTTTTTTAAAAAAGAAATGCTGTTAATGGTACTACCATTTTGAGGTCCAAAAGCCACACCAAATTTGTGTATTTTTCTTTCAATGCAGTATTAAGTGCCTCACCACACAGATCAAAGTAGGCCTATTTGAGATTTATTTGCAGTTTCAAAATAGAAGCCACAAAAAGTAGTGTCTCAAACCCACAAATCTTTTCATATATCTCAGTTATACATTACATGTAACAGGGTTTGTACCGCAAATTTAGTTTAGAATTCAAGGACTTTTCCAGGGCTTTCAAGGGCCTGATTCACAAATTTCTAGAACCTCCATTTGGATCGGTAAAACTTAATGCTTGCCGTATATATATTTTCTTTTTGAATACTGTTATTTTTTTCATTTCAGAGGCAAATAATTATTATTAGGTTATAGTTATTGGGTTTGTCGTTTGGACCAACAAGTGGGGTTGTTTTGATCAACATATAAGGATATTTTGACAAATGAGTGGGGACAAACTTGAACTTGGCAAGTTATAAATGAAATGGCAAAATTGAAGATTATTGGTTCCAATGTTATTTGGTGAAACTTCGACATAACAGCATTGTGTGTGCACAACGTCAGAGCAACCCATGCATTTTTAAATGTAAATTGTAGGGCTGGCTAAAGGAAGAATGTTGATACACAAAAGAAGTTAGTTTAAAGGTCATTATAAACAGCAACTTTTTTCACAGAAATGAATACTAATCAATAGCTCTTATCCAGAAGTCTTGGTAATGAGCACCCCAAGTTCAAAAACAATCCTATGATAAATGTGCCCAGGGGGGCATGTCGAAGAATGTGGATGCACAAATGCACTAAATTTAAAGGTTGTTACTAACACCAAGAGTTTCTGACAGAAATAAAAAGAAAATCCATGGCTCCTATTTAGGTCACCTTGAATAACCAGACCTGGACGTAAGAAAAATGAAGGTGAGCAACTAGGAGCTCTCCTAAAATAAGCTCTGGGCGAGTAACGAGCAGCTCTCCTAAATTAACTCAAGGCGAGCAATTTGAAGAATCACAAATAACATTGAGAAATTGACAGAAAGAGTGTGAGCACTGTGCACATAACACAGCCTTATGGACAGGAACAGAATTCAGAGAATTTCAAGGATCTTTCCCAGAATGGAGGAAACTTTGATCCCGGTAACCTCAACTCAGTTCACTTTGGTGTGATGGTATTGAGCCAGGACACCAGATCAAACTAAGATGAGGGGACCTAGGATACAGTTACTGTATCCTAGGTCCCCTCATCTTAGTTTGATCTGGTGTTATATCCACGTCTGAGATCTTTACCCCTCAGTCAACTCAGTTTAATAAACTTCTGATGTCCTCATTTCACCCTGATGGTCTGTTCTGAACAGACCATCAGGGTGAAATGAGGACATCAGAAGTTTAGTAAACTGAGTTGACTGAGGGGTAAACTTAGATCAAAGGTCTAAGGATAAAAAATAAAATTATATCTTGGGATGAGCTCCTCACAGTGAAATTAAGTGCAGGCAGCTTGCCTGGAATATTTCAGGTAAAACTGCATGTGGGATCCCAGATGTACATGTAGTTCCACTTGAGACATAACATTCAGTCAGTTTCAGGCTGTTTGCACTATACTATTATGTCTATACATGTACCAAATTTCAATACATTGCAGTATACTGTAACTTACAAAACAGGACACATACATACATGTATGTAAAAATCATCAGAGTCTTTACATATGCAGTAACACGACGAGACTTTGACTTCAATTATTACTGTTACTCCTTACAGACTCAGATCAGATCTCTACAAGCCAACAACCCCCAAAGTTGAACCAATGTTACTAAGTACCAAGTCCAACTGAAGAAAAACAAAACTAAGGCCTAAAGGGTATTACCCAAGATATCTTTTAATGACAATCTTTTTCCACATTATTGAGTATTGCACCACGTTGTCAAATAAGCCAAGGAATGAAGACTTGGGCTGTAAAGCAGCAGTGACTTGGTGTGATTCAGTAAGCTAAAGAAAAATATTCACTGAATTTTAAAGCATTATCAGTAATTTTAAAACACCTGAGAGAAACACAAACAGTGTTGCTTTCCACTGCACTCTGAAGAGTCTTTTTCAAAATAAATTACCGTTTGTTTTAAAAACTTTAGTCAAGTCTTCCAAAAGGATGAACAAAAATAGTAACTAAACAGTTAACACCCATATCTTGGGTGGTTGGTAACAGTTAACTATTTACCTATTAACGTAATGGCCAATGTTATTCACACAATTGCCTTTCAAATGTCACAATTTCTAATTCTTCAATTTTTTGTAAGTTCAGCTTATGACCGGACCCTCTCATTGGAACAAGCTCATTTGGCTAATTCCAATGAGAGGTAGACAAAGAGTAGGTTACATATATTTTGGTGCAAATAAAAAAAAGAAATTTGAATGGTGATTTTTGTGAATAGGCGATTAGGGCCAGGTGCTTTTTGCAGCTATCATATCGTTTGAATGAGTAACATGATTACTATAAATCAAACCCATGTATTCTGCAAATTAATACTAAACAAGTAATAAAAAAAGATTATAAACTTTGTTTTGTAACTTGGAAGATCAAATTACAAAATAAAGTTTCTAATCTTCCTCTCGTTCGGCATTATTCATCTCACCATCTGCCAAAAGTTCTTCCTCAGAAATATCGACAGAATTGTCTGAATAACTTTCATCAGAATCACAAGAAGGGCAATAGTCGGAATCATCAAGATCAGAATCAAAATTAACATCCGAGTCACTGTCAGCTTCAACTGCTGCTGCCAAATGAGCATTGTCAGTTTTAATTTTTTTTAATGGTATGCTGTCATCATCACAAAAACCCAACTTGGTTTTAGTTGCTGCTCTTATTCTGCGACACTTAGATAAGTACTTGTCAACAGCCTTTTCAAGAATATAGTATTTCTCATCATTCGACCAATTGTTCTGGTTATTTCTGACAATGACATATGATTCAAGATTGCGGTATTTTAGTGACAACCTCCTGTTACTAAGGGTGTGAGTTAAGTAGCTAAAACCATGCTCGACTGTGCAGTTTGATGCAGACACAGCCAACACAACTTCTGCGAGAATACACAGATTTGGAAAAACATTCTTTTTAAAGTTAAAGATGTATGACCAGACTCCTTCACATGAATTCTTTGGGTGTTTTGGAAACTTGGCTTTAATTTCAATTTTAAAATTACTCCACTCTTTCTTGATGCATTTGCTGTCATAACCACTTTGTGATAAAATAGCACTGAATTTATCCTCAAGATAAGCAATTGACTCCAGCCCATATGATTTATTTGTGATGTCCCAGTTTTGAGGATCAAAACATAACATTGCTTCAAATATTTCATTTTCGAATGACTCGAATCGTTGCACATATGATGTTAAGAGCTTTGTTATAACTGTATCTTTTATTTTCTGTGCGGTTTCTGTTGCTTTCTCAACATTTTTCATTTCTGTTTCTAAGCAAGTGTACTCTCTATTTGCTTTTTTCTTTCTCTCATGCCCAGCTTTAGGGTATTTCATTTCAAGCATATAACACTGATCTTTGTCCACACGTAACCTGTTAAAGTGATCCATATTAAGCTCATCAAGAGATGTTAAATCATCTTGTAGTTTTTTAAGTTTTTCCTTAGTTTTAATGAGTTCAGTTCTAACATTAAATGCAGCTATATTTTCTTTTTCAAACTCTATACACAGTAATGCAAGTGCTTCTAGGATATCCCTATACACACAAACTGATGTCAAGAATGTATAATCAGATAGTTTTTTGATAAAACCTTGAAGTTTAGCTTGAACATCACCTTTACATCCTCCAGAACAAACAGAATTTTCATAAGTAACTTTTAGGGGGAACCACATTTTTATCAGTCGATCTAAACCCCTTCTACGATGATGTTGAAAACGCGTACCGTGAATTTTGGGAAGTGGATAAAATGTTATACCACTGGCACTACATGCCGCTTTTACACAAGAACAAACTTTCCCTGACCGTTTCAGAAAGTTGTAGTTTGCTATGTAAAACTCTTCCACATTTCTCAAGTGAGTAGAACTCAAAAAAGCATCATGTGCTACAAGTTCGGCCCTATGAGCGATACAGTGTATACTTATTAAACTTGGTCGCAATTCTGTCATTCTCGTGAAAAGGCCAGAATAAATCCCAGTGTTTACAGAGGCGCCGTCTGCTGTGACAGAAACAAGCTTTTTGACATAATCATCACCATCTATTTTTAATTTATTAAGAAACACGTCGTCAATAGCTGACTTAATAGATGCTGCATCTGATCCACCGAAGTGACTCATATCTTGCATGCCTACACAATAATATTTAGGAACACCTGTTTCAACAATTCGTATATAAATGAGTTCGATTTCTGAGCCGTTTTTTTTGGGTTGACTTCCATCCGATAAAATAGAGAAAGCAACTTTGGAATTTATAATTTTTGTAATTTCTTCTCGTATAACGCTTGCCAATACCCTTGTCATTTCTGAACAAACATGATTAGATTGTTTACCTTTCAGTAGGTTAACACCATTTTGTTTTTGAATGAGAACAACATGTTCAAAGTCTTTGAACGATTTTCCATGTATGACAAGGTTGTAGACTGTGTTGAACAGTTTCACATAAGCATCTTTAGACGCTTTCTGAAGTGTTTCGGTTATTCTAGGCTGTCTTGCAACCGACGACGATTCGAAGTCAGAGGGAGACCCCACCACTGTTTCGTCAATTTGAGGAGCACTAGCTAATGCAATGCGATGTGCTTTGCCACTAATATGTCTAATTAAATTGAATTTTGAGATGTAATCAGTTCCAGTTACGTAGTTTAGCATATCTTTTTTGGCTTTGCCTGTGCAGCTCCCATGCGATTTTATCGCGTCGGCGTTCTGGAAGCAAATCCTGCACTGAATATGAGTGACATATGAGCGTTGTTTTCGTTGGTCATACGACTCTTTGATTGTAAATACTTTAGTCAACTCTGAGTCCCATTTAAGGTACGTGCTCAGTTCAACTTGGTGCCCCACGTTAGTCATTGCCGTAACTATTTTTTGTAGAACAGGCAAATGTGAAAACAAGACGATTGTCTGACATGTCACTTGAGAAGTTTGCGTCTCTCACAAAGTAGACTGTCAATATTTATATTGGAGAACGACGTCCCGCTTTTTTCCGATTGTCGTTCAGCGTTTCAACTGGTTGGGTTACAACAGCCTAAATATTCTTCATATCGTTTTCCACGAAAATCATCGGGGCGAGTGGCAAGGAGCTCGCCAGAAAATAGAATCAGGTGCGAAATAGGCGCACGCGAGTAATTGCTCGCCTCTTATATCCACGTCTGAATAACCAGACAAAGTTTCAAAACAACCCGATATTCAATGCGCCCTTTGAGGTGTGCCAAAAGGAAAATGTTAATGCATAAATGCACTAAGTTTGAATGTCGTTTCTAGTGGCAATGTTTTGTTTTTCTTTTTTTAATGGAAATTCATAACTATGTCCTGTAGTGAGTCCAAAAGAGGTAAGTTGCTGCACAAATGCATCAAGTTCAAAGTTTGGTGTTAACGATGTTTTTTGATGGAAAAATCAATAGCTCCCATCTAGAGATCACCCTGAACATGTGTACAAGTTTCAAAGCAATCTATTCATATATGTGCCCTATAGAGCGTGCCAAATGTATATACTGAGTCAAAAAAGAAAGTATAATAGAAACAAATGTGAAAAAATAGCATAAAGGATGAAATATAATAGTTCTAATGTTGCATGTTTGTGGACAAGAAGTCGTGCAAAGAGGTTTAATGACATGTTGTTGTTGTCCACTCAATCGTATACAGTGGAATCCTCTTAATTGAATATCCATTTTACCAGTGAAAATTATTCATTTAACAGTAGTATACAATTAACAGGGATTTGGTCAGTTTCCTGTGTTCTTAAGGTAAACTGAGCATTTATTCTATTATATCTTGTTTGACAGAGCTCATAGAGCTCTGTCAAACACGATATAACAGAATAAATGCCTGTATTGGATGTAATGAGGCCAAAAAGGTTGATAAATAAGGGGAATTTGGTGCGTGTCACAGTAATTTTTTCGACATATTATAAAAATGTATATACAATTAACAGGAGTTTACTCTACAACCCATATGCAATTAACAGATCAAATTTGTACTGAAAGTATGGTAAATGGTTTTGTGTTTGAAAATTATATTCAATTAACAGGGATATACAATTAAGAGATACCCAATTAAGTGGGCTCCACTGTACAATTTTGCTACGGATTTCAAAATAGAATGTGCTACCTCAAATTGAATGGGTGACCGATGATTTTCTTTGTGTTATGTTGTGCTAGAGAGGCTGGATATTGAGAAAACATGCTAGTTTTTGTCTTCTGACATTTTAATAAATGCCAAGGTCAACCAAAAATCAAAGGTTGCGTGCCATTGGTATGCATGAAACTGGGATGCCTCCAGATGAGCTCGCTGCTGAGTTCGGAGTCACTGTGGCTACTATTTACTGTCTCATTGGAAGGTAGAGAACCACTGGATCTACTGCCGACCAACCGCGTTCAGGTCGACCAAGTGTTACGACCCCTGCAGAAGACCAACACATCAGGACGTCTCACTTGCGGGATCGCTTCCTTCCGGCGACGAGGACAGCAGCAAGTACTCCTAGTAGAACTAACAATAGAATCAGTGCACAAGCTGTCCACAACAGACTCGATGAACACGGCATCCATACCACAGACCAACCCTTACCCAACGTCATCGTACCATCAGAAAGGAATGGGTACGTCAGCGTGTTCGCTGGACTCAGCAGTGTTGGAGCACAGTTATTTTTAGTGATGAATCACGATTTTGTCTATGGTGCACTGATGGTAGGGCAAGAGTGTATTTCAAACGAGGAAAATGGTTTTCTGATGCTTGCGTGCAGGAATGTGACCGTTTGGGGGGGGATGGTAGCGTAATGGTTTGGGCAGGAATTTCCTTGCACCTTCGAGCGCAGTTGATCTTCATCAGTGGTAATCTGAATGGACAGCGATATAGGGATGAAATTCTTAACGCTGTTGTTGTCCTGTTGTTCAACGCCAACATCGGATTGCAGTTATTCCAGCAAGACAATGTCCAATGTCACGTGGGGTGTATCTGTCGTGACTTTCTTGAGGAGCAGAGCATCGAACTTCTTCCCTGGCCCCCACTTTGGCCAGATTTGTCGCCAATCAAGCATCTTCAGGATCAACTGGACCGTCGGGTATGACTTCATGATCTTCAGACGTTAGGCGATTTACGTAATGTTCTAAGGCAGGAGTGGAACGCAATACCACAGGGGGATATCCAGAGACTTATCAGGTCCATGCGTCGTCGATGTCTTGCCGTCCAAGAGGCAAACGGTGGACATACACGCTATTGACTGCATGTGTGAACTTTTCATTTCACCCCATGTCTGAACTGGGACGTCCTGACGTGATGCTGGCAACAGTAAGAACATGAAATTATGCAAATTCATGCAGCTAGACTCGAAATATGAATTTACAATAATTTGTTTGGGATTATAGTCGATGATACTAAAAAAATTGCTCCTCAAAGTTTATTACACTTTCTTTTTTGACTCAGTATGTGTTGATGCACAAATGTACCAATTTCAAAGGACATTGCTACGGCAAAGTTTTTTTGACGACCTTGAACCAAGTTTCAAAGCCATCCATTCATAAATGTGCCCTGTAAGGCATGCCAAAGGAATATGTTGATGCACAAATGCACTAAATTTTAAATGTCATTGCTGACGGCAAGGTTTTTTTATGGAAATGGAAGAAAATCAATAGCTCATATCTGGAGGTTACCCCAAACATGCATACCAAGTTTCAAACTGATCAATTCATAAATTCACCCTGCAGGGCTTGCCAAAGGAAAATGCAAATGCAATGAGTTCAAAGGTCATCACTGATGGCAACGTTTTTCAAGAGATATGAAACAAAATGAAAAGCCCCCATCTAAAGGTCGCTCCAAACAAGCACACCATGTTTCAAAGCATTTGAAATCATAAACGTAAACTGTGTGGTGTTACAAAGGCAACTATCGATGGACAAAATGGGAAAGTAGAGGCCATTGCTAACGGCAACATTTTTTAATGGAAATGAAAGACAATCTATAGCTCTCATCTAGAAGTCACCCGAAACAAGTATACCAAGTTTCAAGCCAATCCATTCATAAATGTAACCTGCACATGGTGCCAAAGAAAAATGTTGTTGCAAAAACGGCAAAGTTCAAAGATAATTGCTAATAGTGCCGTTTCTCAATGGAAATGATAGAAAATCAAAAGCTTGCATCTAAAGGTTGCTACAAACTAGTACACCAAGTTTCAAAGCCATCAGATCATAAATGTGACCTGTGCAGTGTGTCAAAGGAAAATGATAAATTTAAAGTAATTTGTATATTTTTAATACTTACCAATGTCCTAGACTTAGCTGGTGCAACCTCTATATTATCAAGGGCCAAACACAAATTATTTAAAAATATACAAATTACTTTAAACTTATCATATTTTTATACTAGAACCAATGGCCCAGACTTAGCTGAATAGTAAAAAAGGCAGGAGGGCCTAGGACCTAAATTCAGCTCCTTAGCCTGCATAGAACTACCAAGGTGAATAAGAGATTAAAATTTCCAGGAATTACATATATGTCTCTCTATACAACAATAGAGAAGACAAACCACCAAAATAAGGAGTAATATCTAAGTAATTCCCTACTACTTAGCATAAATGATTATGCTAAGTGGGTGTAACGAGCCCCCAATTTTAAGGCTAGTCTGGACTAAGACACTTAAAATTAGGAAAGCATGTCCGAGAGTTGGAGACCGACACCCACAGACACATGCCGTATATAAAGCAACAAGCTGTACATAAGATCAGAATAATTTATAGACAATAAACAGCTTCACTCATAGTTACATATTTATTGTAAGGCCAGAAGAAGGAATTAACCTTCAAAACAAAGAGGGAAGCAGCCTAGAATCAGTAAAAAAGCAGTACTGTATAATATACATTCGCCTAAAATTTAGTTATAGGTGCTTAATGCCACAGCAGCTAAGGCTATATTGTGGTTATCACAATTATTAAAATTGCAAGCTTCTAATAGTATGCCACATTCGGAATATGTAGATAAGTTTTTAACTGGCAACATTAATATGTATAACCTTAAACTTGTCCAACTGAATCCCAATGGAAAGTTATCTGATAGAACTTATATGCTTCTGAGCAACCACATTCAGGTTGTACAAATACATTCCAATAATGAACTTCCAAAATGTAACCGTTCCATCTACCGGAATGAGAGAGTAAGATTCCCCTTTATGTTCTGCTTCCAGTTGAAAACTGGATTCAGAACCTGGAATGGGATACAATTAAAAAACCTGTCACAGACTGTCCCCAAATAAATCATTGTTCCCTAGGTCCCTTAAAACCAATAACTGTTCGGAGAAAGAGTATACCACTCTGAATAATGAAGCCAAAAATAGAGAACGTATGCATAGATGGCCTGTAGGAAACTCCATAACTGATCCAACTAGCCCAAAATTCTTTTAAGCTCTATACTAACGCAGAGCAAGAATTTAAGAGAATCTATTTAATAATACATCTGCCTAATGATAAATACATATTATGCACGCAATCAACAGAATCCCACATGTACCCTCATCTGAATACAGCCTGCATCAATGGCGTGACCGAGCAATACAAAATATAACCAGGAAACTGGAAAGCTGACTGACAGGCATCCGCCATAATAGTGAAGACCGTATCTGGTATTTGAAGCAGAACTCACTGAATCAACCACTGAAAGTCCACCCAAATCTAAATCCTTTGTTTAACTAGGTCCATTAAAACAATCTTACTTTTGAGCGAATGTGTTTGACAATCCAGTTCTGAATGAAGAAAATCTGGAGAGTATCCATGAGAAATCAACCTAGTGGAATCAGCTGCGCAGTCGCTCCACACAGTCCCATCAATCTCATAAACTCCCTTGCTGAAAATGTAAGAGAATTTAGGAGAAAATGAGCACACTAACTTACCAGCTTTGCTCTGGTTATGGGAAGACAGACCAGATTGCAGTGAATCTCAGAATTCATTCAAAAGAGAATGAAGGACATTGACGGAGTCAAATCCGACTTTTTCCGTTTACAATGAAATCAAGACGTTGGAATAACAGAAGCAGACTCTGCACATTGTTCTAAAGCATACTTTCGCCGCTGTAATAGCTGTATCTAGAAGAATGTCGTCCAGATAAGGCAACATTATCACTGCCAAATAAGATCAGAAATAAGACATGACCGAGATCATAATCCGAGTGAACGCTAAACGATCCAGATTCAGACCGAAACACATCGCTCTGAACTGGTAAACTTCCCATGTATGGCAGAACAAAGATACTGCTGAATGCCGGATGGATCAAGACGTGAAAGTAAGCATCTTTAGGTCTATGCTTGTCACAAAGTCGATCACTCGGAGGCTCGCTCTTAATGACTGGACAATTTGATTATTTCATGAAAAACTCCGAAGCTATACTCAATCTGATTATCCAGCTTAAGTCGATAACTGAACAGAATGAGCCGTCTCCCATTGGCACAAAGAACAAATGACTGTAGAATCCTGAAGAATTGGGATTCTCTACAACCTCTATTGCCTCCTTTTTTAAGTCTTGTAAGGAGGGGCTTAGATCGGAATAACAGTTGAAGACCTCTTATGACTGCATTCCTATTCACTGATCTTCCGTAATCTCTATCCAGTTGGATGTAAAATTCAATAAAATAGGAAGAGAAACTACATCCTCCCAAAAACCTCCTCAAGCTGTCAACTTAGAGGCGTTAGACTTATAGTCCTTACCAAACTAAATACGCCCTTACCAGAGTCACTAGATTGACAGTTTCCAGAAATGCTGTACGAGAGTTCTAGAACAACTCAAGGAACCCCTCTTCGATAACTGCGAAAAGGTGTCTCCTCTACTACCATGTTAAGCAGACGACGGTTGCTGTAAAACCGACCTTAACAACAAAGTGTTAGTTGCCATTTGGTAGCTTCCTCGTACACAAAGGATAATTAGCCATAAAAAAAGAATGACCAGAAACCAGGATGCCTCTAAGAGAGCTTTAACCTGATCATCAATCAAGGTAGATGATGCAAGGCTCCGTCACGTCTAATCAACTCCACATTCGCCACTGAAGGGCAGAGTGGTACGTGGCAAACTCGATTGCTGTAGAAAGGACTCCAAGAGGCAATAATGTTGTCAAAATCCTTTCCGCCAAGGTGCTGAGCCACAGCCCTAATGATATGGTCTGCATCCAGAACCACATGACTGGAATCAATAGAAGATTCCAGAACGTTGGAACGGACAAAGAATGAATTGGGCAATGAAATATCTAATTCAGAGGCCCGCTCATGCAACACAGAGCTCTCTGAACATCTTCTCCTACCGTTTTCATAAAACGTGATCCAGAAAATGGTAACTGTAGCGCAGCAGATAAGAAACCACCTTTCTTATACAATTCGCTGGGCCATGAGTGGCGTCATCAAGCAGACCGAAGGCCTATGACACCTGAGCAGAATGACCCAGGAAGGAAAGAACCTCCTCTTTCCTGCGCACGGTACCCTTATCCAGGGACGATAGCGGTTTTCACCTAGAAAATGCAGACTTTTGTTCAGATGGAACAAGTTGCGGAAAGAACTGATGAATAAAATTCATAGTCTCCAAGTGCTGTGCCGCGAGGGATGGAGAATCATCCTCCGTAGCCCTCTCACCATCCGAGTGTTCAATCTGAGAAACATGGTCAACATTATGCAAATGAACAGATGACTGGACTGAACCAGCACCGTCAGACAACTCACCACCGGAGTCTGTTGACGGCTGAACCTGAGACTGATGAGATGCTGTGATAAGCTCCGCAATCTGCGACAGCAGGGCTGTGACAGAGGCTTGCGGAGCAGTGGTCTTCTACTTCTTCGCCATATGCTGCTCACGGGATGGAGATCAGACCCCAGCTCTTTTCGATGTATGACCAGCATGTATAAACCTTGATCCACTAGCTGCAGGTTAATCTGACTTCAGTGAAGACCGGGACCATCGCTGAGGAACAGCTGGAACATCCGAAGTCGGACAGCTAGTCTGCGGTCTTCGTGCCTTGCTGTGGAAGAGGAAGAAGCCAAAATAGCAGCCGACCCCAGCTGCAGTGTGGAAGATGCATCCAGAACTGCAAGTGTGGATGCACTAAAGTTTCTCGAGATGGAAAACTGCTGACGGTATGGAGAGGGTTCTCCAACTCGCGATCTTATCCCAGATCTCGCCGAGTGTCCCGTTGAGAAACTTGCAGGCTTCTACACCTTAGCGTGCTTTTCAATGGAAGAATAGGAAGCCATAACAGCAGCCAACCCTGGCTGAAGAGTAGAAGGAGCATCCAGAATTGGAAGCATAGACAAATGCCCCTACGCACTAAAATTTCTCGAGACGGAAACAGCCGATCCCGACTGCTGACGGGATGGAGAGAGCTCTCCAACTCGTGATCTGACCCCAGATCTCGCCGAGCGTCCCATGGAGAAACTTGCAGGCTTTTTTCCCCTTTGCATGCTCTTCTATGTAAGAAAAGGAGGCCATAACAGCAGCCGACCCTGGCTGCAGTGTGGAAGAAGCGTCCAGAATCACGAGCATAGATAAACGCCCCTACGCACTAAAGTTTCTCGAGACGGAAACAGTCAGCCCCGACTGCTGATGGGATGGAAAGGGTTCTCCAACTCGCGATCCAACCCCAGATCTCGCCTAACGTCCCGAACAGAAACTTTCAGGCTTCTTCCCCTTTTGCCGTCGTCGCTGGATGAGCTTTTGTTTTTGAGGTGCTTGCTCTACCCACGTCTACACTCTCAACCACAACAAACCTACCTGGCATCCTGGCTCCCACTAACTGGGGAACCACTTCACTGGTCGAGCTAGCTGCCTGCAGAGGATCAAGAACACTAACTAGAGGCCTTAATCCCTGCTTAATAATCATGAGCACCTTGGCAGCACATAACGGACGGGTGTCGAAGTACCATCACCATGTTCTTGTTCCTCTGAAAAAAAGACTGAAAGACTAGAATTAGCCTGCGGTGAAAGTTCCGCCAACGGAACTTCACCGCCCACCATGGAGGGCGACACCCGCTTCCTACATTTCGCATCCAATAGTACAAATATCTGAAGGAGTGCAGCGACTACAGGCAAGACAGCAAGCATGTAAATCCGGGGCAGACTTCCTGGACTTACACTTGTTACAATATTTTTCATAGTAAATACAATAAATTAGGAAGCCAAAATCATAAATCTACTGCACTCCCAAATAATACACTTAATTGGATATCTCTTAATTGTATATCCCTGTTAAATGAATATAATTTTCAAACACAAAACCATTTACCATACCTTCAGTACAAATTTGATCTGTTAATTGCATATGGGTTGTAGAGTAAACTCCTGTTAATTGTATATAAATTTTTGTAATATGTCAAAACAATTACTGTGACATGCACCAAATTCCCCTTATTTATCAACCTTTTTGGCCTCACTACATCCAATATAGGCATTTATTCTATTATATCTTGTTTGATAGAGCTCTATGAGCTCTGTCAAACAAGATATAATAGAATAAATGCTCAGTTTACCACAGAACACAGGAAACTGACTAAATCCCTGTTAATTGTATACTCCTGTTAATTGAATAATTTTCACTGGCAAAATGGATATTCAATTAAGAGGATTCTACTGTAATACAGAAATTATACATAGCAAGGATACATAACATAGACAATCACAAACATTATCGAAAAAGAAATAAAAAAATTTTTCGATAAAATTTTGAATAAAGCCCGAGTACCCCAAGGGAACCTCATCAGCCCAACAGCATCCTGATAGAGCCTAAGTGTGGACAAGAACTACATAAATGAAGCTAAACTACCAGAATAAGGAATAATATGTATCCTAATAGAAAAACAATAACTGTGTTATACTAAACACAGAAAAAAAACGTAAACAAAGCATTGTTAAACAGAAAACTTTGAGGGGAAAAAACAGAAACCAACCAAACAAACAGGCACAACAGAGGCCTGTAGTCAGTAATCAATCAATAACTACCTGATGCAAAGCCAGATCTTCATAAGAAAAACAATGCATCTGGTAGAAGATGCAAGACTACAAAATGACCTGAACACAAAACGAACAGAACGTAAACACAGGGGTAAAATAGTATACCCATTCCGTAATACATGTTAAACTCCCAAGAATTTTAATAAAAAATTCTCAATAAAAAGGCCAAAAGAACTTGGGAATCTAACAGGAGGGTTCAGGAGAGGAAAGGGAACTTACACCAACAAACAAACAGTGGAGTCATAATAAAATTGATGACATTCAGGCACGTATCCCAAAAATGGGAAACATGAATAATTTTTTATAATGAAAGTGTCAATGACACTGTAGCTTAACTTGTCTGTGTGTTGTGTTTGACGAAAAAGATAATGTTCAATGTTTATGAAAGGATTATGAAATAAGACAAGAATTGAGTTAATTGAGAATATGTTAATTTCTGTTCCCTGTATGCTATGTTTTCAATAAAAATAATTTGAGCTGTAGACTGTACTAAAGAGTTTAGGGGTGGGCTAATGTGGCCCTCACAGTTAATGTATGTGGTCCTCACAGTTAATGTATGTCAACCAATGTTACCAAGTTACAGTGAAATTATTCCAAAACAAGTCATCCTATCAAGTCACAATGAAATCCCTTCATAAATACGGCCTGTAGACTGTGCTAAAGGTTTTTGGGCTTCGGGCCTGTGTAGCCATCATTGTTGACCGATTGCAAGCAAAAGGGCGTGTCCTCATCTCGACATTATATTGAGTCATCCTTCCAAGTTACAATGAAATCCCTTCATAAATATGACCTGTAGCCTGTGCTAAAGTTCTTCGGGTTTTGGGCTCAGGCAGCCATCATGGTTGAATGATCGCAACCAAAAGGGGACGTTCTCATCTGGGCATTATCTGGAGTGATCCTACCAAGTTACAATGAAATCCCTTCATAAATATGACCTGTAGACTGTGCTAAAGGTTTTCAGGCTTCAGGCCCCTGCAGCCGTCACAGCAGATCAATCATGACCAAAAGGGGATGCTATCATCTAGACATTATATGGAGTCAACCTACCAAGTTACAATGAAATACGACCTATAGACTGGGCTAAAGGTTTTCGGGTTTTGGACACTTCAGCCTTCATGGATGAATGATCGCGACCAAAAGGGGACGTTCTCATCATCTAGACATTATTTGGAGTCATCTTACCAAGTAACAATGAAATCCCTTCATTAATATGACCTGTAGACTGTGCTAAAAGTTTTGGGACTTCGGGCTCCTGTAGCCGTCACAGTTGACCAATCGCAACCAAAAGGGGGCATTCTCATCTAGACATTATATGAAGTCAACCTACCAAGTTACAATGAAATCCCTCCATAAATACGACCTGCAGACTGTACTAAAGGTTTTTGGGTTTTGGGCTTGGGCAGTCATCACGGTTGACAGGTCACAACCAAATGGGGAAGTTCTCATCTAGACATCATTTGGCATCATCCTACCAAGTTACAATGAAATCCCTCCATATTAAAAATGACCTGCATGCTGTGCTAAAAGTTTTTGGGTTTTGGGCTTGGGCAACCATCATGATTGACAGATCATGACCAAAAGGAGATGTTCTCATCTGGATATTATACAGAGGCATCCTACCAAGTTACAATGAAATCCCTTCATAAATACGACCTGTAGACTGTGCTAAAGGTTTTCGGGTTTTGGGCTCGGGCAGCCATCATGGTTGACCGATTATGACAAAAAGGGGACGTTCTCATCTAGACATGATCCCAAACCTGCATTTGAAATTTCGGGACGATCGGACAAGAACTATGGGGTGTAGCCTGTGCTAAAGGAAAATGTGAACCAACTCACAGACTAACAGACTTCCGCACACGTGATGGCAATAGCTTATCTTGACTTTGTCAAGTTAAGCTAAAAATTATTAAGTTACAGCCCTGAACATCCAAAACCACCGTTGTTCACTTCCAACATCCTGCTAGACTATTGATTCCATGAAAACCATCATTGATTTGTGTTTGGCATCTTCAGAATTATGAATTAAAGCACAGATGTCAGTTGAAATGTTTACTGACTAGGGCCAAACAAAAAAATAATGCTTTGCACCAATTTTGGTGTCTTCCTGGTTACCGTGCATGTGGAGTACAAAAGTATGGAGGATCAGATAGGACTTTAAATTTTGTATTTGAATGCTAATTTTGGGGTTTGGTGGGCTCAAAATTTGTGTTTGGCCCTGGATATTAATGTCTTTGCACCAGCTAAGTCTGGGCCATTGGTTCCAGTATAAAACTATGTTGATTTGCCACATAATAGTGTAGGTAGTTAAATTTTTTATTTCAATCATTTTCAGAACTGTTTGTGAAAAAACAAACACAAAAAAGCCTCCCTCCCTCATCATAAAATTGAGGAAAAATTGCCTGAGAAACAATATTTATACCGTATTTACTCTATATATTGGGACACTCTATAATTTGGGACACACATTTTTTCCCGAAATTTTTTTTTTTTTATGCTCCAATGTTTGGGACACTCAGGAGACTTGTTTCCAGTTGGCCCAGTCACCTGAAAACAGTGCAAAATGCTCAATATTAAAGCTAAGTTTGTGTTTAATTTTCCTTTTCAAACAATAAAAAATTGATAATACATACTGATTTGTGTTGTTTTTATTTAAATCTGTTCCTAAGTTTTAATATTTACAGTCCGGACTGACATGTAGAAGACTATTTAATATTACATTGTGACAGTCTTCAACCCTTTACTGAACGCTAGTGGCAGATGACACTCATAAATAGAATTCTTGTGTAACTAAAAATTTTCATTTTTTGCTTCCAAAACATAGCTTATGACCTCTCATTAGAATGAGCGCAATGCGCTCATTCCAATGAGGGGTATAAACTATGTTTTGGAAGCAAAAAATGAAAATCTAAAAAAAAATTGGAGCGCGATTTTCATATATAGTGATGGAAAACGAATCACACACAACTTGATTCAGCATCAAAACAAGACCAGGTTGTGTTTTCTCCCCATTTTCTAAGATGTGGGACATCTCTGAAAATATTTATTTTTAGCTGTCCCAATACATACAGTAAATATGGTAGGTCTAAATTTGATATGTGCAGTGGATGAAGGGTTAGGAATCTGACCGAATGTAGTTACTTTATCCTTTAATGCGGAATCAGTTTATTTTGTAGCAATAATGATTAGTTCATAGCCCCAGATATCATGAACATGGTAATACATGCGATACATGAAAACTTTTAATAAGCCTAATTGGTTGAAATCCTAATGCAACATGATCACAATATACAATAAGACCATGAGAAAAATGTTGAAAAAAAGGAAAAAGTTCATCATAATAGTTACTATGCCAGGAACATGTGAAATGAAAAATACAAGATCAGTTGAGAAATCGTATATCATGGGAGATAACTCTAGATATAAAGTTGAGAAAGAAAAGACAGATGGGCATCAAGGGAAAGAACTGTTTTCAGAAATAATCAATAAGCAATTGGTAGCAGAAGTAAGCTTTCTAAACTTCATAAAAACCTGGATTTATTTATTATTTATTGATGTTTAAGGTCACATATTTATGCACAATGGCTAACCATGACCGTGACAGTTTTACGGGTGGAGGAAGCCGGAGTACCCGGAGAGAACCACCGAGCAACGACGAACAGCTGCCAGCTCCCCAACATCGTAACTCCGCACTGCAGCACAGGCAGGGTTAGATTGGTTGAAGACATGCGTACCATCGACGTGCAGTACGCCTTAGTACACAGCGTCATCATGTCCCCACGCGGGCAATGGAGATGAAGTGTCTTGCCCAAGGACACAACGCGGTTGCCGCAGGTGGGATTCGAACCGAGGACCTCTCGGCTTGCAGCCTGCTCCTCTACCTACTGAGCCACCGCGCTCCCTATAAAAACCTGGATATTTGCAAAACAGAGTACTATACTGACCCTGGGATAAGGTCAGGGGTGCATTAAGTAAAAGGGTGCACAAGTATATGGGTGGGCTTATTTTCATGAGGTCAAGCCTGCAGCAGAATTTGAATGCAAAGTTGACACAAAGGAAGGTGAATGGGTCAATCCCATAATAAAGTGCATTAATCCTTTTAACTGTTTAACTGTTAATTTACAAATGGAACGGTTGAAAAAATATTTAAAATAATTTCAACAAATTTAAAACCATATCACTATATCATGTCACCCTCATAGGAACGAGCTCATCGAGCTTGTTCCTATAAGGGTGACATGATATGGTTTTGTTATAGTGTTCAATCGGTGATTGGAACCGGCCACCTAAATTGGCCGATTGTGGGCAATTGGATGACAATGGCAATGGCTCCTGGAACATTGGATGAACAGATTGTTCCCAAGCATTTTGTGATGATTCATAAACAGCATTTTATTATCTTTTTCAACTGTTCAATTGTTAACGTAAAATGATGTCAATGATACCATTCAATTCGTGTCTTCCAGAAGTGATGGACGCAAATTTGAATCTCGTGGAAAATAATGATCAAAATCTGTTAAAATATATAACCATCTGTTATAACCAATTTTTGGAAATAATAAATGTGCTTCTTATTATGAGATTGTATCTTTCAGAATTGTAGGGAAATTTATTTTTTCGAATTACTGACTTTAAAAGCAAATATGATCGGTCAAAGTCTGACTTGCATATTTTTGTGTTTTCTCCGATAAGCACAATGATGACGAAGTTGAATACAGAGATAGATATCTTCGATATACATACAGTAGAACCTGTCTAGAGAGACTGGCCTTTGGGCCACACAAAAGTGGTCTCTCAAGACAGGTGGTCTCTCATAACAGGCTTCAGGTTTTCACAAGTCAATGAATAACCAACCACAAAATGAAGAAATGGAGATGTAGAAGAATGGATTTTTGTAATTACTTTGTAACTGTTCTTTTTTATGAAGCTTTTGTAACAAATTGAAATGGACTGTTATAAAAATTATAAAAATAAATTAGTGTTGAAAATCTTCAATGAAGATTTTCAACACTAATTTATTTTTATAATTTTTATAGCAGTCCATTTTAATTTGTTACAAAAAGATTTTCAACACAAATTTATTTTTATTCCTATCTGTCACATTTCAGGTATGTATGAAATTGTTAATTCAGCAATAATCCTAATCTTTTCACAGGGGTCTTATAAAAACATCTCAATCTTTAATGAGTTAGGAATTGAAACCCATTTAAGAGCTTTTAATACTTTCAATTATGTTAGTATAACCACAATGGATTTTCCAATTACAAAACAGGTAAAAAGTTTTTGTCATGGTTTCAGTCTTCAAAGGGGCGGTCTATCAAGGCAGGTCTATTATGGCATAAAAATACAAGTTGGTACCAGGTCACAGTGGTCTCTCAAGACAGGTGGTCTCCCATAGCAGGTCCATTATAGAGTAAAACCAATCGGTGACTGGTAGATGTGGTCTCTCAAGACAGGTGGTCTCTCAAGACAGGTTTTGCTGAACTGATGACAAAATTAAATATAGAGATAGATAAACTAGAAAAGCTAGAGAAGAGAGATGGCAAATTGGTGGGGAAAAGAGACTTTTTTGTATCTGACAGCAAAGGAAGATATCTCAAATCGGAGGTAAATAGAAATGACCATGTTGACATAAATTCCATCACAAAAGGTGGAGCAAGACCTGCCTCTGGTTATATAAATGATGAAATAAGGAGACGGATTAGATATAGTAGATCAACAAAAATTTGTGTATGGTTTGGAACATGTGAATTGACAATAAAAAACGGAAAGTATATATATATTTCTAGAGAATATATTGAGAACATTATTAATGGATATAAGACACTGAAGGTGCAGATACTTCGTATTAATAGAAACTCAGTTGTATTATTTTTGGAATGCCCACACTTTTCAATTAGAAGATTTAATTACTGCAAAGGTCATCATAACCCTGATAGATTCCAGAACTTTGAAAACACAAATACAGGAACTAAACACTGAAATCCACAAACTGAATAGTATTCCGGTACCAAAGATAAACCTGGACTGCTGCAGTTTGATGGAGAGTTCCTGCAGGTGCTTTCCAACAAATTGTAACACAAGTCCACCCAACCAAAATTTTTCCCCTTGTTTGTACATGAACATGTAAACAGTGCCCATCGTGTGTTCCTGATTCATGCTGATATGTGCTGTTGCAGTTTGTTGGGGAGTTCCTGTGGGTACTTTCCAACAAACTGCAACAGGACAGGCCCAATCAAGCTAATGTTTTTCTCCTGCGTATACACATGGGTACTTTCCAGCTAACTGTAACCTTGAAAGTCCACTTAAGCCAATGTTTTTGTTTTTTTTTCTCTCGCCCTCTCTCTCTCTCTAGTGTGTATATGAACATGTAATCAGTGTCTTTCCTGTGTTCTTGGTTCATATTGATAAGTTGATAAGAAACTCCCCAACAATCTGTAACAGGTTGAGTCCACATAAACTAATCCTTCCTCCTTGCTTTTGCATGAGCATGCAAACAGTGACCTCCCTGTATTCTTTCTTGAAATTCAACCTTCCCCCCAAAAAAATTTCACTGCCTTCCTACAGTCTGTAACAGAGCAAGTCCACTTACCTCAAAATGTTTTCTCCTCGCTTGTACATGAACATGTAAATAGTGTCCTTCATGTGTTCATTATCGAGATTTAACTTTTCCCCTTAAAATTCCCTGCATACTGTTTGTATGGGTGGTTTCTCCATACAGCTGAAAATTCGTCTTGCAATTTTTAGTTGATAATTTTCTCCTCATGAAATACCCGCAACTCTGCCTCAGTGAGTAAGCAACTGATTTATGTTGATATGTCCTGTTGAAGTTTGTTGAGAGGCTCTGAGGGTGCCTTCCAACAAACGCTAACAGGACAAGGCAACTTAACCTAACTTCTGCTCACTTCTCGTACTTTCTTAATCTATTAGAATCCCAAACCCATTTTTCACTGTATTACCCAGCATAACTACCTGTGTAAGATCTCGCAACTCTTCTCATTCCACACTACATACCTTCTTTCACGTCAGCTTGAATTCAGTTCATTTTTGTTGTCGAAACTAAGCTTTTATTACCACCAACAATTTACTTTTTATTTACTTTTTAGTATATAATGTGTTCTCTAGAATTATACCGTGCCCAGATAGGCACTTTCAACCTTAAAGTCTACTCTAACCGCTTAAAAGATTGCTTGCCAAGAGAAAGATGTATTTGTATCTTAGCTTACTTGCTACTACGTTTAAGTGGTGTCGGGCTTCATGAAAGCTTCACTATGGCTGTTTTGTTCCATTTGCTGACCAATGAGTCAATTACCTTTACATTAATAAATTCTCTCAAAGCATTTCCATATCGTAACAGGGACGTGGATGAACCAAAGCCAAAATTCACATCTGAGGTAGAAATCTCGTCCTCCCTGGCCATGTCGCTCTTTCTTTACTTGGCCCTAAGCCTATTGTTGTCCGGGGACATCGAAACCAACCCAGGTCCAAATTCTCTCCACTCAGATCACCATCAGAATACGCTAAAAATTGTCCATCTTAACGTTCAGAGCCTAAAACCGAAACTGGATATTGTCGAATGTGAATTCGCACCATATGACATTTTGGCCTTGACGGAGACATGGCTGCTTACCAATGACCCCACATCCGATGTTTTAATCCATGGATTCCATGAACCATTGCGATTCGACCGCTCGACAAGGGGAGGCGGGGTTGCGATTTACATCAAGGATGGTATCCCATTTCGACCAAGACCGGACCTTGAAACGTTGAATACGGAGTGCGTATGGGCCGAAGTTTTTACAAAGCGGGGTAGATCCTTATTATTAGGGGTATTTTATCGGCCACCAAATAGTCCTTCAGATTCATGGGACGTGATATCGGCATCAATTGAAAAAGCCAGAGACACATCAATTGCTGACTTGATTATCACCGGGGACTTCAACGACAACCAAATGGTTACATCAAGAAGCGGCTTCTCTGAAATAATTAATTATTTTAATTTAAGACAGACCGTGAGTGAGCCTACCTGTTTTACTGAATCATCGGCATCTTTGCTTGATCTCTTCGCTATTAGTGATACAATCAATGTGAAAGCATGCGAGGTGCAAGAGCCTCTTATTCCAGATATGATCCGCTACCATTGTCCAATTTCAATTGAAGTTGAATTTATAAAACCGCAACTTCTTTCTTTCAAGAGGAGGGTGTGGCTTTACGCCCAAGGTAACTATGAAGCTTTAAACGATGCTTTTGTTGATGTTGATTGGAACTCTCTTTTTGATATTATAGATCTTGATACTATAGTTTCTAAATTTACCGACACTTTACTCGACACCGCATCCAAATACATACCCAACAAAGTTATTACCACGAGAAGGGACCAGCCGAAATGGATGCACAACGACATAAGGCTATTAATTAGACAGAAAAAGCGCTTATATCGTATTGCTAAACGCACCAATCTCCCCCAAGCCTGGGCTAAATATAAACTTAAACGAAATGACGTGGTATCGTCTATTAGAAAGGCTAAAACGTTATACTTGTCTAAAATTCAGTCCACATTGAAAAACAATAAAACACCCCCATCACGATGGTGGAAGACCCTAAAAACACTTATCGGTAGTGGTAACTCGGTAGGAATTCCCACTCTTATCCACTCAAACAACATTTACTCTTCAAGTGCTGAGAAAGCTGAGGTGTTCAATGAATACTTCAGTTCTATCTCAACAGTTGACGATTCGAATGCTTCCTTACCAGACGCACCACCCCGTGTTTCCGATGGTATTGATTCTATCACTTTACATTGTGACGAAGTATATTCTGCTATGAAGTCGATAAAAGTGTCCAAGGCGTCTGGTCCCGATCTAATAAGCCCACGTCTCCTTAAAGAATGTAAATCCTCCTTGTGCGAGCCACTTACAATCTTATTTAATATACTACTGAATAACTCATACTTCCCCTCACTGTGGAAAAAAGCAAATGTCTCTCCGATCCTAAAAAAACAACCCTCAAATTTGGTTACCAATTATCGCCCAATATCATTGATCAGCTGTGTTGGTAAATTGTTCGAAAAATGTGTATTCAAACGCTTGTGGTAATTTCTGATTGACAACAATGTTCTCAGCCAATTTCAGTCAGGCTTTACACCCGGTGATTCAACTGTCCTTCAACTGACTGACATATACGACGAATTTTGTCGCGCGCTTGATGAAGGTAAGGAAGTCAGAGTAGTCTTCTGTGATGTCAGTAAGGCTTTTGATAAAGTATGGCACGCTGGTCTTATCTACAAGTTGGAGAGCATTGGCGTCTCTGGCGAAATGTTATTGTTTTTAAAATCGTATCTTGCGGATAGGTCACAGCGTGTCGTAATAGCATCAGAGGCATCCTCGTGGAGACCCATCAATGCCGGTGTACCTCAAGGGTCGATACTCGGGCCGTTACTGTTCCTAATATACATTAATGACATAACTAGAAACTTACTTAGTAGCATACGCCTCTTTGCTGATGACACCTCCTTATACCTAATTATAGAGAACCCTGAACAAGCCTCTACCATAATCAATAATGACCTTGCGACAATTGAACATTGGGCTGAAACATGGCTGGTTGAATTCAATCCGAACAAAACTGAAAGTATGCTTATATCACGTAAAAGCAACCCCATCTCCCATCCACCTTTATTTTTAGGCGATTCACGGATATCGGAAGTGTCCAACCATAAACATTTAGGAGTAATACTGAACAGCACCTGCACATGGAATGACCATATTGATCATATCTGCACAAAGGCCTGGTCTCGTTTGGACCTGTTGAGGAGGCACAAATTTTCTCTTGACCGTATTGTCTTGGAAAAAATATACTTTGCTTTTATTAGGCCTCTTCTAGAATACGCTGATACTGTTTGGGATAATTGTTCCCAGTCCAAAATGGCGGAACTCGAAAAAATACAGATTGCTGCAGCAAGAATAATTACGGGAGCAACCGTGAGTGCTAGTAAAACATTGCTGTATGCGGAAACACGATGGGATTCTCTCCACGAAAGACGCCGTAAACATAAGCTAATTCAGTTTTTCAAGATGTATCATTGTATATCACCTCCATATATCTCAAATAAAGTCCCACCACTCGTCTCCTCTACGAATGCAATGTTCAGTCTACGATCAAGTCAGAACCATCGAGTTCCCTTTTGTCGAACACAATTGTATAAGTCTTCTTTCATCCCTAGCGCTTCTGACGAATGGAACAATTTACCCCTGCCTGTCCGCGAGAACTCGTCACTGATACATTTCAAGACCTTCCTGAACGGCGGTAATCACCGACCACCAAGGTTCTACAGTAATGCGACTTCTCGTGCAGCCCAAATATATCATTGTAGGTTACGACTGCAGTGTAGTAATCTTAATTCCCATCTATATGATAATCATTTATCACCAAATCCACTTTGTCAGTGTGGTAACCAAGAGACTCCTGATCACTTCTTCTTTCATTGTTCAATTTTCTCAGATATCCGAAATTATACAATTAACCTGCTACCCTTTGAAGTTGATACATCAACACTCCTCTTTGGTTCAGAATTTTTGAATAACGAAGATAACCGTCTTATCTTTGAAGTGGTACATGACTTCATTTTAGCAAGTAAACGTTTCCATTGATTGATTTACAACATAACGTTAATTCAATCAATCTTATCAAACAGGAATAATGCCAAAACTGGATGACTATACCCCCCTCCACATGCAGCCATTAAATTGTCTTGCAGCTCGAGGCCACTACTCACTATACTTTTATGTCTTACTAGATGAACCGAATGAAACAAGCTACCTTCTTACGACTTTCTCGAGTGTATTTAATGCATTAAGTTTTCAAGCTGGCAGATATTTGTCTTTTTTCAAATCTTTGTATTTTATTCATGTTGTAGTTTAAACATTCTCACATATCGTTGCCCCGTGGTCCGCATCTCTCAATGGCACCTCCATCTCGCTTTATGTCAATACTGGTCAGAACTACAAAAAATCTATCACTCAAATTTATTATATTTCCAGTTTTGGTTTTAGAGAGATTGCCTGTGTCCCATCGTAGGCGCGAGCTCGCCGTGCTCGTTCCGATGGTGGGTCGATAATGAAAAATCGAGTGGTTCAATAATTTAGTTTGTACCCGTCATCTTATATCCTCGTTGGGTGAAGAGTTAATCTGCCGTACCAGGAGCAGGGCCACGGGGTAACGATATGTGAGCTCACCTATTAACCCACACTACATGCTTGCGAAAATTGATAATCAACCTAAGGAGACGACTAACATAAGCTATAAGCTTTCTGTCGAATCCCTACCTTACATAGCAACCCATATCTATGTGTATATCTTTGTTATTTTGTGCTCTGTTGTATTTTGTGTTGTATACATCGTTTAGCTTAATGTACACAAATAACAAATTCTTGAATAAATATTGTTTAAACTAAACCTGGACTTGCTTCGATCAGCAAAGAGCAGAAACAAGAACAAAACAAAATACTCTATATATCTGAATTATCTTCGCAGTGATGGGGTACACCCAAGTCCTGAATTGTACACCCAAGTCCTGAATTGTCTAGACTGTGGCTACTCAGATTGCATCGCTTAGCAAGAAGATTATTTGCACAGGAATAAGAGAATTGCTCTATTCCTGTACAACTTTCTGGTGTATATGTGAATCCATAGAGGTAATAAACTGAATTTCAGGAAAAAGAGTCTTGCTCTATTCCTGCAGTGCTTGTGAGGGAACAAGAGAATTTGCTCTATTCCTGTAAAACTTTCAATGAGAAAGAGAGTATTAGGGTAATTTATTAATCATTATTTTCACTGCTGAAGTGCTATTGCAATAATACCCATTAACTGATTGAGAGGGAACAAGAGATTTGCTCTGTTCCTGTACCACTTTTGGTGTGTATGTGAATATAATTACATTGTTAATGTAGTTATACATTTTGGGTCCAAATACTCAATTCCCATTGGTCAGCTGGATGAAAATGTCATGACCAAATGTAATTTATTTTCCAATGAATACATTTGGTCGAACTTTGACCCGCATTTACGGTAGAGCGCAACTGACAGAATGTAATTCGGGCAGTGTTTGGGTGGATTTTTAACTTTTAGCGCCTCTCGCAGTGATCAACTCTGCTGCTGTTTCTTTGGTGACATTTCCCAACTGTGGTATAAAGCCTGTTACTAAAATACTCATTTCCATTTCTAAAGTTCTGAGAATTCAAAATCAGAGTTTGTCTTTTGTGTGAGGGTGGTTTTTTGCCTCGTTCGTTCGTACATGTTTTATTTCGTCTTTCTGCTTTGTTGTATGGTGAAAAGTAGTTTAAACAGTTACGGAATATAATTATAAGAATTGAATGCAATTTTTTATGATCTTTATTGGAGAATGAACGTGTGGGAATGGGTACAAATTGTATGAATCCCTTTGGGGATTAAGAATTAACAATCTTTTCTATTGTTTATTTAAATTTCTTTTTAAATTCTTAGCTTATGCTGTGCAGGAATAAAGCAAATCTTTTCTTCCCGAAGTCTTTTTCTTATTACTGTGCACTGCAGGAATAGAGCAAAATCTCTTCTTCCTGAAATTCAGATTATTAAATACCTCGATGGGTTTACTTAAGAATTGAATGCAATTTTTTATGATCTTTATTGGAGAATGAACGTGTGGGAATGGGTACAAATTGTATGAATCCCTTTGGGATTCATACATAATTTGTACCCATTCCCACATGTTCATACTCCAATAAAGATTATAAAAATTGCATTCAATTCTTAAGTAAACCCATCGAGGTATTTAATAATCTGAATTTCAGGAAGAAGAGATTTTGCTCTATTCCTGCAGTGCACAGTAATAAGAAAAAGACTTCGGGAAGAAAAGATTTGCTTTATTCCTGCACAGCATAAGCTAAGAATTTAAAAAGAAATTTAAATAAACAATAGAAAAGATTCACACAGGCAAGACGAAGAGAAAGGATGGAAATGCATTATGTGCAACAATACTTTTAATGATGATAAAGCTGAAATACTTGAATGTGAACGGTGTATGAAGCACTTTTGCAAGAAATGCCTAACTTGCCAGGTACCGAATATAAACTTTTTGACAAAAGCTCGGACCTGCATTGGTTCTGTCCACCATGTGAGGGGAAAGCTATGAAAATGTTAAGCTGGATAAAGAGATAGAAGAGCGATGTGAAATGTTTCTTAAACAAATGAAAAATAGGATAGCAACTCTAGAGGTAAAGATTGAAAAAAAAGATGAGACTGAAGAGGTGAAGAAAATATTAATGGAAAGTACGACTAATGCCCAGGGACCAAGCCATCCAAAAGTACAAGAAGAGATAGCGGAGTTGAGAGACAGCAAGGCTAGAAAATTAAATATAATTATCCATAATTATCCAGAGAGCAAAAAAGAGACGAGTAGTGAACGGAAAGAAGAGGATAAACTTTTTGTACAAGCACTCAATGTTCTGATGGATGTTGATAAAAGTTGCATTAATAACGTGATTAGGCAGGGAAAATATACAGGAGTAAACAAAAGGCTGATAAGAGCAACTTTCACTGAAGAGAGACATAAGGTTCAATTTATGAGAGGCCTAAAAAAACTAAATAACAGCTGAAGACAAATACAATAGACTGAGTATAGCTCAAGATATGACAAAAAGAGAAAGAGAGATAGAAAAAATTAAGAAAGCAGAGATGAAGAAATTGAATGAACAAAAAAACTCAGAAGATTACAGATATGTTCTGAGAGGACCACCTTGGGAGAGAAAAGTGGTAAAAAAAAAAGACACACTGAAAGAACGTGTGATGATTTTAAGCAAAATTTTAATAAAAAACAAGAAAAAAAAAGATGTATATACGTTGAAAGATAATGTTTTTAAAAACCACTTAAATTGCATCTACACAAATGCTGATAGTCTCAACAAAATGGATGAATTGAAACATCGGATGGAAGAAAATACAGAAAAAGGCCCAGATATTGTGGCAGTTACAGAGGTTCTCCCAAAGAACTGTGGATTCACCCCCTCTAAAAGTGAATTACAGTTGGAAAATTATATATTCTACAGTGATGAGAAGTATGAACAACGAAGAGGCGTTGCATTATATATAAGGAAATCACTACAAGCTGATGTATATAAGCCACCAACGGAGTTCTGGTAAAGTGAATGGGCAAAGATGAAGTTAAATAAATCAGATACGCTGCTGGTGGGATGTATATATAAAAGCCCAGGGACAAGCAACACCAACCACATAGAATTAATGAAGATGCTGAAAGAAATAACACAGACAAAGGAATTTACACATATATTGATTACAGGAGATTTTAACTTTTCACATTTCCAATGGGAAAACTCAAGCACAAAATCCAAAGAAGGAGATGAAGTTATTGAATGCATTAGAGATTGCTTCCTTACCCAGCATGTGCTCAAATCAACAAGATGAAGATTGAATACAACACCACTTGTTCTTGATATTATTTTCAAGAATGAAAAAGAGATGATACCGTATTTACTCTATGTATTGGGACAGCTAAAAATAAATATTTTCACAGATGTCCCACAACTTAGAAAATGGGGAAAAAACACAACCTGGTCTTGTTTTGATGCTGAATCAAGTTGTGTGTGATTCGTTTTCCATCACTATATATGAAAATCGCCATCCAATTTTTTTTTAGATTTTCATTTTTTGCTTCCAAAACATAGCTTATGCCCCTCATTGGAACGTGCGCATTGCGCTCGTTCTAATGAGGGGTCATAAGCTATGTTTTGGAAGCAAAAAATGAAAATTTTTAGTTACACAAGAATTTTATTTATGAGTGTCATCTGCCACTAGCATTCGGTAAAGGGCTGAAGACTGTCACAATGTAATATTAAATAGTCTTCCTCCCTCATGTCGGTCCGGACTGTAAATATTAAAACTTAGGAACAGATTTAAATAAAAACAACACAAATCAGTATGTATTATCAATTTTTTATTGTTTAAAAAGGAAAATTAAACACAAATTTTGCTTTAATATTGAGCATTTTGCACCGTTTTCAGGTGACTGGGCCAACTGGAAACAAGTCTCCTGAGTGTCCCAAACATTGGAGCATAAAAAAAAAAAAAAATTTCTGGAAAAAATGTGTGTCCCAATTTATAGAGTGTCCCAATATGTAGAGTAAATACGGTAAACACAATAGCATATGAAAGCCGACTCGGACATAGTGATCATAATTTGCTAAACTTTAACTTCAACTGTTACATCAACTACAGTGGAAACAATGTACAGAGACTTAATTACTCAAAAGGAAATTATATGGGGATAAAAGAAGATCTAGATATAAACTGGGAAGATATACTCGAAGGAAACGACCCAAACGGGCAAATAGAAATATTTTTGGGCAAATATGATACTGCAATAGATAAACATATTCCAAAAATAAAAGCATTGAAGGCAATGAAAATACACGATCATAAAGCTCTTTAACTCAACAAAGAGATCATTGAGAAAATACACAAGAAACACAGATGCTGGCAAAGATTTATGGAAACAAGAGACACTGAAAAACATAAAGAATATACAAAATTAAGAAATCAAGTGAAAGGATTGGTACATGGAGCACGAAAAAATCGAGAAAAACAAATTGCAGACAATATCAAGATAAATCCCAAACTATTCTGGCAGTATGTAAATACAAACATGAACACTAAATCTGGAATCAGCGAATTGAAACAGGTAAACAAAGATGGCTCAACAATAATAGCCAAAACAGACCAAGAAAAGGAAAATACTCTAAACAGATTTTTTACTAGTGTATTCACCAAAGAACCAGCAACAGAGATTCCACAAGTCGCCAATAGAGAGATTATTCAAAACTGGATAGATAAACCAATTTCAGAGGAAGAAGTAAAGAAGCTATTAAGATCAATAAACACCAGTAAATCTTTTGGGCCAGATGGCGTGCACCCGAAGGTTTTGAAAGAATGCTCTGAAATCCTAGATAAACCAAACCGAAAAATTGTCAACACCTCACTAGAAATGGGAATAATTTAATCATTTGCCCTGCCTCTGCATTTGATTGGTTGAAAGCATACAGCCTGAAACTCATCAAAATCGTATAAACCAAATCACGTAATGATTTGGAATGTCTACACGTTCGCACATCCGATCCAACTTTGAAGACTCTGGAAGCCCTGCCCACTCAATCCAATTGTCACCGTGAGGGCATGACGGCAGACTGATAGATGGATAACAAGCTGATAAGCAAAGATCAATGACCGATTTTTCATCGCCTCCAGTCAGCGAGAAAATAATGATAATTTCTCGGGAACAATTGAATTTAATAAAATATACCGAAGTGGGAGATGAATAAAAGATCATACATCCAAACATGATTTTGGGGGAACTTAAAAAAAATGTTTTTAATGATATTGTTATGTGACTTGCTGAATATCTGTCGTCTGTGATCAAAAATCAAAACAACAAACAACTTGACAATGATTGGCGTGACCTGTTTGTGGCACACTTTCCTGAGTTTGACTTGTCTTTTGCGAAAATTAAAAGTTTTTTGTTCATGTACACATAGTTTTTATATTTTAATATTATAGCCGGATTAAATTATAAGAAATAACTCTTGTTTTCCTTCGGTTTATGCGATATAAACCGAAAATTTTCAGCACAAGCTTAATCATAACTCACTATGTGAGTTATGAAGCTTGTGCTGAAAATTTTCGGTTTATATTGCATAAACCGAAGGAGAACAACAGTTATTTCTTAAATAGTCCCAGAACAATGGAAGGTAGGAAATATTACAGCACTTTACAAATGAAAGTGCCAATGACACTGTAGCTCAACTTGTCAAGACATGTACATGTATAGTATGTAACACAGCAATGACAAACATCTAGGTAATGACCTGATAACAAAGGTACATATAAAGTATTGCAACGGTCTGTAAATAAATACTGGCCAAAGCCTGTAACAAATGTATAGGTAAAGTATTGTAAAGGTGGGTGACAGTCAGATGCTAAACTAGAAAAGAAATCTTTGAGTCCCAGAGTGGGTCTGACTGAACCCCAAAATATTTGTTATAGCACAGTGATAACAAAGGCACCCCAAAAACACACTCATTCCTGTCCCAAGGTGAAAACAAAGATACCCAAGAAGTTTCATGAAGATCAGTTCATAAATACGAGCTGTATAGAAGTTGTGACAAAAAACTGATTGGCCCTAATTTCGGTACAAAATGGCCACTGGCAGCCATCTTGAATTTTGGACCGCATTCAGAAACACTCGTTCTCGTCCCAAGGTGATAACAAAGGTACCCAAGAAGTTTCGTGAAGATTGGTTGATAAATGCAGCCTCTAGCCCGAGCCGTATTGACATGTGCACTTACAGTGTATACATGTAAGTAGCACTAAATAAATCAAAATTCATCTAATTTGCATAATTTCTGCACGAGAAAAAAACCTGTACTATATGTGATGTATTCCATGTTACTAAACATTCATACAAAAATTTATTCAAATCAGAACTTTCATACAGAAGTTCTGTACAAAAGACTGATTGCACTAATTTTGGTACAAACTGGCTGCTGGTGGCCATCTTGAATTTTGGACCACACCCCAAAACACTTGTTCTCATCCCACGGTGATAACAAAGTTCCCCAAGAAGTTTCGTAAAGGTCGGTTCATAAATGCGGCCTCTAGCCCGAGCCGTATTGGCATTTGCACTGACAGTGCTGAAAGTAACACTAAATAAATCAAAGTTAGTCTAATTTGCATAATTTAAGCACGAGAAAAAAACGCGTATGATATGTGATGTATCTCATGGTACTAAACATTCATAAAAAAATTATTCAAATCAGAGCTTTCCTATGGAAGTTCTGTACAAAAACCAGATTTCTGCATCGTCGGTACAAAATGGTGGCTGGCAGCCATCTTGAATTTTGGACAGCACCCAAAAACACTTGTTCTCGTCCCACAGTCATAACAAAGGTACCCAAGAAGTTTCGTAAAGATGGGTTCATAAATATAAATACGGCCTCTAGCCCGAGCTGTATCCAATTGTTGACGTACGGACAGACGGATGATGGGCCATGACAGACGGACCATGACAAAAGCTCAAATTTGGCTTTGCCAAAGTTGAGCTAAAAATGAGATAAGTCAGATCCTGGAAATTACAGACCTGTTAGCCTGACTAACATACTATGTAAACTTATGGAAAAAGTTATCAGAGATAGAATAGTAGAGCATATGAAGATTAACAATGTTTTCACCAATAAACAGTTTGGCTTTATATCTGGAAGATCAACTACACTATAATTAATAAAAGTTTTAGAAGATTTAACAGAAATATTGGATGAGGGAGAGAATATATATATTATTTATATGGACTTCATGAAAGCATTTGATACTGTCCCCCACATAAGGCTTCTGAAGAAAATGAACAGCTATGGTATTAGAGAAGATTATTTAAATTGGACGAAAGACTTTTTAACGGATCGTAAACAGAGAGTCATTGTAAATTGCAGTCAATCAAACTGGCAATCAGTTTCCAGCGGAATACCACAAGGTAACATCCTGGGACTGATTTTATTTGTCATGTACATCAAGGGCGCCCAGACAACATGGAATCTCCAACCTACCTTTTTGCAGATGACACAAAAATTTATCGGAAAAATTAAAGAAGCAGAAGAGCAGTAAACTGCAAGAAGATTTAAGTCTACTACAATCGTGGTCGGACAAATGGTTATTAAGATTCCACCCAAAGAAATGCAAAGTTCTAACAGTATCAGCCTCATCTAAAAAAGTGGAAGAAAAAATATCTCCTGAATATTATCTTAATAATAGTAAAGGAAACACAGTTATTCTATCTAGATCAACAGAGGAAAGAGACATAGGAGTTATCATAGATAACCATTTGAACTTCGAGAAACATATACAATCCCAAGTAATTAAAGCAAACCAAACAGTAGGCCTAATTCAAAGAACTTTTCAACAGCTCAAGGAAGGAACATTCAAAAGCCTCTATCAAGCATTAGTTAGGCTCCTTCTTGAGTATGTAGCAGCAGTATGGTCACCATACAAGATTAACCCTTTACCCAACGAATCGCCTGCATACGCCCACATAATATGCAGATTCAGCAGCTGAAAAAATATTATTTTTTGAAAAATTTCAACAAAACCATATCATGTGCCCCCTCTTTGGAATGAGCTCGCCGAGCTCGTTCCAGTAACGGGTCACATGATATGGTTTTGTTGAAATTTTCGAAAAAAAATTGAAAAAACGATATTTAAATTAATAAATTTTGATATCATCTGCATTGGGCAAAAGGTTAAAGACATCAGTGTTATTGAAAATGTTCAAAGAAGGGCAACGAAACAGCTGACTAGTTTAAAAAAACGTGAGTTATGAGGAAAGGCTTCGAAAACTAAAAATACCAACTCTTAGATATAGAAGATTGAGAGGGAATATGATAGAAATGTATAAAATTTGCAAGAATATTTATGACTTGGACGCAACAACCGGCCTTACCAACTTTAGTGAGAGTCAAACAAGAGGACACAACCTAAAACTGGTCAAAAAGCAATGTCGACTCGAGCTCATAAAAAACTCATTTATCAGAAGATCTACAGATATATGGAACAGCCTGCCCCAGAAAGTTATCGATGCTAAATCAGTTTTTGGGATTTGAAGTCAGACTTGACTGATACTGGGCAAACATAGATCTCAAATACAACTTTAATGCAAACTACGACAAACCTGGAAGTCACATACAGAACCAACTTGGACTGGATAGAGACAATGATAAGGATATAGAGGCCAATAGGCCTGGGTCCTTCGAAGATCCTAAGGTATCCTAAGGTATAAAGTTGAAAAACTACCACAATGTGTATTCCTTATCTCTCTAGACGCCCCTTTTATGAGATATACAAGTTAAACAACATGTAAAGCTTACAATTCAGCGTACTTGTGGCAATCACCCGTTCATACTGGAAAAATGACAGTTGCAATACATTGACTCAGGTCGCAGTAAAATTACCAATTGCGTGCACTTGGGTGGTAATCATGACTCTGAGACCTGAATCAACGGAGTTTAACACTGTGAAATATGTTTAATTTAATGTAGTTCTTTCGAGTCTTATCTAGTAGTGAATGGGCTGTAAACCTGTAAAAGAAGTTTAATTTAATGTAGTTCTTTCGAGCTTTGACTTGTCTAGTAGTGCATGGTATTACAATCGGCATAGGCCGATTGTGAGCTCAAATAACTGGTCAGCAGCCATTTTTGGTAATCGGTTGAACACTATTTTTGAAGGATTTAAAAAAAAAATAATTAAAACAGCAAATTTTGATACAGTAGAATCCTCTTAATTGAATATCCATTTTGCCAGTGAAAATTATTCAATTAACAGAGTATACAATTAACAGGGATTTGGTCAGTTTCCTGTGTTCTGGAGGTAAACGGAGCATTTATTCTATTATATCTTGTTTGACAGAGCCCATAGAGCTCTTTCAAAGAAGATATAATAGAATAAATGCCTGTACTGGATGTGGTGAGGCCAAAAAGGTTGATAAAAAAGGGGAATTTTGTGTGTAATTTTTTGGACATATTACAAAAATTTATATACAATTAACAGGAGTTTACTCTACAACCCATATGCAATTAACAGATCAAATTTGTACTGAAGGTATGGAAAATGGTTTTGTGTTTGAAAATTATATTCAATTAACAGGGATATACAATTAAGAGATATCCAATTAAGTGGGCTTCACTGTACTACCATATGTGCACTGGGTCATGGGTTGATTTTTGTGGCTGTTGTCATTCTAAAGTCAGGGACTGGGCTTATTTACAAGGCGGTGACTCTAAAACTGAAATCTGAAAAATTGGTGGGTGGGCTTATTTTCGATTATGGGCTAAATCCTGGGTCAGTAAGTTTAAACTGCATGTCAAGTGACCTTTCACTGAAACCAACTTCTCAAACTCTTCCAAGATGGATACCCTCAGGCAAGGCAAGACCAAAATACCAGTACATTCCCCTCAATAATGGTTTGTTTTAGGGACCTGCGAATCGGAAAATTTATGTTTGAATCAAATCTTGAATCGAGTTGGGACTGATGTCGACATCGAATCGAATCTTGAATCGGATCGGGATAAACTCGAGAAATAACTATAACTGGCATTATCTTGTGCAGAAATGTCCGGAAAGCACTGCGAGAAGAGATCGTTGACATAACTTGACAACTTGGCGTTGTTTTAATTTTCTTTCTTGTTGAGTGGCCATTCAGATGTTCACTTGGCCCGACAATAAATTCAAGACATAAATATGGACAGAAATTAAGGAGTTACTGCCCAGAGACATTTGAGACAAACCACTAAATTGAAACATGAGAAATAAAAGCACAAATGTAATACAAGTGGCACATTAATTCCCATGGGTTGAAGTTGGCTACAGCCGCTAACTTCACGTACGTTAGCGTGGCTAAATACATGTACATCTTATAGGACCCTCATTATTGTAATGTTTGGTTGTTTTTGTATTATCAGGATTTGGGTCTTGTAGATTTCGGTCCGTTCTCAACTCAATAACTCAGTATACATCAAAAGCAGCGAGGCGTTAAACTGTGTTAGTTTCTGCATTAGTTAACTCGAATATTGACGCAGTGCTCATTCACACAAATTGCTTTTACTTCATTCCAACTTCCAAGTATCAACGCCGAACAATGCAAAGAAACTAGAGGTTTTCCTCCCACAGTTTTCTAACATAATAATGGGAGCGCGCCAGGCGACATGCCCCCATTATTGCATTAGAAGATTCTGGGACAGGGAGCGGGCCTTAGGCCCATAGCTGGATATTTCGGTTGTATAGATGGTGCGTGAACAGGTTACAAGTGAAAACAGCTCCAATTTGCAAAAGTCACAAAACAAACGTTTAATTTCCTGTTCTAAAAACTCAAAATGTACATTGTCGAACACTGATTCATTTTCCTCGAGGCTTCGTTTGACTAACGAATCGGCAAACTATTCGAGATCGATATACGAATACCAAAGCGATGTCGACATCGAATCGAATACTCGAAGCTTTGCAGGGCCCTAGTTTGTTTGTTTGGTGTTGAAATTTAAAATGATTTTTTATCAAATCTAGATCATGGTGCATGACCAGATATCATGGAATTTCTAAAAAAAAATTTAACAAACAAAAATCATTGATGACAAGACTGGAAATAAGCAATCTGTCATTTGCAGAATGAGGTCTGCAGAGGGTGAATTCGCTTATGCTATCCCTTACAGTGGGCCAATTTATCCTCTGGGTACCTCTTTCTGTTTAGGCCTGAGACATTGAATCAGAGTGAGGTTCACAGAGGGTAACTGTAATGATGCTACCCTGGTTAAAAGTGCCCAATTTATACTTTTTCTCTTCACAAGAGGTTTGCTGTACTGGGTAGGAATATCTACCAGCAGCATGTATGGAGATATATTTGTTATATGGACATTGTGCTTGAACCAAATTTTTTTATCAAAACAAAACACATTTTTGAAAATGCATAACGAGTCACACTTGCACGACAAGAAGCTATAGCTCTCCAAAAAACAGACCAGTCATGATAAAAGACTGTATACAGGTACAATGAGCACATAACACTTTTATCTACCATTCAGTTAATAAAACCCATAACTATCACTCCTCATACGTAGTTGCTAGACATGTTTCGAAAAATTCCACTGTTTGGAGCTACAGTTAAAACTAGATGTTCTGTCATGAAATGCGCACAAATAGCACGTCGATCTGTGCGTTCATCTACGCGTTATGACAATAGTAAGGCTATCAAATTCTGTACATATGGCCTGTGCACAAGCAATGTTTCAGTCAATGGACCTCCGCGTAACCCGGAGGTCCACTGGCAGAAACATTGCCTGTGTTTTCTATGAGTAACCAGGAGAACCTACCGTGCTTTGGATGCCATTCGATATGGCAATTGCATGCAATTCCTACGCACAATTAAGCCTAGATAAGTGCACAGTTCATGACAGGACTTCTAGTTTTAACTGTATTAACTGACAAAAGTCTTCATCAGACTTGGACAAATTTTGTGGTCTCCAAACATGTACTAAAACATACAATTGAGAAGCGGCCATGTTGACAATAACAACAGTCTTTCGATTCTGAGGCAAGCTATCATTCTTGCACCCGAAAAATTGGGTAATACTTTCAGAATCCCTACTTATTGTGCACCAGTAGAGTGAATAAAATACAGATGTTCGTTGATGAAAAACGGTCATGATTAGCCATTGTGCATAAATATGTGACCTTGAACATCAATAAATAAATAAATAACGTTGATGAAAACATTTTTCCAATGCCAGGATTCAATAATAGCAAGCTTCACTTCAAATGGTAGTGAGCATTTCACAAGGTGTGGTGCTGTGGAAAGTCAGCCAAATTATCAAAACCATTAAGGCCTAAAAAAGTTAAAAATCTGTTTCTCAGGCCCTCCTGCATTGTCCTTTGTCTCTTAGACACATATGATGCCCTCACAAAGTCTACCACGCACAAACCACATACCATACAGGTGAGAATCTACAAAAAACTGATCAAGTTCAACAACCTGTAATTTTGTGAAATATTGAAGCAAATCAAACTCCTGACAATATGCACACCTCTGGTATATATACAAATATCTTGTGAAATAAAAAGTCTTAGCAAAAAAACTGTGAGAGGAGTTAGTTAGCCTAACAAACACAATGTACCCAAGATGCAGACGGACAGACGGATGCCTAGACAGACAGATGGATAGACAGATGGATGGACAGGGATAAAAAAACAAATGCCCTCCCCCACGGCTATTCATCGTGGGGGCATAAAGACCATCCGCCATCATGCAATTTTACAAAAAATGGCCTGAGAAACCAAAGATCTCCTTATTTATTTACAGTGTGAACAGGTCTTTTAGAATGCCTTACTTACAATAAAAAAGACTAATAGTCAAGCCTGTTCAAACTATCATAAGGATATGGTCTTGAAGATAAAGATCCAATGTAGTTCTTCAAGTGCCTGATCCATGTGTTTACATCAAGGTCAGGGTTACTCACATGTACGTCAATAATTCAGAATTTCATGTTATCACATGAGTAGTCCAGTTCCATTATAGTGTTTACTGACTGGTTTATCAGGCTTGTTTCTGATATCCTTTAAGTGTTCCAAGATATGGATGCAAAATGTGAATTTTGCTTCACCAACATGCTGTATTTTTACATTTATAGAAAGTCTAAAGGTAAATCACATTTCTGCTTTGACAATTGTGTCTCCTTTTGATTTGAACATCTGTTTAGTGTTGGAGCCCTGGAACCAATTGCTTCTCGGTAGCTTTGGGCAATTAATGATGTCACAAGCAGGCCTTTAGATTACCCCAAATTCACACTGTTTACCAGTGTGCCCAAATTAGAGAAGGTGTGAAGATTTATAAATTCTCTGTGCCTCTAAGGCCAAATAAAAAAATTGAATTGATTCTCAGGCAATTTGTTTTTCAAATCAGTGAGGAAGGGAGGATTTTATTTTATTTTTTTTTTTGTGTAAAGGGTTGAGTATACTCAGTAAATCTTTTTGCTGTCTTTCCACTTGAAAAAGAGAAAAGGTTGTATTTTAGTGTAATTATAGTATACCTTTTATAACTAACTGCCATAATAACAGCTAAAAGGATTTGTATTTTATTGTTCTTTTTAATGGTATAGATCTGTCAAGCATCATGATCCATTAGAATAGGCCCCAGTAACCAATGCTTAGGGTAGGAATCCTTTAAAAAGGGAAACATGGCTCTAAATGAGTGGTTAAACTTGAGTTTATATCGGTGTTGCGGCCATTATTAGCCATTGTGCAGAAATATATGACCTTAAACACCAGCAAATAAATAAATAATTAAATCATGATCCAGTATATCAGAATTTGCCTTGTTACAGTTTATGGGAGAGTTCTCTGGGCACTCTCCCATAAACTGCAACAAGAAAAACCAATTTACTTCAAACACACCTAAATAATTATATGAAATGTGAAAAAATGACCATTCCAAGTTTTCACAAATTCTTAAAAAAAACATGACATAATAAAAATGTCTAATGAGGAGGTTCAAATCCAGCGAGGGAGGGCCTGAGAATCAAAGCATTATTTTTTTTTAGCCTAAAGCACTTGAGAATAACTACCATCATAATACAATCATAAAAACACAAAGAAAAGCACAGTAATAAAACATAACAGGACAAGGCTGTTATTTCTGATTTTAATGTGCCCAGATTAGAGCAAAAGGGTGTGCCCAAAATAAATAAATTTAAAGGCCTGACAAGGTGGAAGGATAGAGAATTCTCCATCTACTGCTTTGTGGTCGAGGGAGGCAGATACTCAATTTTCACACACTAAAATATCACTTAAATTCGTATTTCTATGGAATGTCATTTGGGACATATCTGGAAAAGGTTCACTGCACGTGTAAGAGAACTGGAGAATAGTCCATAGTTTCCTTATTTCATTGAATAAGATATAACTGTCAGGGTGAAAGCTGACGATGAATCGTATTCTGTTGTTGTCTTCCTTGGCACGGGTATGAAAATCCTGTCCTGACACTTTGCCTTGATGACAGGCTAACCTCTGTTAAAAATTATATTTTATTCAAGTTTTAGAATCACGAAGTTGATTAGGATTTTGTAGGAGGGCATTTGCCACTCTCCTTATTTTCATATCAGGTGGACCGTAGAGAATACAGTAGAACCTGTCTTGAGAGACACACAAAAGTGGTCTCTCAAGACAGGTGGTCTCTCATAACAGGTTTCAGGTTTTCTCAAGTCAGTGAATAATCAACCACAAAATTCAGAAATAGAGAAGAATGGATTTTTGTAATTACTTTGTAGTTGTTCTTTTTATGAAGTTTTTGTAACAAATTGAAATGGACTGTTATAAAAATTATAAAAATAAATTAGTGTTGAAAATCTTCATTGAAGATTTTCAACACTAATTTATTTTTATAATTTTTATAACAGTCCATTTCAATTTGTTACAAAAAGATTTTCAACACAAATTTATTTTTATTCCTGTCACATTTCAGGTATGTATGAAATTGTTTATTCAGCAATAATCCTAATCTTTTCACCAGGGTCTTATAAAAACATCTCAATCTTTAATGAGTTAGCAATTGAAACCCAATTAAGAGGTTTTAATACTTTTAATTGTGTTAGCTTAACACAATGGATTTTCCAATTCCAGAAAAGGTAAGAAGTTTTTGTCATGGTTTCAGTCTTCAAAGGGGCGGTCTCTCAAGACAGGTCCATTATGGCATAAAAATACAAGTTGGTACCAGGTTACAGTGGTCTCTCAAGACAGGTGGTCTCTCAAGACAGGTGGTCTCCCATAGCAGGTCCATTTTTGAGTAAAACCAATCGGTGACTGGCAGATGTGGTCTCTCAAGACAGGTGGTCTCTCAAGACAGTGGTCTCTCAAGACAGGTTTTACTGTACTTCATTGCTTCAAACTAACAGGCCTGTTTGAATTTGATGCTTGTATCAGGACATGCATGTAATGGTTGTAATTTATATGTATTGTCCCCTTACCAACAAATCAGCTGCATCTACCTCTGTAATAAATTGAGTAGTAGAAAAATATTATGACTCACAAAATTTCAATAAAATCATATCATATGACACCTCAGAATCAGCAGCTGTATCTGCCTGAGTAATCTAGAAACTAAGTAGAAGAGAATTTTTTTTTTTTTTAAATTTCATCAAAACCATTTCATGTGATCCCTCACTGGAACGGGTTTGTTCCAATGAAGGGGTCACATGATACAGTTCTGTTAAAAATTCTATATAAAGATGAAAAAAAAAATATTTACCTCCTGACCCACTGAGTATTTCTTACATATATATATTTTTTTAACCCTTTACCCAATGTAATGGCCAAAACCAGCCAGCGCTATTCACAAAAATCACCAATTAATTTTCATTATTTTTTGCCTAAAAACATAGGTTATGACCCCTCTTTGGAATGAGCTTGTTCCAATGAGGGGTCATATCCTATGTTTTTGAAAAAAATTAGTTCTTCAAGAATTTTGTTTGTAAGTGTCGTCTGCTTTTCATGTTAGGTAAAGAATTAAAGCAGCCAAGACTAGATTTTATAAAAAATTAATCTAAATGTAACACAATAAACCATTGGTAAAAAAGTCCATTCATTCCATTTAAGGGGGGGTCAATATGATTAAATATACACAAGTTATTCTTATTTTAGAGACAAGAAAAACCTTGTGCTGGGCAGAAATATCCTCCAGCAGCATGCAGAGAGTTAAAATAATACATTTTGATATCAGTTACATTGGGTAAAGAGTTAAAGTTAAAATGAGAATAAAATGACAAATGACAGTAATCTCTGGTGTTTTTTGCAATCAACTTGCAAACCGATCAGTTCCCACAAAGCCTTTAGGCCAAATAAAAAAAATGAATTGGTTCTCAGGCAATTTTTTTTTTAAATCAGTGAGGGAGGGAGGATTTTATTTTTAATTTTATTTTTTTTTTCCCTGTAAAAAGTTGTGCCAACTCAGTTAATCTTTTTGCCATCTTTCTACTATTGAAAGAGGGACAGTTATTTCATACTGTATTTATGGCATACCTTTTATATCCAACTGCAAGTACTACAGCCAAAAGGATTTCTATTCTATGGCTCTTCTTAGTCGTGTCTGTCAAACATGAGGCCCTGAACATGATGGTCCTGTGTATCAAAATTTGCCTTGTTACAGTTTATGGGAGAGTGTCTATTGGCACTCACCCATAAACTGCAACAAGACAAACTCACTGCATACACGGGGTAAATAATTATATGTTAAAAATGGAAGAAAAAAAATTATCAAAGTTTTCACAAGTTCTCAGAATAACCGACACAATAAAAATGTTCAATGAGGGGATTCAAATCCAGTGAGGGAGGTGTCTGAGAACCAAAACTTTAATTTTTTTAAGCCTCAGATCAGAAATTTTTTATCCACTTTTATGATCAAATTAACTAGTAGCCTTCTATAATAATATATTTACTTATAGATACCATTACAAGCCATGGCTGACACTTTGTCTTTATGTCCTCTAAGAATAGGAGCCACTGAATATCGACCTTTCTCCCAATTTTTACAAAGATGGTGAACACGAAGGAAAATGTGTTTCCATTTGCATAATAGAGATAATCTGGACTCTTCTGGAACTGAAAAACAATGAAATAAATTAATTTTATTTCCGCATTTGTTATTACTTTCACTAGCTTGCACCTTTTCTCTCAGCATTACACAATCTTGTGCATATAGTTCAGAAGAATCCTAAATTCAAAGAGAAGGGTTTGAAGTCCAAAAATTAAATTACTTCAGACAAGTTAAATTAACCAGAGTACTCAAAATTATATTTAGAAACAGAACTGCTGAGTGTGATAAAAGAGTTTCATGATAAAGGTTCATTAACTCTTAGAAGCCAGGAAATCAGAATGAATTTATTGAACATGACATACCACGAAAAACTTACAGTAAAGCAGGTGCTTCTAGTCAAGTGTCGACACTTGACTAGAAGCACCTGCTCAGTGTTTAATTCTCCCCCTAGCCCAAAGTTAGCCGAATTGTCACAGCCAGACTACATGCCGCATTACATCACAGGCAAGAAAATTTGTCTCCTGGCTTCTGAGAGTTAAATTCAAAGCAATATGTCAGATAGGTCAGCACACACTCGCAAGTTAAACACTTGCATGTATAACTGAGATATATGGATCACATGGAGTCCGAAAAACCCTAACCAACACTGAATGCCCCCAAAGATGTGTGCCACTACCCAAGCCTGAAAATAAGCTGACTGTCATCTGCAGAATGACCACCTGCGGCAGCCACATTGTGTCCTTGGGCAAGACACTTCATCTTCATTGCCCGCGTGGGGGCACGATGACATCGTGCACTAAGGTGTACTGCACGTCGATGGTACGCATGTCTTCAACCACTCTAACCCTGCCCGTGCTGCAGTGCGAAGTTACGATGTCGGGGAGCTGGCAGCTGCTCGTCGTTGCTCGGTGGTTCTCTCTGGGTACAACGGCTTCCTCCACCCGTAAAACTGTCAAGGTCATGATTAACCATTTTGCATAAATATGTGACCTTAAAACATCAATAAATAAATAAATCTGCAGAATGAGGTCCCCAGAGGGTGAATTTGGTGATGCTACCTTGCACAGCAGGACAGTATTACTAAATTTGCCCTCTGTGGATCTCAATCAAAATCTCAATCAAAATCTCAAGTCTAAACAGAAAGAGGTACCCAGAGGATAAATTTTGGGGGATTCTAGCCCACTGTATGAGACAGAATCAGCAAATTCACCCTCTGGGGACCTCATTCTGCAAATGACAGATAGCTTATTTTCAGGCTTGGCCACTACCGCTCTATCTCATAAGCTATTCATGAGATGGCATTTCAGTGGCACACTCCTGTTGAGTTAAAATGATGATTGTTTATTTACAGACATATATTCAAGGAACACACATTGCTGGCCTTTGGTGGGAACTTTGTTTGATAATACAGATAGCTCAGATATCTGTACAGATCTCGCATTATTCACTCAGCACGTTTCTTGCATTGCTGGAAGCTGTGTCATGTGAGACAAAGTGATAATGTTATTGGGCAAGGCAATACACCAGCCTAATATTGTTCATGACATGAACCATTTTTTTATTTTCTTTTTGTGAGCAGACAACAAGGGCACTTCATAGTGATAAGCCGATAACATAAATGACCTGTCATCCGAATGCCGATATTTTGGATACAAAATCAGCCGACTGTCGATGACAAATGTCTGATGGTCAGTGCTTTTTGGTTTTACTGATGGTAATCACCAACCAATGCACAGCGTACAGTTAAAACTAGAAGTCCTGTCATGAAATGCACACAAATAGCATGTTGATATGCGCGTTAATATGCGCGTTATGGCCCAAGTAAAGCTATCAAATTCTGTACATATGGCCTGTGCACCAGCAATGTTTCAGCCAATGGACCTCCGGGTAACTCGGAGGTCCATTGGCAGAAACATTGCATGTGTTTGCTGTGGGTAACCAGGAGAACCTGCCGTGGTTTGGATGCCATTCGATATGGCAATTGCGCGCAATTCCAACGCGCAATTAAGCCTAGATAAGCGCGCTATTCGTGACAGGACTTCTAGTTTTAACTGTAACCACCCAATCCTGACAGTGGTTTTAGTGGCATTTGTTGTCAGTGTTGAGGGCTTTAACCCCCTGTACACTGATGTCAAAGTAATTAAATTTCAGGCAGAAAAAAATTCCCATATTGCAACTAGAAATTTAACCAATTCAATCTCATTTGACAGAGCTCATTGAGCTCTGTCACACGAGATTGAATTACCGTATTTACTCTATGTATTGGGACGCTCTATGATTTGGGACACACATTTTTACAAGAAAAGTATATTTTTTTTATGCTCCAAAGTTCGGGACATTCAGGAGATTTGTTTCCAGTTGGCCCGTCGCTAGTAGCAGACGACACTCATAAAAAAAATTTGTGAGTAACTAAAAATTTTCATTTTTTGCTTCCAAAACATAGCTTATGATCCCTCATTGGAACGAGCACAATGTGCTCGTTCCAATGAGGGATCATAAGCTATGTTTTGGAAGCAAAAAATGAAAATATAAAAAAAACATTGGACAGCGATTTTCATATATAGTGATGGAAAACGAATCACACACAACTTTATTCAGCATCAAATCAAGACCAGGCTGTGTTCTTTCCCCATTTTCTAAGAATTGGGACACCTGTGAAAATAATTATTTTTACCTGTCCCAATACATAGAGTAAATACGGTAGTTAAATTTCTAGATGGATTATGGGAAAAAACAGCTTCCTGAAATTTTGGTATTTTGACATCAGAGTGAAAGGGGTTAATTAACGATTTAATTATTGATGAGGAACACATTTGTTTTACTAATGGGCACTGCCATCATGCACACATAATATTTGATAAACTGGAATCATGGCAGAATAAAATGAAATACAAACATAAACCTGAAAACTACAGTCTTATTTTTTATGGAAGCAGTTGACGAAATGCATCAAAGATAAGGCCATAATAAAAAAAATATGGTAAATTTTCATCCCAGCCTGCCCTGAATTTAAACGCCCACCCCAATTTTTCTTTTTTTACTTACCTTTATGCCCCCGAAATGAATCATAAAGTTTACCAGGAGGAACAACACAGAACAAAATTGGCAGATGAATGCAGTTCTGTTGCGGTTATTAGTGTTCAAATAATTCGATAATTTATTTTCTTATTTTTTACAAATAAACAGTTGAGACTTACATATTTATAATCAAGAAAACACTGATTAACTTTTGTGGAATAAAATTGGGTTTTATAACTTTTAGTGTTTGTCTACCATTGAAAATAAATAAAGAACCACATAGTTATATTCTTGGAAACGTAATGTCAAGAATGTCCCACAATTCTCATTCATGCCTTTAGGTCATGAATGTTAATTACCTGGGGCTCAGAAAGGCATGTGATCTCTCACAAATTCTGTAAATTAGTTATGAATATTCATTTACTGAATGTACTTTTTGTTGACATAAACATTGTGTTTGATGAAAAGGATAATGATGTTTAATGTTTATGAAAGGATTATGAAATAAGACAAGAATTGTGATAATTGGGAATATGTTAATTTCTGGTTCCTGTATGCTATGTTTTCAATAAAAATAATTTGAGGTGTAGACTGTACAAAAGAATTGAGAGGTGGGTTAATGTGGCCCTCATAGTTAATGCATGTGGCCCTCACAGTTAATGTATGTCAACCATAGCTACCAAGTTACAGTGAAATTATTCCAAAACGAGTCATCCTATCAAGTAACAATGAAATCCCTTCATAATTTTTTATTTATTGGTGTTTAAAGTGACATACTTATGTATGATGGCGAATTGCGACAGTGAAAGTTTTACGGGTGGAGGAAGCCAGAGTACCCAGAGAGAATCACGAGCATCGACGAGCATCTGTCAGCTCCTCAACATTTTGTCTGTTCAAGATCTGCCCAAGCAGGGTTATAGTGGTTGAAGACCTGTGCACCATCGACGTGCAGTATGCCTTAGTACATGGCGTCATCGTGCCCCCATGTAGGCAACCGAGATAAAGTGCCTTTCCCAAGGACACAACGTGGGCCATCTCGGACGAAGATCAAACTCGGGACCTCTAGCACAGAAGTCGAACAGTCTACCACTGAGCCACCGCACCCCAAATCCATTCAGAAATATGGCCTGTAGACTGTGCTAAAGGTTTTCGGGCTTGGGGCCTGTGTAGCCATCACAGTTGACCGATCGCAACCAAAAGGGAACATCCTCGTCTAGACATTATACTGAGTCATCCTACCAAGTTACAATGAAATCACTCTTTAAATACGACATGTAAACTGTTTTCAGGTTTTTGGGCTTGGGCAGCCATCACAGGTGACAGATCATGACCAAAAGGGGACGTTCTCATCCAGATATCATACATTTATCCTACCAAGTTACTTTTTAAATACGACATGTAGACTGTTTTCAGGTTTTTGGGCTCGGGCAGCCATCACGGGTGACAGAACATGACCAAAAGGGGACATTCTCATCCAGATATCATACATTTATCCTACCAAGTTACCATGAAATCCCTTCAGAAATACAACCTATAGACTGTGCTAAAGGTTTTTGGGTTTGGGCTTGGGAAGCCATCATATGGTTGACTGATCGCGACCAAAAGGGGACGTCCTCATCTAGACATTATACTGAGTCATCCTACCAAGATACAATGAAATCCCTTCATAAATACAAACTGTAGTCTGTGCTAAAGGTTTTTTGGGTTTTGGGCTTGGGCAGCCGTCAAGGCTGAATGATCGCGACCAAAAGGGGATGTTCTCATCTAGACATTATCTGGAGTCATCCTACCAAGTTACAATGAAATCCCTTCATAAATATGACCTGTAGACTGTGCTAAAGTTTTCGGCAGTCATCACGGGTGAGAGATCATGACCAAATGGAGAAGTTCTCATCTAGACATCATACGGAGTCATCCTACCAAGTTACAATGAAATCCCTCCATATTAAATATGACCTGTAGACTGTGCTAAAAGTCTTTGGGTTTCGGGCTTGGGCAGCCATCACGGTTGACTGATCATGACCAAAATGAGACGTTCTCATCTAGATATTAGAGACCTTTCGAAAATCTTACGGCGACAATTAGGATTACGGATAGGGTACTACGTCACCAAAATTGTGAACTTCCTAAACGTTCCCGTATTTTCCATCCGTGCATACGGATAAGATTTAACGTTTTGAATAAAATGTCCAAAAAATAATAAATCGCTACTTTTACCCATACTCATTTTGACACACACTGTTGTTTGTCATCGCACTCGCGTCCCCATTACATTGTTTTGTTCCTGTAGGAAACAATATTGTGTTGTTGTCTGATTTGGCTAATCACAGTCGAAAAGCATGGGTTTCTTGCGAAACACAAACACTATCCGGTACATATACCGCTAACCCAGTTCAATTCTATCCGCAATTATTGACGTGCGTTTTTTCGTGGAACGATGGGGCCAGCTACACGCAAGTTCACTACCCCAATGGATATAACTATGCTTAGGGAGTATTTGGCACACCCTCCGACGGCGTGTGTAACAGCAAGAGAGAAGAAAGACAGATGGGGCCAAATCGTCACTGCCCTAAACGAGCAAATAAAAAGCGATTCGCATTCTGGCAAAACCCCCATAGTGACGACGAGGGCAACAAAAGATAGGATGAAACACTTGATCGACATGTTTAAGAAGAATGAGTTAATTTCACTGAGAGCGTAAGTATATGAAGTGCCCAAATAATTTTTCCTATGTTCACTCCGATACGGTAAAAATCTTTACACAGAGAAGATGTCGAACGGGGGCGGGTGAGGGAAGGAAGATGAGAAGAGGGAGAGAGGAAGGTGGGGAAGGGGGTGAGGGGAGTGTGAGAGAAAGGGTAAGGAGAACGAGAAGAGCGCGGTCGGAGGAGGAAAGGAGGCCGTGATGAGGGAAAGAGTGGGGTGCGGGGAGGATGACAAGACGATATATGAGGGATTACATAAGAATGATTAGAGAAACCGATGCTTATGGCCTTGGCTGTGGTCATCGCAGGGGCGGCCCATTCTCTCACCCTCTTGCCCCACCTCTCACCATGTGTTCTCATCTCCCTCCCCTCATTCTCTTCATTTCCATATCCTCTGCCTCCCAACCTCCCATACATTCAAAACTTAACGTTCGTATGACTCCGCCAACCCCACCACCACATAACCGCCACTACCAACGCTTTCGTTTTCCCCTGTAACAACTAAGGCAACCCACTGGCCATTGGACCGACGAATGGACGAGGCATATCACTTATTGACAGACAATTTTGCTGGAACGAATACCATCGGGTGTTACACGGACAAACCCCTATAGGACCACGGTATAGTCTAGCCAATTTTGGTCCGATCCTCGGCCCCATTCTGGTTAATCATGGGTCGATTTTGGCTAGGGTCGAGAAACACCAGGGGACAATGCACTGGTTTTGTTTTTGCTATACCTGGCTACGAAGTCTCTTCTATGGGGCCCTTTACGATAACTCCCCCCTCTCTCTCCACACACACACACAGAGTCACACACGCACGCACACACCCTCACACACACACACACACACACATATATATATATATATATATATGTATGTATATATATATATATATATATATATATATATATATATATATATATATATATATCCTCTCTCTGTCTCTGTATCTCTCTCTCTCTCTCTCTCTCTCTCCTCTCTCTCTATCTCTCCCTTGTGACTATCACGAAACAAGTACATTGTACATTTACCACCCAAGAGTTGTATGTATATTTGTGCTTATACTTTTTATTTATCAGTTCGGGGACCGAAGAGGAATTTGGTGAGCGCGAGAGGTTGCTAACTGATATAACGGCTACAGAGGAAGATGAGACAGATCGAGCCAGAGAAGAAAGCACAGAACAAGAACATGATGATCAGAGTGGTGAGCCCGTTGCCATTGACACAAGAGAGCAAGATGGAGAAGCAGTTAGGGATGCAGCAATGATGTCTTTGAGAGGTGTGTACAAACCATGTATATATTTGCGAGGGACGGTTGTCGCACCGGTGCACATAGATTACCCCCCCCCCCCCCCCCCCCCCCCCGGTAGAGTTCACCCCGTTAGAGTACCTCCGGTAGACTTCCCACGTATAGTAAAACCAGCCCTAACCATAACCCAACCTAACCCAAACAGTAACCTGAACGCTAACCCAAACCCAAACCCTGACCCTAACCGTAAACCTAACCCTAACCGTAATCTTACCCCAACCCTGACCCTAACCTCAACCTACGATGGTAAATATAAAGGGGGTACTCGAACGGGGGAACTCTACCTGGGGTACTCTCCGGTCACGGCCGCACCACCACGCCCGCGATCCCCACCATGTCATGTCAGTTATGTCCTTGTGCAAGACACATACCAATTATTGCTCGCTCAGGGCGTCGTGTGTTGCTCTATGGCGTCATATGGCCTGATGTGTTGACGTGTTGTAAAGCCCCAATCAAGCACTAATTTACGATGAATCATACATATATCTTTTTAGACAGAACAGACGATATGCCCGGACCATCCAATCCAAAACGTCTTAAAAGGGGAATTCAGCAAGACTACGTGAGTTATTTGCGGGAGAAAAGTGAAAAGGATTATGAACTTAGACAGAAAGAATTGGAGTTAGAAAAGGAAAAAGTTGACCTACAAAAAAAAGAAACTGAAGCAAGACTGAAAAGAGATGAAAAGTTAACGGAGCTTCTCATGATGTTAGTAAAAAAAAATAACGAATAATCAATTGGAATAAATTTTTTATTCAAGTTTCTTCTTGTTGAACTGTCAAAGTAACACCTTTAACCTTATATGTAAAAAAATCGGCTAAATCCGCCCTTTGTAATACAAAGGAATAAATGTACAATATTTCATTAAATTTCCATTTTTTCTTCCAAACCATGGGTTGTTACTTATCTTTGGAGAGGGCTCGTTGAGCCCGTTCCACTGATGGGTAACAACCCATGGTTTGAAAGAAACTTTTATGAAATATTTGTTTTATGGAAAAAATAGTATGACAGAGTCGCTTTAACTGATTGTAAACCCATGATTCAATCTATGCCAGGCAACACTGGTTTTAAGATCACTGTCATTTAATCATCGCGGTGTGGTACCTAAATACGTCTCCAAAGAGGGTGGCTCAAGCCCATAAAATGTACCAGTCTGCGAACCATATAAACACGTATGGCAATTTGTTAGAAATGTGGCAACAAGATAGTATTTGCCAACTGGCTGAAGCAGAATTCTCAAATTCTTTTTAAAATCCAAGAAGCTGAAATTTGAGATAATATTTTTAAACCCCCATTCGACACATACCCTGAGTGGAGACATCATTTCATTGAAAAATTTTTGGTCATTTGATAATGCAGCCCCTTTGTAGGGACTCAAAAGAAATTTACGAAAAGGATAGGCTGGATCGCCATAAAGGCAAAACCTAACTCCATTGCGATCATACCCTATGTCTGTCTCCATTTTTGAAAGTATTTTGCTTTTTCTGAGTAAGAAGCAGTCATGGCGCCGTCCCTCGACTAGCCCAAACATATTGCCGACAATTCCATTTGGATAAACGACCGACTGAAATTTTAATGCATGAATTCTCTTATGGCCATTGTAGCAAATCTTTTGATATTTAGTTGGCCGGCATATTGGCCTCACGGTGCCGTCAATAAAACCGACGCAATTGGTGAGTGGTGCACCTGCAGCTGATATGGCATCTGCGTACTGCTGAAATTCGTCGTCTTCCATCCATGGTTGCCGAACATCACCCAGTAAGTGTTGAAACTTATCATGTAAGATATTTACCATTTCAGTGATCACAAACGATATCACTGACATCGGCCTATGGAAAAACATTACCAAATCACCGAGTCTACTTGGATATTTAAAACGGTTCAACAGGATACACATCGCTTCTATTGTGTCAATTTTACTGTCATTTGGCAAAATGATTTGAGGCCCTATGTTCATTAGCGAGCACATTAGTTGAATATCATTTCTTGAAAACCCGAATTTATGATAGCACCTACTATCGCTAATTGATTCGAGATCAAAATTTGAGTCGGATGGTTCGTACAAGGTTTCAGTCACTTCGTGCGATAAATTAAACATTAAAAAGTCTCCATTTTCCATCATTTCGGTTTGTATTAATTCCTCCATGTTAAAACGTGGTCGAAAGAAATAGTACTCCTAATCGCGTATTCTATCAGAAATGGCACATGTATAGTCTATTTACCCCACAAATAACGAGTTTCGCATGCTTTTTTTGTACCCATCAATAACAATAATCAAAACGACCCATGCATAACACAAAAAGCAGTTTCCAACATACGATTGTATCGGGGCAATTTCAATTTGGCATCTCTTCCCCGTATTTTCTATTCGTCGGCGTTTGTTTAACGAAAGGACTTTTTGTCCCTTGAAGAAATTTACGACGACGAATAGCTATCCGTATTTGTAATTGTCGCCGTTAGATTTACGAAAGGTCTCTATTATACAGAGTCATCCTACCAAGTTACCATGAAATCCCTTCATAAATACAACCTGTAGACTGTGCTAAAGGTTTTGGGTTCGGGCAGCCATCACGGTTGACCGATCACAACCAAAAGGGGACGTCCTCATCTAGACATTACACTGAGTCATCCTACCATGAAACAATGAAGTCCCTTCATAAATACAACCTGTAGTCTGTGCAAAAGTTTTTCGGGTTTTGGGTTTGGGCAGCCATCGCGACCAAAATGGGACGTTCTCATCTTGACATTATCTGGAGTCATTCTACCAAGTTACAATGGAATCCCTTCATAAATATGACCTGTAGACTGTGCTAAAGGTTTTCGGGCTTCGGGCCCCTGTAGCCATTACAGTTGCCCAATGGTGATCAAAAGGGGACGTTCTCATCTAGACAGTATATGGAGTCATCCTACAAAGCTACAATGAAATCCCTCCATAAATGACCTGTAGACTGTGCTAAAGGTTTTCAGGTTTTGGGCAGTCATCACGGCTGACAGATCACGACGAAATGGGGAAGTTCTCATCTAGACATCATACGGAGTCATCCTACCAAGTTACAATGAAATCCCTCCATATTAAATATGACCTGTAGACTGCGCTAACAGTTTTGGGATTGGGCAGCCATCACGGTTGAATGATCATGATCAAAAGGGGACATTCTCATCTAGATATTATACAGAGTCATCCTACCAAGTTACCATGAAATCCCTTCATAAATATGACCTGTAGACTGTTCTAAAGGTTTTCAGGTTTTGGGCTCAAGCAGCCATCACAGTTGACCGATCACGACCAAAAGGGGACGTTCTCATCCAGACATGACCTCAAACCTGCATAATTTTTGGGATGATCAGACAAGAACTACAGGGTGTAGCCTGTGCTAAATGAAAATGTGAACAGACTCACAGACTAACAGACTCACAGGCTAACAGACTTCCGCACGTGTGATGGCAATAGCTTATCTTGACTTTGTCAAGTTAACCTAAAAATGAGAACCACAACAGTGAAACAGGAAAGTGTGCACAGTAGCATTTTTCACCAACAAGTAAAATTGCCTGTGATTTGGAAAGATGGGCTTTTGCCCATCCAAACAGAGTAAGGCTTCCACGTTTACACGTGTAAACGTGAACGTTTCATTTATGGACATTAAACGTTTACAGTTCTGGTAAATGTGTACACGGAATGAAGTTTTAATAGAGTAATTTCCTTTGAGTCCCTTCACAACACGAATTTCATGTTTTCCATTTTTAATATGGCATCTCAAGTCACCGACAATAAAAAGCTGAAAAGCGATGTGTGGAGGACCAACCACCCCTTGACACGTAGCCCAGTAGCCCACGCCCCCATTTATTCGCGAAGATGGTGAGATGGGTTACGAAAACCTGCACTCTGCAGTCTGCAATTCTGTGCAAGGAAATCGCATCTTTTTGGATTGATGTTAAATTGGATCGGCACTACAGTACACAGTGTAAAGTATGCCAGGGCTACAATCGGCACAATCAACACTTGCAAAATTTGCAGATTAATGCAGAAAGTCAAAGAAACAAAAAAAAATTTCCAAATTTGCAATGCAATATTTTGGTAATGCTTCAGAAAAACTGTGTACTGATTCTGACTGGCGCCGCCGCCACAGTAACCGAACGAAATCATCTTCAAATCGAATACACCCAAACCGTCCTCTGGCCGAACCGTCCTCTAGCAATTTGACCCAAACCGTCCTCCAATCTAACCTGAACCATCCTCCACAGCGACCGAACCGTCCTCTGAGCAATTTGACCCGAACCGTCCTCCAGGGAAACAGCGAATTAGAGAGAGGAGTGGTAGAATAATAACATGAAACTGGTTGTTTATTTATTGATTTTATTTATTTTTTTCATTTTCAACTACGTTTCAAACGTTTTTTTTTTACAAAACATAATAATGATTACATGACACGAATACACGATAACAAAACAATATTTGTGATAATAATAGTGTACAAACACGATTTGTGACAGGCATTATTTCTTTACGGGGGGGGGGGGGGGGGGGGGGGGGGGGGGGCTGTTTACAAATATAATTCTTTTGTTATCATGCATTGAAAATTACCGGCAGTGATTTTCAATGCATGATAACAGAAAATAATATTTTTAAACAGGCATTGGGGGGGGGGGGGGGGAGGGGGGATTCTGTTTACAAATATATTTTTTTGTAAACCTGATTTATGTCTACTTTTTCCCTTTTTTCCATTTGCCGACTTATTTTCCCTTTTTGATTCCTCCAACGGTTTTATTAGCTCCAATTTTTCTTTCTCGCACTGTTCTTTTGGGGCCCTAAGATCCGAGCGCAGACCCTCAATAGTGTCGTTCAATCTGGCTATCTCTTTTTGAAAACCAAACAACATCAATGTTAAATCCACTCCTGAAGTGGATTCAGTGGTCGAGTTAGTTGCCATTTCACTGTTTAGTTATCAGTTATTGTCTAAGGCCAGAAGAAGACATTGCCTAAAAACAACAACACCGGTACAATCTTTGTATTTACTATAATTAGTAATAATTAAAGTAACAAACAGTGAGTGACCATTGATTAACTGAACTCAACTTGTGTTTTCACAATCAAAAATCATATAACTTCTACGAAAATATAATCAAATGTAAACTAAAAAAACACGTTCTCACAATAATAGTTTCAAAGTTTATTCAACATGTTAAAAAAATTTATAGAAACATTCAATTTTTTTTCATCTTCTACTTATTTTCACTGGAGGATGGTTTGGGTCTATTAGCGGACAGTTTGGGTCAAAATGTAGCGGACGGTTTGGGTCAAATTGCAGAGGATGGTTTGGCCAGAGGACGGTTTGGGTGTAATTCCTTCAAATCATGTGATATCATATGTGATACAGTCACGTGAGCCGCATGGCACGTGCTTATCTTTGGTGTTTCCTTCGAAACATGTGTGGGATGTTTTAGTTTATTCAGATTTACATGTATATTCCCAAAGTGATACACAATTGTTCTCGATGATTTCGTTCACCTGACACGGATTATTATTAATTTATTATTCACACATGGGATGATCTTAGGATCGATTTATGGAGTTTGACAGACAGACTGGCACTTGCGGTGTTTGAAAATTTGGATTCCCCTGCATGGTTTGTAGACTTTGTTTATTTTTGCGACATTGCATTCCACTCTCAAGTCCGGTATTGTCACTATTGTGTGCCATGGCAACTCGCTCCAACATTACTGTTTGAAAAAACACAAGGAATTTCACCCCGAACCCACCAGAATGAGCTCAGAGACCCCCATAAATTTCAAAATTTACCTGGGGGAGAATCCCGCCACCCCCCCCATAGACCGAGCGACTTTGCCTTCGGCATCTGCATGCTGTGATCGTTCGTCTACGACGTTATTGGACGAACTGTAAATCGGCTGCCTCAATAACATAAATTGTAGGCCCTGTACGCAAAGATATGATGAACTTACTGTGTATTATTACACACTTCTATCAAATATTGACTACTTGCATTATTTGTTAGTACGTGTAAACGTTTCCGTTTCGTTTACAGACAGTCGTTTAAACGTTTACAATTTTGTCTAAACGTGGAAGCTTTAAAACAGAGCTATCAGTCCGATCAGATGCAGTTTACTAGCGAAGCTCAGGAATTTCTCTCTTTTTTTTTAAAAAATAATCTTAAATCGGCTCATTTTACACATGTAAGTAGGCCATTTTGTTGCTTTCATGAATATTTCTAGTTCAGTTTACATCACCCCAATTCGTACTTAATATCGTCATTATCAAATGCAGAAGGAAGACTTGTCCCCCACCCCAATTGCCCAAGCATACTCTCAAGGACTCTCGTGAATCCGGGAAGGCCAAGCTTTTATTGCATCGACATCAATGAATACATCGACTTTGTCAGTTCAATTAACATAAAAAGCTTTGCATGGCTCAAATCGTCCATGCTATTAAAAGTATTTGCTCCTCTTCTTTTCATCCCAAAAATTATGAATGATAGTTATGAAAATATTGCGGCATGCATGCATTTGTCTTGCGATATTTACCACAACACATTGAAAATATTGCATTAATGATGGCGTCATTAACAAAAGAATATTGCCTACCCGTATACTTTTTTGTAGGCTGTAATTTACGTGGCATAATCTTCAAACTACACCTGTGATATGTCTTCATTCATAATTATTTACAGGGAGGTGCAGTGGCTCAGTGGTAGACTGTTGGACGTCTATGCTAGAGGTCCCGAGTTCGATCCCCGTCCGGGACAACCAACGTTGTGTTCTTGCAATTGGACAAGGCACTTTATCTTGGTTGCCTCATAGGGGCACAATGACGCCGTGTACTAAGGCATACTGCACGTCGATGGTGCACATGTCTTCAACCACTGTAACCCTGCTTGAGCGGCGCTTCCACCGAGTTAGAATGTTGAGGAGCTGACAGTTGCTCGTCGATGCTCGGTGGTTCTCTCCGGGTACTCCAGCTTTCTCCACCCGTAAAACTGTCACTGTCACAATTAGCCATTGTGCAAAAGTATATGACCTTAACCCTTTACCCAACGCAGATGATATCAAAATTTATTATTTTAAATATAATTTTTTTAAATTTTTTTAAAAAATTTCAACAAAACCATATCATGTGACCCCTCATTGGAACGAGCTCAATGAGCTCGTTCCAATGTGGGGTCACATGATATGGTTTTGTTGAAATATTTTGAAAAATTTAATTTTTTCAACTGCTCAATTTGCATATTACGCGGACGGATGCAGGCGATTCGTTAGGTAAAGGGTTAAACACCAATAAATAAATAATTATTTATAGTACAGGCACCATAGAATGTTCAAAATCCATGAGTGGGCTGCGTTACCCACAGGCATTTATCTGAATCAATAATTAGTACTTTTCAACAAATATTCAAGGAATGATGCACCAAGCAATTCAATTGTTTTGTGTTGGAGATTCAATGAGTGAAGCACCGGGTGATTCAATTGTTTTATGTTGGAGATTCAAGGAATGAAGCACCGAGCGATTCAATTGTTTTATGTTGGAGATTAAAGGAATGAAGCACTAGGCCATTCAATTGTTTTATGTTGGAGATTTAAGGAATGAAGCACCAGGCGATTCAATTGTTTTATGTTGGGAGATTCAAGGAATGAAGCACCGGGCGATTCAATTGTTTTATGTTGGAGATTCAAGGAATGAAGCACCGAGCGATTCAATTGTTTTATGTTGGAGATTAAAGGAATGAAGCACCGGGCAATTCAACTGTTTTATGTTGGAGATTCCAGGAATGAAGCTCGGGCGATTCAATTGTTTTATGTTGGAGATTCAAGGAATGAAACACCGAGCGATTCAATTGTTGTATGTTGGAGATTCAAGAAATGAAGCACTGGGCGATTCAATTGTTTTATGTTGGAGATCCAAGGAATGAAGCACCGAGCGATTCAATTGTTTTATGTTGGAGATTCAAGAAATGAAGCACTGGGCGATTCAATTGTTTTATGTTGGAGATCCAAGGAATGAAGCACCGAGCGATTCAATTGTTTTATGTTGGAGATTCAAGAAATGAAGCACCAAGCGATTCAATTGTTTTATGTTGGAGATTCAAGGAATGAAGCACCGGTGATTCAATTGTTTTATGTTGGGAGATTCAAGGAATGAAGCACTGGGCGATTCAATTGTTTTATGTTGGAGATTCATTGTTCATGCATACGTGGAAATATTGCCTAGGTGTGGATTTTGACCTTTCCATGACGACCTTACTGCAGAAAGAAAACATGTTTAGTAGTGTTGATAAAGTCATTAAAAATTTTGATTGAGAAACATTTCTTGAGTTGATTTAAAGAAAATGAATGTTTATGGTATTTTTCACCTTAATGCATTGGAATACATTGCAGCCTGTGCTAAATGAAAATGTGAACAGACTCATAGACTCACAGACTTACGCACGCGTGATGGCAATAGCTTATCTTGACTTTGTCAAGTTAAGCTAAAAATGAGAACCACAACAATGAATCAGGAAAATGTGCACAGTAGCGTTTTTCACCAACAAGTTAAAAAAATGATGAATTTGTCCCTTGAGTGCAAGAAGGCTTTGTTCCAAAGAGGGGTCACATGATATGGTTTTGTTGAAATTTTTTGAATAATATGTTTTCAGCTGCTGAATTTGCATATTACGCGAGCGGATGCAGACGATTCGTTGGGTAAAGGGTTAATTAAAATTTTGCTGCTGGTGATTTTTATTACCTGGTAAACGCATGAGTGGACATCATTGCCCATGCATTGATTACAACCAGTCCATGACGACTGTACTGAACATGGGCCTGTGTACCTTCCCAAAGATCTTAATATTTAATAATGTGAGGCAGGTATAGGAGATGCCTAGGAGTACTGAGTCTAAGAAGCTATATTCTGCATTAAAAGTATGGAAGCCACAGATTTTTAAAACTGGGAGTGGGGTTGGGGGTGGGGACACAGGTTTCATTAGTTTTGATTCAGAGCATTTTAAAGATTTACTTACCATCCAGATTGAAAACTGGTGATGTCCCTGACACATTGGTTGTATTTCCCAACAAAGATTTTTCTTCAAGGATATTGTAACTAACACCATACTTCAACCATCCTCGAACTAAACAATGATGTATCCTGAAACAAAATGATAATTCATTTTTCTTAACTGCTTGTTCATTGTTGCTCGACCTTGGATGATAGTTGCAATCCTTGATATAAATATATATGTATAACTTCGTCAAATTGCCGTCATGCTCGGAAGTTTACTTCCTTCTAAGCAGCTTTCATTTTTGACTAATTCTAATTCTGTTACGTTAAGTGCCGTACCAATGTGTATCGCGTCATGGGAACGTAAAATTTAGTATCACACAGATCCTAATTGTTGAATGGGAATTATAAAATTGATCGAGATACGCATACGTCTTACAGATCGATTTATTATTTGGCAAGTGGCCGCCTAGCTCCTGATCATGGACCCGTCTATAAGATAGCCGATACATATCTTCCTTGGGTGGCAACAAGTAAAGATATGTTCCGCCACTGTTTTTAATTGTAAATTATGGACAAACAATACCGTATCAGATCTTCCTCAGGTGATAACAAGTGGAGATATATTCCGCGTTTTTATGCTCAAATCTTGTTTTCAGCCTTAGAATAAGGAGCATTCAATCATTTATCTCAACCTCGTCCTGGTAACAGAGACAGAAGCGAGTACGCATGCAGTATTCACACATTCAACCATTCCTTGACCCGAATTGTTCAAACGCGTTGTTCTCCATATTCAAGTGTATTGCTTGTAAAATCCCCGTATCATATCTCCCTTGGGTGGCAAAGGTATGTTCCCCTTTTCATTTTGTTCCCCATATCCGAGTCTATTACGTGCAAAATAACCGTATCGTATCTTCCTTGGGTGGCAACAAGTAAAGATATGTTCCGCGCTTCACTTTGCTTTTTGTATTCAAGTGTAAATTATGCAAAAAATACCGTATAATATCTTCCTTGGGTGGCAACAAGTGAAGATATGTTCCGCGTTATTACGCAAAAAGCAAATATGAATTAGACACTATTTATAAAACCTTGCCCTGGTAACAGAGGCAGAGGCAAGTAAGTTTGTATACTGTATTCACACATCCAACCACTCCTTGGCCCGAATCATTCAATCATTTAAAAGCGCGCCTCCATATCTCTGACCCAGTACCCAACCCGCGTCAATCAGACATCAATACCGCTGATGAAAAATAGAATCTTTTTATACCGTCCTTGCATAGTAATAACCCCCCCCTACGCCCCCCCCCTACGCCCGATCTTTCCAGGGTTTGTAAATGTTTTGTCCTCACCCACTATTGCAGCATATATATGCCCCCACCACTGATCTAAGTGCAGCCCCTCCTATAATGTCTACACTGAGAATCGTAGGCTAGGATTCCATACCCCCCCCCCCCCCCCCCCCCCATATACACATGATGTACGCATTGACATATACCCAATGATCATAATCTCACAACATATACACGCTGTGTTCAACACGAATGCGTTTTTAGGTGTAATTGCTCTGTACACTAATTTATATCCCCCCCCCCCCCACCCCGGTTCAGCAAGTTTATAAATGAGAATATTTGGAATTATTCTTGTCTATTGAGCCCATTGGGTTCTAGTGTTTGAAGTTTGTTAATCCAAAATGCTTCACGACCCCTCCTGTAAGCTGTATTTTGTTGATTAATTTGTTCAATCCCAATAATCTTAAAATTCTTTATACTATGGTTTTTGGTCAGAAAATGATGTGGTATCGGTTCATCCATAACCTCAAGTTTTATTCTACTCAGATGGTTTTGCATTCTCTCATACAATTTTGTCCCCGTCTCTCCCACGTACACAACTTCATTGCACTTGTCGCAGAGAATCCCATATATCACATTCCTGGACATGCAGGTGATTTTTTTGCCTATGTGGTAGGCTGTTCCGTTCTTGTCTGCGAATTGTTTTGTTTGGAGCATAAACCCACAGATTGCACAATTTCTCTCGCATCTATCAGATCCCGTCCCTTGATTGTTGAACATTTTATTATGCTTGCTATGGACTATGATATCTCCCAAGTTTTTCAGTCTTTTGTACGAAATCAGGGGAGGTTTTTCGAATGCCAACTTCATGCGTTTTGAGTGGTGCAAAATAGGCATCCGCTCCCCGCGTTATTTTCCCGATGTCGGGGAGGTGCCGCGAGTAGGTGACCACAAACGGGACTCTTTCACCGGTTGATTTGTTGGATCGTTTTTCAAGTAACTGTTTACGCTTGATTTGGTCAACCTTTTTTAGTTGTTCACGTACAAACTTTTCGGCGTAACCTCTGGCATGCAGGTGTTGTTTTATATCATTTTTGTGGCATTCATATTCAGCATTATCGGAACAAATTCTTTTTACTCTTGAAGCTATTGCATATGGTATCGCTCTTTTAGTGTTGATTGGGTGATCTGACTTTGCGTGTAGGTATTGATACGTGTCCGTGGGTTTTGTATATAAAATAATGTTGAATATGAATGCCACAAAAATGATATAAAACAACACCTGCATGCCAGAGGTTACGACGAAAAGTTTGTAAGCAAACAACTAAAAAAGGTCGACCAAATCAAGCGTAAACAGTTACTTGAAAAATGATCCAACAAATCAACCAGCGAAAGAGTCCCGTTTGTGGTCACCTACTCGTGGCGCCTCCCCGACATCGGGAAAATAACGCGGGAGCGGATGCCCATTTTACACCGCTCAAAACGCATGAACTTGGCATTCGAAAAACCTCCCCTCCTGATTTCGTACAAAAGACTGAAAAACTTGGGAGGGGGGGGGGGGGGGGGGGTATATAAATTAGTGTACAGAGCAATTACACCTAAAAACGCATTCGTGTTGAACACAGCGTGTATATGTTGTGACATTATGATCATTGGGTATATGTCAATGCGTACATCATGTGTATATAGGTGGGGGGGGGGGGGGGGTGTATGGAATCCTAGCCTACGATTCTCAGTGTAGACATTATCGGAGGGGCTGCACTTAGATCAGTGGTGGGGGCATATATACGCTGCAATAGTGGGTGGGGACAAAACATTTATACACCCTGGAAAGATCGGGTGGGGGGGGGGGGGGGGGGTTAGGGGGGTTATTACTATGCAAGGACGGTATAAAAAGATTCTATGTTTCATCAGCGGTATTGATGTCTGATTGACGCGGGTTGGGTACTGGGGCGGAGATATGGAGGCGCGCTTTTAAATGATTGAATGATTCGGGCCAAGGAGTGGTTGGATGTGTGAATACAGTATACGAACTTACTTGTCTCTGCCTCTGTTACCAGGGCAAGGTTTTATAAATAGTGTCTAATTCATATTTGCTTTTTGCGTAATAACGCGGAACATATCTTCACTTGTTGCCACCCAAGGAAGATATTATACGGTATTTTTTGCATAATTTACACTTGAATACAAAAAGCAAAGTGAAGCGCGGAACATATCTTTACTTGTTGCCACCCAAGGAAGATATGATACGGTTATTTTGCACGTAATAGACTCGGATACGGGGAACAAAATGAAAAGGGGAACATACCTTTGCCACCCAAGGGAGATATGATACGGGGATTTTACAAGCAATACACTTGAATATGGAGAACAATGCGTTTGAACAATTTGGGTCAAGGAATGGTTGAATGTGTGAATACTGGATGCGTACTCGCTTGTGCCTCTGTTACCAGGACGAGGTTGAAATAAATGATTGAATGCTCCTTATTCTAAGGCTGAAATCAAAATTTGCGGATAAAAACGCGGAATATATATCCACTTGTTACCACCTAAGGAAGATCTGATACGGTATTGTTTGTCCATAATTTACAATTAAAAACAGTGAATAACGTGTAATGCGGAACATATCTTTACTTGTTGCCACCCAAGGAAGATATGTATCGGTGATCTTATAGACGGGTCCGTGATCAGGAGCTAGGCGGCCACTTGCCAAATAATAAATCGATCTGTAAGACGTACGCGTATCTCGATCAATTTTAAAATTCCCATTCAACAATTAGGATCTGTGTGGCGCTAAATTTTTAGTTCCCATGACGCGATACACATTGGTACGGCACTTAATGTAACGGAATTAGAATTAGTCAATGAAAGTGTCAATGACACTGTAGCTCAACTTGTCAAGACAAAGACATGCACATGTATAGTATGTGACACAGCAATGACAAACATCTAGGTAATGACCTGATAACAAAGGTACATATAAAGTATTGTAATGGTCTGTACATAAATACTGACCGTTGCCTGTAACAAATGTATAGGTAAAGTATTGTAAAGGTGGGTGACAGTCAGATGCTAAACTAGAAAAGAAAACTTTGAGTCTCAGAGTGGGTCTGACTGAACCCCAAAATATTTGTTCTCATAGCACAGTGATAACAAAGGCATCCCAAAACACACTCGTTCCTGTCCCAAGGTGAAAACAAAGGTACCCAAGAAGTTTTGTGAAGATCAGTTCATAAATACGAGCTGTATAGAACTTGTGACAAAAAACTGAATGGACCTAATTTTGGTACAAAATGGCCACTGGCAGCCATCTTGAATTTTGGACAGTACCCAGAAACACTCATTCTCGTCCCAAGGTGATAACAAAGGTACCCAAGAAGTTTTGTGAAGATCGGTTCATAAATACAGCCTCTACCCTGAGCCATATTGACATGTGTGCTCACATTGTGTAAGTAGCACTGAATATATCGAAGTTCATCTAATTTGCATAATGTCTGCACGAAAAAAAAACCCCTTACAATATGTGATGTATTCCATGTTACTAAACATTCATACAAAAATTTATTCAAATCAGAACTTTCATACAGAAGTACAAAAGACTGATTGCACTAATTTTGGTACAAAATGGCTGCTGGTGGCCATCTTGAATTTTGGACCACACCCAAAAACACTCGCTCGCATCCCACGGTGATAACAAAGGTACCCAAGAAGTTTCGTAAAGATTGGTTCATAAATATGGCCTCTAGTCTGAGCTGTATAGAAGTTGTGTACAAAAAACTGATTAGACCTAATTTCGGTACAAAATGGCCACTGGCAGCCATCTTGAATTTTAGACCGCAACCAGAAACACTCGTTCTCGTCCCAAGGTGATAACAAAGGTACCCAAGACATTTCGTGAAGATCAGTTCATAAATACAGACTCTAGTCTGAGCCGTATTGACATGTGTACTTACTGTGTGTAAGTCGCACTGAAAAAATCAAGTTCATCTAATTTGCATAATTTCTGCACGAGAAAAAAACCTGTATTATATGTGATGTATCCCATGGTACTAAACATTCATACAAAAAAATTATTCAAATCAGAGCTTTCATATGGAAGTTCTGTACAAAAAACAGATTTCTGCATCATCGGTACAAAATGGTGGCTGGCAGCCATCTTGAATTTCGGACCGCACCCAAAAACACTCGTTCTTGTCCCACGGTCATAACAAAGGTACCCAAGAAGTTTCGTAAAGATCGGTTCATAAATACGGCCTCTAGCCCGAGCCGTATCCAATTGTTGACGTACGGACAGACGGACAGACAGACGACGGGCCATGACAAAAGCTCAAATTTGGCTTCGCCAAAGTTCAGCTAAAAATGAAAGCCGCTTAGAAGGAAGTAAACTTCCGAGCATGACGGCTATTTGACGAAGTTATATAAAATATTTGATGAAGTGTATATATATATATATATATATATATATATATATATATACTAGTGGGTGAATACCCGGCATTGCACGGGAGAAGATACCCTAAGATATGATTGGCTCAGCCGTTTTCATAATAGAAGGTAAAGGTCACCAATTTCAAGGTCAAGGTCACCCCACACGGGCACCCTGATAAAGTCAAAATGATCGATGGGTCAATATATTCGCACCTATGAAATTTTAGCCTGACTGGTCCAGCCATTTTCGAAATAAAAGGTCAAGGTCACAGTTTGAAGATCAAGGTCACACTGCACGGACACCCCGATAAAGTCAGAATGATCGATGGGTCAATATACCCGCACATATGCAATTTTGGCCCGATCGGTCCAGCCGTTTTTGAAATAAAAGGTCAAGGTCATCAATTTCAAGGTCAAGGTTACCCCGCACGGGCACGGCACCCATCCCATCTTACTCACAGGGACGAATTACTCCTGTGTACAAAATTTAAGATCGATCGGTCAAGAAACGGAGGAGTTCACCCAGAACAAAGATAGAGATATGGTGAGATAGATAGATACAGACATTCGCATTTATATATTAGATAGAGTGGAGCCCACCTAACTGGATATCTCTTTTCTGAATAACCCTGTTAATTGAATATAATTTCCCAACACAAAACCATTTACCATACCACCATACCTCCAGTACAAATTTCACCTGTTAATTGCATACAGGTTATAGAGTAAACTCCTATTAATTGAATAAAAAATCTAGTAACCTGAATCTCCCCAGTTTTCCTTTGTTTTTAGACCTATTTGGCCTAAGTACATCCAATACAGGCATTTAATATATTATATCTTGTTTGACAGAGCTCATGGAGCTCTGTCAAACAAGATGTAACAGAATAAATGCTGAGTTTACCTCTAGAATGCTGGAAAGTGACACAATCCCTGTTAATTGAATACTCCTGTAAATTGAATAATTTTCATTGGCAAAGTGGCTATTCAATTAACAAGTTTCCACTCTATAAATAATTACTTAAAGTGACATACTGAGACCAACAGTCTTCCTATTGTATAACAATCAACAATTCCGAGCATTTGGGCGACTAAATTTGTCGTGGTAAGTTTAATCCAATGAAACAACAGGTATGTCATGTGTTATCATATAATCAGAGTTACAGGACTTTAAGCAGACCCTACTCTTCTAGTCAAATGACTTTACAGTGCATTTCCTTAAATAACCAATGAGAAAATAGCATGCACTCTTATGGGGAAAATATACTTAACCCCTTTTGTGTGACCAACAGAAAGGTCATTAATAACTTCAACAAACGTGTATATATTTTGAGACTAAGTGACCTGTACTGGGTTTTATGCATCAAGCATCTATTCCAGGCAGAAGTTCAGTGTAATCTTAATTAATTTCAACTATATGGGCCCTGTGAAGTTTTTTGAGTCACACGGGAGGTGGGCAGTGGAAGTTTGCATGCACTGCTGGTGGAGGCTTATGTTTTCCGTGCGTCCAATTGCAAGAGCGGTCTTGGACATGCCAATGGTGCAGGTTCCCACTAGTGCAGTGGCTTTTTGCTGACTGTGTATTTCGTGGATGGCACAAGGGATTATTCAGGTTACTGTAATGCAGATTTAATGTGATGAAATTATCAGGACAACCTGATAAAATATGTATACTGTTACTCTATGTATTGGGACAGCTAAAAATAATTATTTTCACAGGTGTCCCAATTCTTAGAAAATGGGGAAAGAACACAGCCTGGTCTTGATTTGATGCTAAATAAAGTTGTGTATGATTCGTTTTCCATCACTATATATGAAAATCGCCGTCCAATTTCTTTTATATTTTCATTTTTTGCTTCCAAAACATAGCTTATGATCATAAGCTATGTTTTGGAAGCAAAAAATGAAAATTTTTAGTTACTCAAGAATTTTTTTTATGAGTGTCGTCTGCTACTAGCGATGGGTCAACTGGAAACAAATCTCCTGAATGTCCCAAACTTTGGAGCATAAAAAAAATATAGTTTTCTGGAAAAAATGTGTGTCCCAAATCATAGAGTGTCCCAATACATAGAGTAAATAGGTATCCCATAAGGAAGAAAAATGAAAACTGATGGCTCACTGTATGTGTGTTGTAAAAGCTTATAATCTAGAGTTATCTCCCACTGCCTCAATCATAAATATCAAGAGTATATATACATTCTCATATCATATTTAACCATTTAAGGCCTGGAGATTATTATATATCTTTGATATATTTTCATAGTCTATATACTGTGGCTTTTCATTTATTGTAGGGAAGTCTGGCTGTCTATTTAGACAGCCAAGATTGTCCAAGAAACAACTCGTCCCCTGAGTTCCAATGTGTTCTATGTGCCTGCTGGCACATAGAGCACATTAGAACTTTGGGGATGTGCTGTCAAGGACTGAAGGTACTTCAAATACAGCATAGGAGTTTACCAAGAGACTGCACATTGGGGCTTACATATTGGAAGAAATTTTACTCATATTTCTTTTATGACCCAAATATCAAAACTCCAGGTATCAGCTTATTTATATTAGATATAAAACATAAATGTATGTATAGTTTTTGTAAAGGCTGGATAGCACAGAATGAGAATAACAGCCCTAAAAATGCTCTTTAAAAGTGAGATTTCTATCATATACAACAAGAGCGCATGTATCGCTGAAGCAATACAATGTCCCCTACCGGACTAATGAGCATTAATAATTATACAAATGTTATAACCTAGATGTGATCAGCATGAATTCCGTTGAAGCATTTCCAAAAAAAGTCCGGAAAACTGATATTTTGGTGCTTTTCCATATTTCCAAGGGCCATAACTCACACAAGAATGTGCAATCAGCATGAAACTCAAACTTGATCTGTAAGTCATTGTTCTATAGTAGGTTACCAAGAATGAAATCATTCGGTTGAAGCATTTCCAAAAAAAGTCTGGAAAACTAAAGTATGAGTGACAGACTGACTGACGGACAGACGGATGGGACAGAGTGCAAATGAAACTTGATTTGTAAGTCATCGTTCTATAGTAGGTTACCAAAAATTAAATCATTCCGTTGAAGCGTTTCCAAAAAAAAGTCTGGAAAACTAAAGTATGACCGACAGACTGACTGACAGACTGACGGATGGATGGACAGAGTGTAAATGAAACTTGATCTGTAAGTTATCGTTCTGTAGTAGGTTACAAAAAATGAAATCATTCCGTTGAAGCGTTTCCAGAAAAACTGATATTTTGGAGCTTTTCCATATTTCCAAGGGCCATAACTCACACAAGAATATGGCAAATCAGCATGAAACTCAAACTTGATCTGTAAGTCATCGTTCTATAGTAGGTTACCAAAAATGAAATCATTCCGTTGAAGCATTTCCAAAAAAAAGTCCGGAAAACTGATATTTTGGCACTTTTCCATATTTCCAAGGGCCATAACTCACACAAGAATATTGCAATCAGCATGAAACTCAAACTTGATCTGTAAGTCATCGTTCTATAGTAGTTTACCAAAAATGAAATCATTCCATTGAAGCATTTCCAAAAAAAACTCCGGAAAACGGATATTTTGGAGCTTTTCCATATTTCCAAGGGCCATAACTCACACAAGAATATGGCAATCAGCATGAAACTCAAACTTGATCTGTAAGTCATCGTTCTATAGTAGGTTACCAAAAATGAAATCATTCCGTTGAAGCATTTCCAAAAAAAAGTCCGGGAAAACTGATATTTTGGCACTTTTCCATATTTCCAAGGGCCATAACTCACACAAGAATATTGCAATCAGCATGAAACTCAAACTTGATCTGTAAGTCATCGTTCTATAGTAGTTTACCAAAAATGAAATCATTCCATTGAAGCATTTCCAAAAAAAACTCCGGAAAACTGATATTTTGGCGCTTTTCCATGTTTCCAAGGGCCGTAACTCACACCAGAATAAGGCAATCAGCATGAAACTCAAACTTGATCTATAAGTCATCGTTCTATAGCAGTTTTTCCAAAAATGAAATCATTCCGTTGAAGCGTTTAAAAAAAAACTCTGGAAAACTGATATTTTGGTGCTTTTTCCCGTGTTTCCAAGGGCCGTAACTCACACAAGAATAACGCAATCAGCATGAAACTCAAACTTGATCTTTAAGTCATCGTTCTATAGTAGTTTACCAAAAATTAAATCATTCCGTTGAAGCGTTTCCAAAAAAAGTCTGGAAAACTAAAGTATGACCGACAGACTGACTGACAGACTGACGGATGGATGGACAGAGTGTAAATGAAACTTGATCTGTAAGTCATCGTTCTATAGTAGGTTACCAAAAATGAAATCATTCCGTTGAAGCGTTTCCAGAAAAAGTCCGGAAAACTGATATTTTGGAGCTTTTCCATATTTCCAAGGGCCATAACTCACACAAGAATATGGCAATCAGCATGAAACTCAAACTTGATCTGTAAGTCATCGTTCTATAGTAGGTTACCAAAAATGAAATCATTCCGTTGAAGCATTTCCAAAAAAAAGTCCGGAAAACTGATATTTTGGCACTTTTCCATATTTCCAAGGGCCATAACTCACACAAGAATATTGCAATCAGCATGAAACTCAAACTTGATCTGTAAGTCATCGTTCTATAGTAGTTTACCAAAAATGAAATCATTCCATTGAAGCATTTCCAAAAAAAAACTCCGGGGAAAACGGATATTTTGGAGCTTTTCCATGTTTCCAAGGGCCGTAACTCACACCAGAATAAGGCAATCAGCATGAAACTCAAACTTGATCTATAAGTCATCGTTCTATAGTAGTTTTCCAAAAATGAAATCATTCCGTTGAAGCGTTTCAAAAAAAACTCTGGAAAACTGATATTTTGGTGCTTTTTCCCGTGTTTCCAAGGGCCATAACTCACACAAGAATAACGCAATCAGCATGAAACTCAAACTTGATCTGTAAGTCATCATTCTATAGTAGTTTACCAAAAATGAAATCATTCCGTTGAAGCGTTTCCAAAAAAACTCCTGAAAACTAAAGTGTGACTGACAGACTGACGGGATGGACAGAGAGCAAACCTACAGTCCCCTCCGGCGATGCCGGTAGGGGACTAATTAAATTATCAAATAATATTTTGAAAGTCTCAGCATATCATATTTATGATGTAGAATACAAGTGCACTGAGTGTGCATCCTACATGTAATAAACTACAGTTAAAACTTGAAGTCCTGACACGAAATGCCCACAAATAGCACGTCGATCTGCGTGTTAATCTACGCGTTATCACCATAGTAAGGCTACCAAATTCTGTACATATGGCCTGTGCACAAGCAACATTTCAGCCAATGGATCTCCGGGTAACCCAGAAGTACATTGGCAGAAACAGTGCCTGTGTTTTCTATGAGTAACCAGGAGAATCTGACGTGCTTTGGATGCCATTCGATATGGCAATTGCGTGCAATTCCTACATGCAATTAAGCCTAGATAAGCACACAGTTCATGACAGGACTTCTAGTTTTAACTGTAGGAGAAAAAGAAATTGCACGCGACAAATTTCACTAAATTAATTCCGTTTGCATTCTCCTTAAGGAAGATGTAGCCAAAAGTATAGTCACATTGGTAATTTATGAATGTGGCCTTGGCATTTGCTTTTTAGTGACACAGTGCTTAAAATTCATGCAAGAATCAGAACTTTCACGAACAAAGTTCTGGGAGGTATATAGGAATCACTTTGTCCATCCATCCGTCCATCTGTCTGTCTGTCTGTCTGTCTGTCTGTCTGTCTGTCTGTCTGTCTGTCTGTCTGTTTGTGCAAGTCATATCCGGCTCAGAACTAGAGCTTGTCGGTTTTGAAATTTTCCCACGGTTCAGTTTTGGACCCAAAATATCAGTTTCTGTAACGCAATACATATTTTTAATTCTTATATATTAAACTGGGACAGGATAGTACTAAAGCATGTTAAATAACAAACAAGTGAACTTGAAATGAAGTAAAACTGCATTGCAATTGTTTTCTGTAAATTCGATGGAGAAAAAAATTATATTTGCAATCTGCATACGCCTTCATAAAAAGTCATTTAAGCCCAAGGTGTAGATACAGGCAGGCCCGTCGGAATGAAATTTATATTGGGGGGGGGGGGGGGCTGATATTGCTAATTTGGGTGAACTGGCTGATACTAAATGGGTATGGGGTATCCAGATGCCGAAGGCATTTGGCGCGAGTGCTGAAGGCACAAGCTTTTTGAGGGGGGGGGGGGGGGGGGGAGAGGAGGGGGGTTACTCCCCCAGAAAATTTTTTGAAAACGGCAATCAAAGGAAGCATTCTGGTAGCTTTTGAAGCAAAAACCTCTTGATTTTTTTAAGCGGCAAAAGTTGTTTTTTTAACAAAATGTTTCAAAAATCCCAATAGAACCCCATAACATTTGGGGACGCTTCTCACACCGGGCTCACCTGTAGGCCGTGGCCGTATTCCGTCATGCTAAAAAACAGTCAGGCCTTATGGTGGATTCATTAGTTTTATCATTACGCCAACGGTTGTCGTGGTCTTCTAAGCTGCCAATGGAATTGCTCAAAACGTTTGCACATCAACATATGCAGATGCATGTTATACATTCAGTGATACGTTCATAATTCTAATCCAGGGGCGTAGTAAGCTAATTTTATTTGGGGGGGGGGGGGAGGACCTATATTCCCATGACGCGATGCGTCATCCGAGTGGGGAGTGGGGGTGAACATGAGAGAGGGTATCCTCCGTTTCGTTGGTGGGGGGTGCGGGGCCTCCCCTGGGAAAATTTTTGAATTTAAGATGTAAAAACATGCATTCTGGTTGATTCTGAGCAAATAAATCGTATATTCCTATGGGCCTCCCCCGGGAAATTTTTTTTAATTTAAGATGTACAAATATGCTTTCTGAGTGATTCTGAGCAAATACATCGTCAATAAGGAAATACGTCAGCTCTCTGATCAACTCAGCGTGATTTCCGAGCAGAATGACAGGAATAGTGAACATGCAATGAATTACCCTGTGGTTGGTTGGGGTTTAACATCGCTTTCCACAATTAGGCGAAAACACGACTGTCAGTTTTATTGGTGGAAGAAAGCCCACATGGAACCCACTCAATCCAGTAATCATTAACAGCAATGTCGGAATATGGTAACCAGTGGGCATCCCGGGTGGAGAAACCACCAACCCAGCCCAGTAAAGCCTACTTTTGACAAATTTGTGGGGGTGGGGTGGGGGTGGGGGTGGGTGGGAAATATCTCCCTTACCCCCCCCCTCCCCCCCTGTTCCTACACCACTGTTCTAATCTGAGTTAAATAATGTAATGTCCAGTTTTATTCAGATTACATCGGTTGCTCCCATCATGGATAAACTAACGACAAAATATGAGCAAATTATTGGGGGGGGGGCTGCAGCCATCCCCCCCCCCCCCCCCCCCCCCCGGTTCCGATGGGCCTGACAGGAGTTGAGTCTGTGTGTGGGGAGGATGGGGGAGGGGGCTCAAACATTTATTTGCAAAGATGCCATTTAAGATGGTAAATTTATGATTCGACCATCATGTCAAATTCGTTTTTCATTTCTATTCACTGCACCGACGTATTCTCCGACATGAAAATTAAATTTTTATACCAAATTTTATTTTTTATTATACTTACCAAAGTTTCACAAAGTGCCTCTCCGATATCTCTCCGAGTGAAAAGGAGCAATTTTGGAGTAAACCAAGGAAAAAAACCCTTGGAAAACTATAAAATGTCAAATAAACAGAAAGAATTTTCCAAACCAAGTTCACTAGGGACCAACTGTGTAGGACACACAAAAACTGGTGACTGATATCCTGTAATGACTAATCACCTATTGTCCATTTCCCTTCAATAATGCACTAAGTCAATGTTTGAGCTTATAATTAACTATATATATGTATGTATACAAGTAAGCGGGGAGGCAAGCTCATATAAATAACTTAGAATATATTGCTGGGAGGGCAATCTTTTTGTGTTACTTTGGTAAGTGTAATAAAAAATAAATTTTGGCATAAAAGTTTAATTTTTTCGAATCTAACCAAAGTAACACAAAGTGCAAATTGAACAACAGATGGAGGGAGTATACTGCATGATGTGTCATGATGTGTCTGAAGAATGAATATAAGAGTATGTCAATATAAGATATACTGGGGGAAATGAATGCTCAAATGACAAGGAGCATAATAATCAGCATGTCCTGAGGAAGAGTATTTATCACTTTCCAAAGTGTGATTTACTGGGATTTCCAGGTTTTATTATAAACGATAACTTCACAAGTGAATTATGCAATCAACAATTGTGTCATGTATCTGTGCGTGCAAACGAAGATGCTTTGCCGTGGGTGTAATGGGGACTTCATTGTTTTTGTTTTTTTAACCCTTTACCTAACATGAAAAGCCAACAACACTTGCAAAAAAAATTCTTGAATAACTAATTTTTTCATTTTTTGTCTCAAAAACATGGGTTATGACCCCTCATTGGAACGAGTTCGACAAGCTTCTTCCAATGTGGGGTCATAACCTATGTTTTAGAGACAAAAAAATTGGCGATTTTTTAGAATAGCGCAGACCGGTTTTGGCCATTATGTTAGGTAAAGGGTTAAATAATATAATCATCGTTAATAATGAAAAGTAATAAATGGAGTAATTGCTTAACTGAACTGGTTACGTGAAATAATTCATTTGAAGCGAGGGCCTATATTGTAAAACACTCATGAGCATTCGCGTACTCGTGTTTGTACAACGTGCCTCACCTCTCATGAATTATTTCACGTAACAAGTCCAGTCAAGCGATTACTCTCTATATAAGACATGGTAAAAAACAAAACTCAATAGACAATACAAAAGAATACAACATATAAGGCCAAAAAAAAAAAATCAATTGATTCTCAGGCAATTTTTTTTTCAAATCAATGAGGGAGGGAGGATTTTATTTTTATTTTTTATTTTTATTTCTTCCAGATGGTGAGAAAGGATTGAGAGGCAAAAGTCACTTTCTGATGTCTGTTTTTACCTGAAAATCATGGAAAGTGCATATTGTAAAATGATATACAAATAAAACTAATTTTATTGAAAACTAAAACTGTTTTTCTTTATTTTCTGATATCACCACTTTTTGTATTTAGAAACAGAACTCTGACTTCACTTTTAAACTTTTACAAAGCAGAACTATTTTATGAATACTGGATATTATTGACCACCCTCGTATTAAATTGGTATCATTGTGAGTTATTTTGATTTTTAGTATGACCCATGGTGAGCGTGTTCTTCTCTGTAACAGAAGGTATATTCTTTTTAAAAAAATATTTAAAGTGTTTAAAATAAATTTCAAGTTCATATAAGAAGCTGGGTCATTCATGGTTTCTGAATACCCTAACTGAGTTGAAAAGCGTAGTTAAAAAAGTTTTCGATATTCTTCGTAAATTAAGCGTTATTAACAATTTGAGTTAATTAATTTCTTTGGTAAATGACAAAACATTTCAGTTGTCTCCCTTTCCGGCTGCGCTGGGTAATAATACACTGTTCAGAAAACTGACAATTTCTGCCAACCATCTTTCACTGACACGTGCGATTGGTGCTTTGAAGGTCTGCCATTCTTATCCATCCAAATACCTGTGATTTCTATTGTAGCCTTATTACATTTAACCCCCTTCCAACAAACTTCACAAGTTTTCAAAGAAAAACATTCAATGCAAATTGCGGGGCGAATTTCAATGCAGCCAATTTTTCAGTGGAACAGAGCGTAACCGCAAGCAATTTCGATATGGACGAACTGTCTCCAATACATTTTTTTTGTTTTGAAACGGTGGTTAACTTTTAATAAATTCTAATTAACTCGATGCGTGTCTTCTGTAATTCGTTGTTTTGTCTGGTACTTTGTTTTTAAATAGCCATTTTGTGCTGGTTGCTATCAGTTGGGGCGAATTGTTCGAACGACTACGCCATTGCAATTCATTTCAGAAATATAAAATTGGGCTAGTTTAGGCTATTTTCATAGCCGTGTGACGGACTTTAACAGCAACCGTGTTTTCTGTTTTTTGCGGAAGCGTGTGTTTTTAAAAAAAAAAAACATAAGAAAATACAGTAAACTGCCATGTCTCCCAAGGAAGTTTAGAAGGGCGACTTGAATTTCGCCCCCAATGTAAGCCAAGGCCAGAGGCTCTCACACTTAACACACGCCTGTGTATATTTACCTGTTTATTCGTTGGTTTTGGGCCTTAAAACCAATAGTCCCTTTTCAATTTCCTTGTTTCCTATTTTCTTGCAATGACGGTCCAAATAAAAAGGCCCAACGCGGGCCATTTTTTTCAACGCGGCGGTGCCTGAGAATCAATTCCTTTTTTTTTTTTGGCCTAATACAGTTTTTACACGCATTCAAACCTCCCAAAAAGGGGAAGACTTACTCTCAAGACAATAAAGTACTGTAATTGGAAACCTATGAAGGGAAACCAACTGGAAAATAACCCTAAGTAATTGTACATACAATACAACACCTAGAATATAGCACGATTTTAAATTCAAACACCCAATTCCCAACTCTGATATGGTTAATTAAAACTAAAAGTCCTGTCATGAAACGCGCACAAATAGCATGTCGACCTGCGTATTAATCTGCGCATTATAACCATAGTAAGGCTATCATATGGCCTGCGCACAAGCAGTCTTTCAGCCAATGGACCTCCGGGTAACCTGGAGGTCCATTGGCAGAAACATTGCTTGTGCTTGCTATGCGCAACCACAAGAATTTGCCGTGCTTTGGATGCCATTCGATATGGAAATTGCGTGCAAATCCTATGCGCAATTAAGCCTAGATAAGCGCACAGTTCATGACAGGACTTTCAGTTTTAACTGTACATACTTGGGAATCAAATGGAGACTGTAGTGAACACATCCAGCATAAGTAAACCATAACCAGGGTTATAATCTCCTCAAGCAAATTATTGCACAGCTACCATCTTGATGTTTTTGCCACGGCACACCGAAATCACCTGACACTATCACAAGTAATCTTAATCTTCACAAACATAAAATATGTACAGCTACAAAAGATGAAATATGGAAATGAATAACGCAAAATAATGTAATGAGGAAAGCAGTAGGTTTACATTGTGGTGACCAAGCATGAAAACAGACTGCAGCAGTCATAGAGCCAAAGGAGACGAGGACACCAGACTGCTCCTGTAAATCCCTGACATAAAATGAGAAGGTTGTATGATTCCTCCAACAGGCTGCAGTAATGAGGTCACCAATAGAAACAGAGTTAGGGTATGCCCATGTAGTAGCCAGGGCTCTAACTCCATTAGCAGAACACTGGTTTGCAATACGGTAGGCTTGAGTTAGATGCTAATATGCTAAACAGATAGCAGAAAGAATCCAGCGTGAAATGTAGTGTGGACATATCCTTTCTACCTGGCAAAAGGTAAAGGAAAAATCTCTTCCTGCCTTTCCGAATGAACTTACAAGTAGTTTTATCAACATAAATTCGAATAGCTCAAACTGGGCATAACAAAGGCCTATTAATAGCTAGGGCTGCACGGTATATCGATAAACTGATATATACTGGTATTCAAACCAATATTGATTGAATACCGGTGTAATTACAAAAATATCGGTTTATCGTCATTATTGATTTACCCACAATTTCATTTTCAAGATGTCTTGTGTTTTAAGTGTAGCTCCAAATGAATAATATTATCCCTTTACCCAAGGAATCGTCTTCGTGTGCCCATGTAACATACACATTCAGCAGTTGAAAAAATAATTTTCAACAAAACAATATCAAGTGACCCCTCATTGGAACAAGCTCGCTGAGCTCGTTCCAATGAGGGGTCATATGATATTGTTTTGTAGAAACATTTGGAAAAATCAGATAAACTATTATTTAAAAATAATAAATTTTGATATCGTCTGTGTTGGGTAAAGGTGTTTCGAACCGCATCATCAAGACATGCTGATTTGTTCCGACTGTGGTGCCTCAAGTCTCGATGTGGAACTTATATTCAGATATCTAAACAGTTTTCGATATAGCGGTATACCGCGGTATTTTTTTGAAAACCGATACAGGAATTCAGTTTTGGATATCGTGCAGCCCTATTAATTGTATGATCTGAGGGAGGAAGATCTTTGATATGAATAGACACTGGAGCTACATCTGGAAACTGATTCTTAGCTAAAAAGGTAACATTAGTGTGATAGTGTTTCCTAAGCCACAATAATAATGAGGATCAATAGAAAGTGCTTGAAGACTCACTAACTCTTCTAGCAAAAGCTAAAGGTAAGAGGAAAGCTGTCCTGCACATCAGGAACTTCATACTGGTTTCCACTAGAGGTTCAAAAGGTGTCTCTGCCAGGCATAAAGGACACAAGCCAAATTCCACTTGGGTTAATCCTGCAAGTTCTAGGTCTCTTAAGAGTAAAATGTTTCATAAGTTTACCAGAACCGACATGAAAATTCATGGAGAAACAAGAAAGTTCCAGACAACATAGAACAGTAGCCCTTGATAGCAATAGGGTGAAGACCCTTAGTAGCAAACAAATAAAGAAATGGGCAGTTGAGCTACAGAAGGACGTTTAAAACTAACATTATTACTGAAACACCAATGAGTGAAGACATTCCATTTAGCATTGAAAGCTAGACTTGTGGAAAGCCTTTGGGGTGCAGAAATGCACTCTATTACTCATCTGGTATGCAACTACTGTCAAATTGTCTGAGAGATTGAGACTGTGTCAATTTGACAGTTGAGAGATCCACTGTCAGAAAGCCAGAAGAATCGCTAACATCACCATCTGAGTGATGTGCTGCGTAGCCTGATCCTCCAACCACAGACCATTTATCTGAAGACTGCTGGCATCCGTAATAAGAAATTGATTAGGGTTCGGAAGGCCCAGAGGAATTCCCAAAGTGATCCTAACTGAAGCCTGATTGCATATGAAACTGTTCCGTGGAATAATCATGTCCAACGGATTCATGTTAGGCCTCCAGTTCTGGAGTAAATAAAAGGTGAAGTTGGCCCAGTGGGATAAGATCAACGATTGAGGTGCATAGCTCGATCAGAAGAAAGAATTCCCTGACAGTCAGCTGAGTTGACATTGAGTAATGTGTAGCGAAAACACTGAGAATTTCCACTTTAGCTAACAGAACTCCAACAAGATTGATGTGAGTGAGAAATTTCATTCACACGAATGTCTGGGATGGACTGAGCTCCGATTTTTCCAATTGCGATAAAAACTCAGATACTGACGAAGCTGCAGTAGTTGACATACATGTTTCTCCAGAAGGGATTTGTCTGGAGAATGTCGTCAAGATATGCTGAAGAAGTTACTGATGAATGTGCCTGGTGATACAAGATCACATGATTG